>CM067514.1:29308362-29513362 GCA_034509495.1 Acestrorhynchus altus
TCTCTCTCTCTCTCTCTCTCTCTCTCTCTCTCTCTCTCTCTCTCTCTCGGCCTGTAAAACCCTTTTTTGCTTCTGTTTTCTAATCGAAGCCACAGTTTCAGTTTAATAGTTTAAGCAGACATTTAGTCACCATGTGTCTTCATAGTGTCAATGTGTTTTATCACACACACACACACACACACACACACACACACACACACACACACAGAGCCTAAGCCAGAGTTTATCCTGTCAGGTTTTATTGCTGTACAAGGAGACACTGAGTGGCAGCAGGTGTGTGTGTGTGTGTGTGTGTGTGTGTGTGTGTGTGTGTGTGTGTGTGTGTGTGTGTGTGTGTGTGTGTGTGTTTGTTTGTGTTTGTGTGAGAAAGTTTTAATGGTTATGAGATGTCAGTCGCTTCCCTCACTTTCTGATGGCTGGAAGACAGCAGTCGGCAGCATTGGAGGATGATTGATTATACTGTATATCTGTGTGTGGACGGGGACAGACGGCAGAGGGAATGCGTGCACGTGTGTGTTGTGTGTGTGTGTGTGTGTCTACATCTATGTATGGTTACATATGTATGATATGGATGATTGCTTGAACGTGTGTGTGTGTAGAAACAAGTTGTTAGTGAACACACTCTAATGCTGTAGGCCATAATCCCACGTTCTCCTCTCCGTCCTGACGTTCTCAGTAGAACACTGGATGGCAGTGTCTTATCTTCGTTAACGACGCTGAAGGTAACATTCAAATGTGCACAACGTGTATTTACAGAGTCGTGAGTGTGAAAAAATCACCCCTGCACCTGCTTTTTGCCATCTAAGTGTGATTAATGGATGATGTACATGGAGACAGGTGTGATATAGTTCTGTGTGTGTGTGTGTGTGTGTGTGTGTGTGTGTGTGTGTGTAGGTAAGCCTGCCTTCCTGCACATGGGTGAGTCGGTGGACGGAGTGGACATGCGGGCAGAGGTCGGGCTCCTGAGTCGGAACATTCTGATCCATGGAGAGATGGAGGCCGGTTGCTATGGCAGCGAGTCATGCAAGTTCTTCAGCTTTGACACGTTCGGGGGACACCTGAAGGTACAGCACTCACTCACTGTCCTGAGCTCACTTTACACGACTGAGTGTAACATTAACAGGACTCACTGGTATCCTGGTGTCCGGGTCGGATTTCACTCCCTAAGGACTCGGGCAGTTATTGCGTTTTCTGCTACAGTACTGTGGGGGTTGTGGACACTCCTTCTAATGAATTCATTCAACCACTTTCAGTTGCACCCATTGCTGACATAGATGTGCAAATGCACACAGCTTGTCTAGTCCCGGTAGAGTACTACTGCCAATAGAATAGTACTAATTGGAGAAGACATACTTACTGGCACCATGCCTTTAAGCAGGCGTGGGCAAGAGGGGTATTAAGCCCCCCAGCATTGAGCTGTGGAGGAGGGCAACTGTGTTCTGTGGAACGACGGAGCTCCAGTACGTGGTGGATGAGTTTGTTAAGTTGAAGTCATTTGTGTTCATAATTTCATACAAAAAACATTTTATATTCATTACTTTACAACTTTTTCACAATATTCACATTTTTTCTGACGCACTAGTAGAACCCTTGTCCAGAACGTTCTACATAGCGCGTTCTGAAGATCACGTTCACAGTGCAGCGAATGCAAAGGGATCTTTGAGTGTTCATGGTTTGAAATGGAGCCGTATGTTTTCTGAAGAACCCTTGAAGAACCACCAGCTTGTTAGGATGTAAGAACAATTGTGGTGCTATATAGAACCTTTTTCAAAAAGGTTGTATGAACAGTGTATCCGGACATTCATTAACAGAAACTCTGGTCCAACCTCTCAGGGCTCTTTTCCACCAACATGGAACGAGCTCCGTTCTGGTTCCCGAACCTAGTTTCGAACAGTTCGGCTCATTTCCACCAACAAAAACAGGACCTGTGTCCTCAGGATGGTTAGCTATAAAACAAGCAGTGTGTCTTGTTGAAAAGCCGACCTTGTTTGACTTGACGAATTAAACAGAATCCGCTTCAGAGTTCTGATGTACTTCGATTGAGGGCTCTTGAAGGTTGCTCCTCCAGCTCAACGGTAGCATGCTGTCACACATGCCAACCAGAACAATGGTCTTCAGCGGGTTCACTTCCATACAAATTGGGGCTGCTTGGAGCGTCTGACAGCACGTGTGTGTGTGTGTGTGTGTGTGTGTGTGTGTGTGTGTGTGTGTGTGTGTGTGTGTGTGTGTGTAGGGGTCACGCAGGCAGCTGACTTCCACAGTAATTGCTCCATATCTCGCCGCTCTTGTTCCCTCCTCACCTTAGCTGTCACGGGGAAGGTTGGCTTCCTTCTCCTGGCGGAGAGAAAAAAACACAACCATGCCGAGCACCATAACTAGGCCACTCCACCTCCTGACGACCCACAGGTAACAAAGCCTGATGGAAGTAGGCTAGTTAAAGCAGGGGTTGAGTGGAGAACCGGATTTATCTCTTATTGTCTACCACTCACATTCACGGCCAGTGATATACACTATATGGGCAAAAGTATTGGGACACCTCATTCATAGAGTTAATCCTGCTTTTGTTGGAGTAACGGTCTCTATGGTCCAAAGGTTTTCTACTACATTTTGGAGCATTTGATTGGATTCAGGATTTGATTGCATTCAGCAGCAAGAGCTTCGTAACATCAGGATATTGGATGATCACCAACCCACCTCATCCCCTATTCCCCGATTCATCCCAAAAATACTGGATTAGCTCCATTAATTGAACGGGGATCGTCCTTGCACTGTCACTCCAGAGATGCCCCACCCCCTCTGTCCAGTCAGTCATAGTCTGTATGCAGGTTGAGCATCAGCCCCGCCCCCACTCTCTGATCAGTCAGAGTCTGTACACATGGACAGAGCAGTAAACATGCACTGGAAGCTGCTTTAGTATTTAAACTGGGATTTACCTCGTTTTTTTTTTTTTTAGCTTCTGTGCCTTCTGTGATTTCTTGCCTTTAGGTTACTCAGATCCTGAGTTATGAAGCCAAGAAAATGGTGTGTGACTGCCCTTAAAGTGCGGATCTCGATTTCTATGAGTTGGTTCTTGAGTCTATGCGTCAGTTTGCTTCCAAACTTTTCTTTCCATGGACACGAGGAACAGTTTATGGAGAGGAGTCGTCCACGTCGGCCGTTTTAACAGCTACAAACAGAATTACAGAATTATACTATAATCACTTCTGGATGTGGGTTTTATTTGCGCTCATGGTTGCAGAATGTTCATCAGGGCTTGTCAGCTGAAATTTGTTCAGCGAGATAAAATATGACTGTAATACGCTGCAGACACACACTCTAAGGGCCTGGCACACTAACCCTGTTCTAAACATCTGACCAGATGATTTGAGGGTTCACAGGCCTGTCGTAATTGACGAGCGCAACCGCGAGTGAGTTTTGGAAGGAAAGCATATTTTCTCGGCCATTAGTGAAAACTTCTTACCCGCTGCCGCTGCCTGTCGCGCTTTATTTAATGAAGCCGCGGCGAAACAATTACAGAAACACCAGATCTGGGTCAAACCGGAGCTTTGGAGAGCTGAGGAGAGACACGGATCACGAGAGTGAGCGAGGGAGAGATCCATCTGTCTTCCCCTGGGAAGCATCAGGACACCTAATGCTTCTGATTCATATTCACCTCTTTTTTCCCACCTTCCTGCAAAGAGATGCCAGGTGTTGCACGTTTTATATGTAATGACATGAAAGCTCTCATTTGTGTCCCCCATAGAGGCAGTTGTGGGATGTGAGGAGTGGAAGAGGTCAGAAATGGATCTGACCTCACATCTGCATGCTTTGTCTGGGGGTTTAATGCACAGATTCATTCGTCCTGCTAGGAGACCATATCTCCAGCCATGCAGATTTTTGGTCCCGCCACCATCTACCCTTATCAGAACAAAAAGGACAAATAAAAAGTAACAAATAAATGCTGGGCACCAGTGTGGTCATGTTGGGATTACTGGGCACCAGTGTGGTCATGTTGGGATTACTGGGCGCCAGTGTGGTCATGTTGGGATTGCTGGGTGCCAGTGTGGTCATGTTGGGATTGCTGGGCACCTGTGTGGTCATGTTGGGATTGCTGGGTGCCAGTGTGGTCATGTTGGAATTACTGGGCGCTAGTGTGGTCATGTTGGGATTGCTTGGTGCCCATGTGGTCATGTTGGGGTTTGCTGGGTGCCAGTGTGGTCATGTTGGGATGGATTGCTTGGTGCCAGTGTGGTCATGTTGGGATTGCTCGGTGCCAGTATGGTCCTGTTGGGATGGATTGCTTGGTGCCATTGTGGTCATGTTCGGATTGCTGGGTGCCAGTGTGGTCATGTTGGGATGGATTGCTGGGTGCCAGTGTGGTCATGTTATGATTGCAGAAATAATGGGAGCAGAAAAAATCAACCATCAATCATTCCACAAGCAGAGAAAATGAGGAGGCGCAAGAACCCGAACCACTCCAACTCAAGTCTGACCGTGGCGGTCAGATGCTCGGGCCAGAGATGCTCCAGCCACGCTGATGCAGTGACCGTCTTCCTGTCCATCATGTTAATTAATCTGTGATGCTCTGTTCCTTCTTTAATGATGTGACTTCATGCAAGTGTTAATTGGTACTTGAATATGACCACTCATGATCCCTTCATTTTCTCTCTCTCTCTCTCTCTCTCTCTTTCACTCTGCCTGTGCAAATGCTCTCTCGCCCTCTCGCTCTTCACTCATGCCTGCTTAAATTTGCTCTGATCCCTTTATGTTCTCCTCTCTTACTGTCTCTTTCTCTCGTTCCTTGATTTTCCTCTCTGTTGTCTTCTTTGCCTTCCTCTCTTCCCCTCCCTTCCTCTCTTTTCTCAATCTCTCCTTTTCCCTGCTGCTCTCTTTTTACCTCTTTCACATTTTTATTCTCCTAATTTCTCTCTCTCTCTCTCTCTCTCTCTCTCTCTCTCAGGTGGAGCGTGGTTTCAAAGCAGTTCATATCCAGGGTGTTGAGCTCGTGCACATGGGTCAGCAGTCTATGGGTCACTACCCCGTCCACTTCCACATGAACGGAAATGTAGACCAGCGGGGGGGCTACGACCCACCCACATACGTCAAGGATCTGTCCATCCACCACACCTTCTCACGCTGTGTTACCATACATGGCTCCAACGGCCTGCTGGTGAGTGACCAGCTTTACAGAGCGTCCCTAAAAATCACATTAACCCAACGAGCTAGTCATCAAGCTGGTCATACTGGTGGACTAATTTGATCAAGGCAGTCAACCAGTTTAGTTAAGCTGATCATACTGGTGGATTAGTTTGGTTAAGGTAGCTATACTGTTGGACTAGTTGTTCAAGGTGGGTGACCACTTTGGTCAAGGTAGTCATACTGGACTGCTTCACCAAAGTAGTTGACTAATTTGGTTGAGCTGGTAATACTGGTGGACTAGTTTGGTCAAGGTGGTCACCAGTATGGACATGCTGGGATTGCTGGTTGACCAGTTTGGTCATGCAAGTCAACTTGTATGGCGATTCTGGTTCAAATTTAAATTCAAATTCATTTATATAGCCCTTTTCACATTGTTGACCACCTTGGTCATACTGGTCATGGTGGTCAACCATCTTGGACTTTCTATCAGATTCCTGCACTCCTGCTCCGCACAGTTTAGTGTTCACCGTCCTGAGTCCCCCCGATTAAAGCAATCAGCTATTCAGTCAGGCTCTGCCGAGCTGAAGTGGACGTGCCGGAGCAGGGAATGAAGCTCCGAGCAGATCACTGGAGGTTTAAAGAGGTTTATAAGCACCTGACACTTTCCAAAATCTCCAGCCAAAGCTAACAGCCAGCTGTCCCCGT
The DNA here is from genome assembly GCA_034509495.1 of Acestrorhynchus altus. Classification (NCBI taxonomy): domain Eukaryota; kingdom Metazoa; phylum Chordata; class Actinopteri; order Characiformes; family Acestrorhynchidae; genus Acestrorhynchus; species Acestrorhynchus altus. The sequence goes on from CM067514.1 coordinate 29,314,186, forward strand.
GTTGTGCACCTGTATCAGTAAACTGCCGCGAGCAGGAGAACTCAGAAGCCAAGGAGGGAGACGACTCCGAGAGTGCACGAGTGTGTGTTGCAGGCAGGGTTGAAAAGTTCAGAGATGTTTGTCTGAAAGCCGGGTTTTGCTGCAGCTCAGTTAAAGTAGTGCTTTGCGGCCCGCCACTCCGTCACTTTACTGCACAATCGCACCGCCATCTGTCGCCTCCCAGCTGCCTTCCTAACGAGCCACTGAACGGCCGCTGGAGCGCACAGCATGCACACACACACACACACACACACCCAAACACACTTTCCTTACCGAGGACAGTCACTCTGCAAACCTCTTATCAGAGTGTGACCCTGAGGAATAGAACATCGCTGCCTAATATCTTAGCTTTCAGCCTGTGTCTACTATGGGCGGCGACCGGGGCAGGAACTTCCAGGTCGTCACCCGGCCTGTATGTCGCCCCTGCCATATCGAAAACCTCTTGTCTCACAGCTAATGGTTTAACGTTTTGTTACGCCGTAGCGAAACACCAGCTGTTGGTGTGAAAAAGGTAAAACTCGTGTCACAAATTAAGCATAATGTCCCATAAATGACCATATTGTACATAATACATCAGAAACTGTAACACATCCATTAAGATCATCTGTTTTGTGCTGAAAACACCATGTATCTGTTTTCTGAGTTGAAGTAAAAGTGGGCGTGGCCTAACGTGGTGTGATGCCAGACTGTAAAGGGGTCACTCAGAATGGCACACGTGACCAACAAATCCGTGTATGGACACCCTGGTGTCACGGTGTGGGGAGTAATTTCATACGAAGCCAGATCACCTTTGGTCTTTGAGGTCATGCAACCAGTGGTTCTACCTTTTCTGAACGCACACTCTGGTTCTCTATTCCGACAGGACTTGTCCACATACTGCTGCCTTCTCGAGAGCTTGTGTTGAAGACACAGATACTATGATGTGGTCAGTTTTTCACATACAGAAGTCGTGTCTCTCGAGCATCGGGTTTAACGCAAGACGTCTCTGCATGGAGGTGTAGAGGTTCCTAATGGTGTCCTGTGATGATCCATCCCATGCAGCTTGAATGTTCTCATTCAGTTCTGCAGATGGTGTGGTAGGGGTGGAGTGTTGATAGAGCGTCCAGTAGCATCCCACACATTTTCAATCAGGGACAGGTCTGGAGATGAGACCGGGCCACGGCGTAGTATCTGTGTCTTCAAGGTGAGATCTTGACACAGCAGCAGTGTGTGGACCAGTGTGTGTTCAGAAAAGGTAGAACCACTGGTTGCTGAACTTATATACCTCTGTTCTTTCAAAGAGCCTGTAATCAAGACCAAATGAGACCAGGTGCTCTGGACATATGACAACTCACCATTGATCTTAACGGTGACCACAGTGCCTCCACACATTTGTTGGCCCACTGCCATTCTGACTCTGACTCCATGACAGACTGGCATGACATCATTGCAATTGTGCATTGCATTGCAATAGCATGAGTTTTTATTTTTTTGGATTAAAATGAGGATAATAATGTTACACTCCATAAAGGAACACTTGGGGTGTAAAGTGCTCAGCCGCGCTTGTGGGTGGAATTCCATCCTTCAGAACCATGTTTGGGGATTGTATGGTGAGTTTTGTGCAAGCTGCAGGTGTCTTCGACTGAATTCCACCGTTCTGACGGGTATAGTTCTCTGACGAGGCCTCCTGGTAATGCGCCTAACAAGGCTAAGTATGCTTCGCTCGGCGGTTGTTGTATCATACACAGGGCTAACGCAGCACTCACCTATTTTCTTAAAAGGCTTAATGGAATCGCTGTCAGCCCAAACAATCAGGCCTCAGTGTGCCAACTCACTCTGGGCAGATAATAGCCTGGCCGGCTTTGTGTGCGAAGCTGTGAGAGTGGGCAGTGAGCTCCAAACCTGCAGCCTCCGCTGTGGCTTAGCAGAATGTGCAGTAATGTGTATTATTCCCCGAAACCTCACTCCGTGGAATGGAAAATGAGGATCACGGTGTTCATGAAGTGCAGCACACAGTGTAGTTCTATTCATAGACAGGACTTATTGAAATTAGATGACCGGTGGTTGCAATTTGAAATTGAGTGTGTAGTAAGGCTGTTCATTTCGATGCTCCACTGACCTGTAATCGGCTCTGCACATTGTGGATCAGACACAGCAGCCTCTAGTCCTTCATCGGTGCTCACAGGACGTTGCCCACAGGACACTGTTGGCTGGATAGTTCTGGTTGGTGTGACACTGAGGGGTTTCAACACTCCAGCAGCACTGCCGTGTCTGATCTACTCGTACCAGCGCAACACACACTAACACACCATCACCATGTCACATAATCGCTGCTCTGTGGTGGTCCTGTGGGGTCCTGATCATTGAAGATCAGGGTGAAAGGAGGAGAATAAAGTCTGCAGAGAAACAGATGAACTTGGAGTGAAGTGAAGGTAGAAATAACCAGTTGAACATGATGGTACGGTTGATTGATGCATAATCTCCTGGGTGTCTCAAGTAGGCAGTTAGACTGTTGCACCACTCTAGAGCTGTGAAGTCATGTACAAGTCTGTGTCTAAGAGCTGCGTTTTAATGTTGTGTAGTTTCACAGGCACTTTATCAGCACCAGAGTAAATGGACTAATGCATTAAGACTTGCCTGCAACATCAGTTCAGCCATGTGGATGTTTTTTGTTTGATGTCGTGGTTTATGAATCGTTACCAGCGTATGCAAAAAAAAGAGCACTGGTTCCAGATTTCATGCAAACAGTATCACGGGCCATTAAATTCTTGTCTATGAAGGAGAGAACATGTTACGTTTTCTTTTCATGACACTGTAAATCTGGCAGGAAGCTTTACGAGCCTGGCCCAGACTCAAATAAGCATCTTATTTGAGAGTCAGCGAGGCACCGAATCAGCGTCACCGAGGTGAAAACTCACGAGAACGAACCACGGAGAGATAACAAGGCTCAAAAGGGGAGGTTCTCTATGCTGAGCTACTTTATGCACCAGTAGTTTAAGGTGCATAGATTGATATTTAGTACTTGATTCCAAGCGAGTCCTGAGGACTGTATGCAAAATCTGACCACATTTCAGGCTGTCCTTCAGTTAGTCCATGCCATCCAGCCTCCCTCTGCTGGCTCAAACATGTCTGAGTGGTAGGATAAAGAAAACCTCAGTGTAAAGCATGAAGTCCCCAGAACTGACTTTGGGAACCTCTGAAACAGGGTATTCACCATCAGCTTAATCTCTGAGGTTCTCAAACTGCGGGACACTGTGGTCCCATCATTTGTTTTTAAGTGCAGATTTGAGCCGTTTTTGGAAGAATGTAATGTAATTAAGCCATAACGCACAACAGGGAGCATTAAAACATGAGATAATGGTCGTAAACCGATATCTGCAGTACACCAGTGCCAATATCTCATGTTACAGCATGTGTTATTGTGACTGTACTACAGTTATCACTGTTTATTGTTAGATTTGAAGAAACATAAGGACAGGAAAAGTGGATAAGATATTCTGCAAGGTGACATGGTTGCGTTACAGCCATTATCATAATTCCCCAATCAGAGCAACAGCCACAACATTAGTTAATGATACGGTTATATTAATCCTAGAGCTGTTTTAAGGACTGTATTACATGAAGCTGAAGCTGGTTTTACGTTTGCTGAAGAAAAAAATTTGAATGATGCATTTGTTCCAGTACAGTGATGCACAAAACATAGATCCGACACACAAAACTGAAGAAATGCTTTGTAAACATCATTTGCAAAATGTAATTGATAGAAGTGTAATGTAGTTAGAACACTACTTACGTTGTGGTCTTTAGGAGGCTGTCTTTTAAACCTCAGCTTGGTTTGCCCTTGACTGTTGGAGTGAGGGCTCACTGTATTGAGATCTAAAGAGCTCTTTGAGACCTTCAGAAAGAGGGTTGAAGAGGCATAAGAGTCTGTGGAGCGATTTAGAAAGTTCTCAAAACAATTAGAAATCAGCCGTTCCGCTGCGGAGGACATTTAACTGTGAAGCGTAGTGGTGGAAGGGGCTGTAGAGCTCTCCATCATAGAAGATCACATAGCTGTAAGAATTCCACCTGGAGCAGTGGGAAACTCTTTCTTCTACAATGTCAGACACCGATGGATGGTGGTAGGAAACATCTAATTAACAATGTTTCAGCCAAAGGAGAAAATATCAGCTATTAGGACATAGGGGTCTACATTTTTCCTCACACGAAAATGTCGCTTCTATTAATTACATTTTGCAAATGATTTTAAAAGACATGTCTTCAGTTTTGTGTGTTTAGTGATATCACCTCAGTCTCTCAGTATAGCAACATTGAAGATCAGATCATCCACATGTTTAAATATGACCTTCCTATGTGGACCATCAGGCCCTTGCAACTCATCATGAATGCAGCTCGTCTTCAATGTTCCCAAATTCAATCATGTAACTCCTCTGCTACGTTCCCTTCTTTGGGATTCAGATTCAGAACTTTGATGCTGACCTACAAAGCCAAAAACGGACCAGCACCTCCATACATGATGGCAATGGTCAAAACTCGAGCTGTACCAAGAGCCCTTTGAGCATCAAGTACAGCTCGGCTTGACCCACCGTCCCTCAAAACGCAAGGAAAACATGCATCCAGACTCTTTTCTGTTCTGGTACCAAAGTGGTGGAGCGAACTTCCCCTGGAGGTCCTGTGTTCAAACGCAGACTGAAGACCATCTGTTTCTGGAGTATTTAACTACATAAAGATTTATTCTGAATTTTGTTGGTCAAAACAATCTGACATTTGTTTTTAACAGTGTCTAAGCGTGAGGAAACTCTGGATTCTAGCCTCGTCTACTAGCTAAGGATATTTTCTGAGTGAACAGCAAAGCAGTTACATTTACATTTGCGGCGTTTAGCAGACGCCCTTTTCCAGGCGTTTCCGGTGGGTCAAGCCGAGCTGTACTTGAAGCTCAAAGGGCTCTTGGTACAGCTCGAGTTTTGACCATTGCCATCATGTATGGAGGGGCTGGTCTGTTTTTGGCTTTGTAGGTCAGCATCAAGGTTCTGAATCTGATGTTCAGCTACAGGGAGCCAATGAAGGGAACGCAGCAGAGGAGTTACGTGACTGAATTTAGGAACATTGAAGACGAGCCGCGCTGCTGCATTCTGGATAAGTTGCAATGGTCTGATGGTCCACATAGGAAGGCCAGCCAGTAGGGAGTCGTAGTTCTAGTCTTGAGATGACAAGAGACTGAACAAGCACCTGAGTGGCCTCTCTAGACAGAAAAGGTCAAATTCTCCTGATGTTGTAAAGGAGAAATGTGCAGGACCGAGTCAGGTTTGCAACATGACCTGTGAACGATAACTGGTCATCCACTACTACACAAAGGCTCCGTGCTTCAGTAGATGGAGTGACCAGTGAGTTCTCAAGCACTTTTGTAAGTCGCTCTGGATACGGACGTCTATTAAATACCGTAAATGTAAATATGTTAAAGTTAAGGTTCGCAGGGTGTCTTGCCCGCATGTTGAGCCCTAATCCCCCCCCACTTCTTTCAGAAAATGCACCACTACTCCCAGTGCACTGTTACAACGAACATATGCTTCTTTAATTTGGATGTGTGTCACAGTGACACACTGAGCATGAAGGAAAGAAACCAAAGGCCTTTCCAAGGATGTGGGAACCAAAACTATGGAAAAGTATGAGCAATCTGAAGGCTACACATCCATCTTCAGAGGTCCTAATGTTCCTGTGTCCACTTGTGTCAGAACATGGCATAGTCCTTATGGGAGAACATCCTGAGGACAGATGAGACCAAAGCTTTTTGGTGAAGCACACCGTTATTACACCATTTACAGAAAATGAAATGAGGCCTTCAAAGAAAAGAACAGTGTGTTTGTGTGTGTGTGGTCAAAGAGTGGAGGTGAAAAAATATGATTGGGGTTATTTTTCTGCTTCCGGCTCTGGAAGCCTTGACAACCACACAACTTTGGGGGGCGTATTACAGCCCAGAGTCAGAAAGTTGAGCTTTCATCCAGAGATCATAGGTCTTCTAGCAGGACAATGACCCAAAGCGTACTTCAGAAAGTATCATTAATGGTTTAAAAAAATAAATAAATAAAGTGCCAGCAATGAGTCCAGATCTAAATCCTGTGGGACACCAGGCGAGAGATCTCTGAACAGCATTTGGGAGAAGGCACGGTCAGATTTCAGAGGCCTGCAGAAGATGGCAAAGGAAGGTTGGTCCAAAATATAAAAAAGATTTGCGATTCATGGTTGCAGCGATTGTGTCCTACCATATATGAGTAATAATGTCCAGCATGTTTCTGGAGTTCTGTGTGGAATGGGATCAAATTGGACTGGTAACTAACTGCAGCAGTGTTCTGGGAGAAGTGGTGCATTTCTGAAAGACACGCAGTGATGCCAGTATGTTTGACATGATTGTATCTGCAGGCCACTGACAAAACCTTCGTCCCTGCTGCAGGTAAAGGACGTGGTGGGCTACGATGCTCTGGGCCACTGTTTCTTCACAGAGGACGGCCCTGAAGAGAGGAACACGTTTGAGCACTGTCTCGGCCTGCTGGTTAAGGCTGGCACGCTGTTGCCCTCAGACCGTGACAGCAAGATGTGTCGGGACATCACAGACGGAGCTTTTCCCGGCTATGTGGCCAAACCACGTCAGGACTGCAGGTGAGGGTTTGGAGTAGAGAACTGAAGAGGAGATCTAAAGATGCTGCAGTGCAGTGGTGTGGTCTTCAGTGTAGTAATGGGACTTAAATTAAGGGTGTTAAAAGAGTTGATTCTCCTTTTGTTGGAGTGGCTTTTGGAGCATTGCTGTGAGGATTTGATTGCACTGACAGGAGTGTTAGGGAGGTTAGCATGTTAGATGATCACCACCTCTCCTCATTTCCAACTCCCCAACTCATCCCACAATGTTTAAATGTAGCACCATCATTTAAGAGAACACAGCTTCACTTCTCCACAGCTCAGTGCTGGGCGGCTTAATACCCCTCTAACCCACGCCTGGCATTAGACATGGTGCCAACAGGTTCATGTTCATCTGCTACAAAGAGTCCTATTCTATCAGCAATACTTCTGCAATGTCAAAGGAACTTAGAAGGGGTGTCCACAAACATGTGGACATACAGTGTTCGATATGGACTAGGGTGGTCGCACAAGTTTTATTTTAAAGATCCTAAATCTCAACAAAAAACACACTGTGTTGAATCTTCGTTTGGGTCTTGAGTCTAGGCTTAGCTGTAATCTGAATTAACATGTTTGTTTTTAATTAACTTTAATAAGCATTGGATTTCATCTGATACAAAAGTGTTCTCACCTATTTGAGAATTAAAACAGTGAACTATTCGCCCCATTTGGAGTATATAGTATATATATAGTATAAAGATATTAAGATATTAATTTATAACATAGTTATATGTTTTAATAGGTTAGTCGACCTATTCAGTGCTTCTTTTTATTTTATTTTGAGAATCAGAAATACTTTATTAATTTCATATATTTTTTCCTTTATTTTATTTTTTATGATTTTACTGTTTTGATGTAGTAAAAGTAGTGTCTAATCCTCATCTATAACAATATAAAACTGGTATCTGTAAGCAGGAGGTCTGTTGTTTTCAGTCATCTATATGGCGGCAGCAGTAAAGTCCAACTCGGTTGAGAAATAGATTTCTGAAAGTTTCTAAACACCCAAGGTTAGAAGAGTGGCATTACCAACATTTGCATAAACCATAAAGGTCATTTGAATATCATGCTTAGTTTTGATGGCAGACCACAGCAGCACTAGTGTGATGCACCATCTGCGGAGAAATCAACCAGTTCACTGATTCCTCAGGCCAAGTTTCTACTTATAAGGACTAAAAAATACTTTACATCTTAGAAATCCTGCAGGAAATTGATCATCCAGAGTGTTTAAAACTGAAATTGCAATCATTTTGATCAGTTATTTGATTGATTGACAGGGATATTTATAATAATAAGTTCTTCAAAATATTGGTCCAAATAAAATTAAAAAACAATCTGAATGTCCTTTATTATTTTTTCTTTGTCCTTTTTTATTTTGTCCTTAATTATTTATCAGTATTATCCCTTCTGAGGACTTTTATTCTGAAATTAGTTGGTTGTAGGTTGAGCATGAACACATGGTCAACACAGGAAGCTCCTTTGGCATTTAAACTGGGATTTTATTCAGTTGGAAACGAGTGAATTTGTAGCTGTTTTGCGAGCTGATGGAGAATTATTGGAGAATATGTAGAGGGTTCTTTAAAGAACCTTTTTAAGAAGGGTTCTGCGTAGCACAAAACAGGTTCCACACAGTTACAATGAGAGTTCTTTAGTACAGTAAATACTGTACTATATAGAAACATGAACACACAGAGAACCCTTTGCATGGATAATAGGTTCTTTGAATCGTGAAAGGCTTCTTCAGATTGAGGGTTAATGTGTTGGTGAGGGTTGTACATAGAACCTTTTTTAAAAGGGTTCTGCATGGCAATAGTAGAAACGTTTTGGTGTCATACAGAACCGTTTTAAAATAGATTCTATGAAGAACCCTCAATAGCACCTTAACCCTCAATCTGAAGAAGCCTTTTTTGATGCAAAGAAACTTTTAATGATGCCAAGGGTTTTTTGAGCATTCATGGTTCTATATTGAACCATTTTCTTTACTGAAGAACCCTATAAGAACCTTCCTTATTAATTGTGAACATCCTAACAACAGTAGAACCACTGATGGTACTTTATAGAACCCTTTTCAAATAGGTTCTATATACAACTCTACAGCATATTCTTCATTGAACCCTTTCATGATGCAAAAGAATCCTTTAATCATGCACAGCCTGTGTTCATGGTTTTAAATAGAACCATTTTCTTTAATGAAGAACCCTTGAGGAACCCTAATTTTTTTGTTTAGTACTTTTGTCAACTTCCAAAGAGCCTAAAGAACCTTCTTTCAGTTCAAGATAAACCAGTAAACTCATACTTTTAGCTGCTGATGGTTTCGTTTGATAGTTTTCCTCTTCTGCCCTATAAATACCCACTCTTCCTTCTTACCCACGGGGGGCTCGGTTCATGCTCCAATATCCAAGCCACCCTGAACACCCTGAATTTGACAGATGGCTGAGCTTCTCGAGCGTGGTCCAGATAACAAATATGAGCTTAGATCCCAGAGTGGACACAGGTTTAGGAGGAAGGGACAGTTGCCCCTCCCTATGTTGGCTAGTATCACATTGGACTAGTCGATTGTGGAGTGAAATTGTCTGCATTGCTGGGACCGTGAATCGTATCGAAATCTGTCCGCATCACTCCCGCTGTGTGTTAATGTGTGTGACCATGCATGTGTGTGTCCATACCATCCAGACTGCTTATACAGCAACATGCCATTATTGTAGATTTGCCCACACTGGGACCCTCGTTCTGGACGTTTCCGCAGTAACAGACTAATTAAAACTTGTCAGTCAAGTTCGGAAATTAAACTGTAATTGCCGAGCCAGTGTGTTCTGCGTATCACAAGTCATTACACTAATCAAACCTATTAACTACGGCCCCTTCTGCATGTCATCAAACATCCTCTCCACCCAAGCACAGTATGTCATGTTAACCGACTCTTTGTCATGCTCTTATTACTGTGTAATGATGTTTCATTCCCAGTTGCATTTTACACACTCATGTTTTACCCGAGTGTGACCTTCGTTACCCTTCCATAATGAAATATTCACAATCCCAGAGAGGATGCACACAATGGCCTACTGTATGCTCTTAAAACAGGCGGTGGTGGTTCAGTGTTTAGAGCACTGGGCTCTAAGATTGTGGACTTGGTTGGTGGTTCAATACCCAAATGCACTCCACAAGTCCCTTAACTCTAAGAACCCGAGATCAAGCAGTTACATGCTGTTTTCTAGGTAACCTACAGTCATGATATACATATCATAACAATCTACATCAATCATCTTTCCTCATCTAACCATCGTCATCATTTTGTGATGAATTATCAGTAATTGAGCTCAGAAAACAGCTCACGTTCACTCATTTCCAACTGAATTAAATCCCAGTTTAAAGGCCAAAGCAGCTTCTAGTGCATGTTTACTGCTCTGTCCGTTTGTACATGCTGAACCTGCATACAGACTCTGACTGATCAGAGAGAGGGGGAGGGGCTGATGCTCAACCTGCATACAGACTCTGACTGATCAGAGAGAGGGGGCGGGGCTGATGCTCAACCTGCATACAGACTATGACTGATCAGAGAGAGGGGGCGGGGCTGATGCTCAACCTGCATACAGACTCTGACTGATCAGATAGAGGGGGCGGGGCTGAGGCTCAACCTGCATACAGACTCTGACTGATCAGAGAGAGGGGGCGGGGCTGATGCTCAATCTGCATACAGAGTCTGTCTGATCAGAGAGAGGGGGTGGGGATAATGACATCACTGACCCAGATATTGGGTTATAGAGGAAAATGCTCCTGTATGATCATTGTGTTCTTATGTTTTGAGGCTCACATTTGTCCTGTGTTCTTGCAGACATTACATGGTATTGACCAACGTGGCACTCTTTTGACACTGATTGACGTCCTTGAGGTCCTTGAGGCACCCCTACCCTGTATGATTCGACTTTAATACTCCATCCATTTTATGGGAGTTGGTTAATGAGTTGATTAGCTGAATAATATGGTGGAGCAGTGAAAGCTCTAAATATGCAGGGTAGGGGTGCCTCCAGGACAATGGTTAAGAAAGACGGGTATAGTTGACTTGGTGTTTAAAAAATGAGAAAGCAATACTGTACTGTAGAACTTTAAATACTGAATAAAAGATGTGCATATGGTCCAATTTCCAAACCTTCAGCCTCCACTCTTCTGGGAAGACTTTACAACAGATGTTGGAACATTGATACGAGGAGAATTTGATTGCATCCAGCCTCATGAGAGCATCAGAGAGGTCAAGAACTGGTGTTCAATGATTAGTTCTGCCGGTCCAGCTCATCCCAAAGATATTGGATGACAGAGAACCTAGATTCCCTGCTCCACAGCCTGATTGTCCCACTGACTACTAGTCAGTGTTTTTCTAAGGGGTTTGTACCAGCCGTGTGTCCCTGTGTTAGCAATGGAATCAACATAACTTAATGCACCAATTATAAATGGTGTATTTAAATGGTGTCTCAAAAAGACAGCACTAACTCCAGACTCGAATCCCAGGGTTAATGGGTGAATGAGCAGAATCTGATCAGGGCTGTGATTAGACAGTATAGACGCAGCATAGCAGACCCTTATACACTTGATGAAGCCAGGAACTGTGTTAGTATTGACTCTCTTCTGCTTTAGCAGGGCTTGTTTATTATGTTTGCTGCTGAAGATGACCTGAGTGATGAATGACCGTAGGCTGCACAGATCGATCATCTGAGCTACCAAAGCCCTGGAGAGGCACAGCCACACTTGCCTGATATGCTTGATGTGCAACATTTGTTAAAAATCCACCTGAAGTTATAAAAAAGTCTATTTTGAAGCAATATTTTTGGTGATTAATCACATTTCTACACACGTCCCCAAATGTACAGTAAACATACAGCCTGTGTGAAGTTCGTCTCTTTAGTTTTACACTGGAGATAGGAGGATAATGAAGCTAACAAGTAGTGGAACTAGATTATGGGTCAAATAGACTTGATTATGTGGCATAGGACACTGGATGACACTGTCATGTAGGACATGGACAGGTAATTTATTAATTTGAGACAGTATAAGCACATGTAGGATTGTGTTCACACATGTTCACATATACACTATGTAGACAAAAGTACTGGGACACCTACACAGTAAAGCCGTGGGAGCTTTTATGGACTAAAAGTTGGAAGCTATAGTTGTCCAAAATGTCTTGGTCTGTTGAAGCATTAAGATTTCTCTTCACTGGAACCCTCTTCAAGGGGCCGAAGGCAGCTCCCATAAACCACCCTGTTGTATTATCCCTCCCCATCCAAACTTTACAGTCGGCACAGTGCAATCAGGCAGGTAATGTTCTCCTGGCATTCTCCAAACCAGGCTTGTCCATCAGATTGCCAGATAGAGAAGTGGGATTTGTCAATCCACAGAACATATTTCTAGTGGTCCAGAGTTCATACTCTGGAATATACATGGTTACCCATGTACATTTACACACAGAGTCCTGACTTCAACCCCAGAGAACACCTTTGGGTTGTACGAAACTGAAACTGAGCCAGGCTCTCTGATCACATTTATGTGGGCAAACAGACATTCAAACAGACATTCTCCAAAATCTTAAAGAAAGCCTTCCCAAAGAGTGGAAGCTACAAAAACAGACCAACACTATTAATGCCTATGGGTTTAGAATGTAATGTTAGCATTGCCTGCTAGACTGCACTTTGCCAACTGTAAAGTTTGGTGGAGGGGGGATAATTCTATTGAGTTGTTATTCAGGGGTTCATCTTGACCCCTTAGTTTTAGTCAAGGGAATCTCTGTTTCAGTAGACCAAGACATTTTGGACAACTGTAACTTCCAACCTCGTGGGAACAGTTTGGGGAAGTGCCCTGTTGTGTCCTAGCATGACTACGCCCCTGTGCACAAAGCAAGGTCCATAAAAGTATGGTTGGTTGAGTTCGGTGTGGACGATCTTGACTGGCTCACATCAACCCCATCAGACACCTTTGGGACTTACTAAAATAGAGTTTGCAAGCCAGGCCTTCTTGTCCAATATCAGTGTCTGACCTCACAAATGCTCTTCTGGATGAATGGGCAGAACTTCTGTCATGTCGAAAGCCTTCCCCAAAGAGTGGACGCTGTTAGAGCTGTAAAGAGGGACAGATTCCTACTGATTTAGAACCATGGGATGGCATAAAAGCTCCTGTATTAGCTTTAGGAGTGATGTGTATGTGTCCATATTTTATTTATATATGTGTGTATATGGCCAGATATCCGATTCCCATATGGGATAAAAGTCCAATTAGGATTTCAAATTGTTAATTGAGTAAATGACTCGTTTAAAGGGCAGCGAAGGAAGTGCTGACATGTAGTTAGGCTGCAGATGTGTGTGGCGTGTGATTAGTAAGTGCTAAACTGCTGTGTAGTGCTGAGATAAACAGTGAGAGCTCCAGAGTCACAACTTCATAAGTAGGTTTGTGTGTGGGTGTAGTTACAGCGCTCTAATTAGCTTGACTATCACACACATACAAAAGAAGCTCGGAAATGAATGCCATATACACTGCAAACAAATGGATACTGCGATTGTACAACCTCGGTACTGCTTTAATTAACATGAATTAATGTGCGGGACCTTCGTAGACTCGCTATCTGCCTGAGCCAGTCTTTATGATAAAAGACTTGGGACGTATAAGATGTGTCATTAAATAAAGTCAAAAGTAAAATTGTACAAAGCCCATGGTCCTATCAGTTGAGTGAGTTCAATTCCCCTGTGAACCAAGATATGAGAGGCCAGAAGTGGTCAGAAGCTGGAGAATTAAATTAATCTCTCTCTGTCTCTTTCTCTTTGTCTCTCCTGCTCTCTTTTTCCTTCCCTGTGTCTCTCAGTGCCACCTCTACCTTCTGGATCGCTAACCCCAATAACAACCTGATTGACTGTGCAGCTGCAGGCTCGGAGGTGAGTACTGTTACCATGCCAATCAGTGTCGTCATGGAGTCTACAGGACCTGACTTGGAGCAGCTCCTGGCTGTTATCTCCACACCAGTTGCATTTCCTCTTTTTCTTTACTCCCCCCCCCCCGATTCCCGACCGATATCCCGGAGTCCCCATTATGCATTACTACTAGTGCCGGGAAGATGAAGGCTAGAGTGATGAAGTTCCACCACATCTTTTCAAATGTTATTAGAGCTCAACATGCTTAGAGGAGAAGACGCCGGCACTGGCTTGCCTCTGAGTGATGAGGGGAATGGGGAGGGTCATCTTTCCCACCCAGAGGGACTCCTGGTTATGTATGGATTGAACTCTACATCTCTCAGTGATTGGGGCAATGCTCAGAAGATGTTAATATAGTACACACTAGGGTTTCTGGTATTGCACAATATGCAAATGGTCCATTCCATAAATCATTAAAGGCTTGTTACAGTTCTAGGCCGGTTTCTGTGGGTGTTCTGATGAATCCAGGGCCGAGTTCCAGCCTATGTGGGGGATTGCATTATTTAAAGCTATTCCATTGTGATTAGTAGAGAAGGGGGTGGAGTGTTGCCAGTAAAACCAGCAGTGGCTGCATGTTCCCTCTGATGACTGATTAGATCATATATGTATATATATATATTTTTTTTTTGTTTTGTTTTTTTTATTGAGAAGCAAAATAACTGAAAACTTCATTGTGCATATCTATTCGCCCCGCCTGAAGTCAGTACTTTATAGAGACGCTTTTGTGGCAATTACAGCTGCGAGTGACTTTGGATAAGTCTCTATGAGCTGCCACATCTTGCCACTGGGATTTTTGCCCATTCCTCAAGGAAAAACAGCCCCAGCTCCTTCAAATTAGATGGTTTCCACTGGTGAGCAGCAGTCTTAAAGTCTGACCACATGTTCTAAATTGGATTAAGGTCTTGGCCTTGACTCGGCCATTCCAGTACATTCACACATTTCCCGTTAAACCACTCGAGTGTTGCTTTAGCCGTCTGCTTTGGGTCATTGTCCTGATGGAAGGTGAACTTCTGTCCGAGGTTCTGTTGGAGCTGTTTAAAAGCTGCATTTGAGGAAGAGCTGGGATTCCTATTACAGGACTAGGCGTTAATGTCATCCACAAACAAAAAAAAAGTAAATTGATCAAAACAGTGTAAAGTAGTGTTCAGACAGGTAGCAGTATACTGGCACCTGGTGTCTGAACGGTGCAGTTGTTACACACACAGGGGTGGATGTTTGGTGGAGCAGGAATATTTCAGTGTCTGTGAGAAACAGATACACGTGTGAAAGAATAAAAGAATCTTTAAGATGATATGTTTCTCTGATAAAAGTGTGTGTGTGTGTGTGTGTCTGTGTGTGTGTGTGTGTGTGGTAAGCTCTGGGCAAAAGTTTGCCCACTGCTGTGTGTTCTCTCTCTGTGCCTTTGGTGTCATTATGTGGTGCTATTAGTGACTCACGTCACCCGCAAGTGAACTCAATACTGTGTGTGTGTTTTTGTGTGTGTGTGTGTGTGTGTGTCTACTCCCCTAGGAGACAGGATTTTGGTTCATTTTCCACCACATCCCTACGGGTCCATCAGAGGGCATGTACTCTCCTGGCATGACAGAACACACTCCCATGGGGCACTTCATCAACAATAGAGCACACTCAAACAACAGAGTGAGTATTTGTGTGTGTGTGTGTGTTTGTGTGTGTGTGTGTGTGTGTGTGTGTGTGTGTGTTCACAGAACTCTGTTGACTGGATATTTCTGGTTGGTGTCTTGTTCTCAGTCCAGCAGTGACGCTGAGGGGTTTAAACACTCCAGCAGCACTGCTGTGTCTGCTCCACTTGTACCAGCACAACACACCCTAACACACCACCACGTCAGTGTGACTGCAGTGCTGAGAATGACCCACCACCCACATAATAGGCAGACACTGGAGTCAGAGTCTGCTTCAAAGCACATTGGCCTTGGGTTGCTATGCAGGCGATTATTTGGTCGCCAGGGCAACTTTATTTCGTGTCGTCTGCCTGGTGTCAGAAAATACTTATTATTCAATTTGAATGTGGGCAAAGTTTAGCATCACTCTGGATAATCAAGCCGCCGTGAGGATTAGTATCAGCCCATTGTGTGGACGACTGATCATTAAAACAAAATAAAAACAGGGCCTTTCTGAGGACGAGGGCATTCACGGGTTCTTTCTGTCTGTTTTCGGCAGGCAGGGATGATCCTTGACAACGGGGTAAAAACCACCCAGGCTAATGCCAAGGACAAGAGACCCTTCCTCTCGCTCGTAGGGGCCAGGTTAGTCTCTCACACACACACACACACACACACACACACACACACACACACACACACACACACACACACACACACGATAAAGAGCATCCTTTTACTGTAATGGATAGTAAAAAAATGACTCATGCATTCAGAGATGTACTGCTTATTAAAGGGTCCATACGAAGGAAAGTTCTATGACATGGTCTATGATATGGTACCTTTTCGTTTCGCAGACCGAACCATACAGTGCATGTAGGAAACGATTCTGCCAAAGCAGCCAGTTTTGAATCTACCATGGTTTTGATGTCACAACTATGAGCACATTTACATGTGATCATTTGCTCAGCCAATAGCAGTTCAGCCCTGCCCATTCTCACTGAAGTGGAGTGTTGCTCCTGGTGTTACCAGGGTGAAAAAGATGTGGTTAATGGGAAGCTAATGGATTATTGCAGCTTCCAAGGCATTTTTTCCCAACATTCCTAAAGGATTGAGTCAGAATTCTTTAGCTGGTTTCAGATTGCAGATGCAAAACAACAACAGTCTACAATCTGAAAAGAACCTTCAGAATAGCCACACTCACACACACACACACACACACACACACACACACACACACACACACACCATTCTGTAGACACTGGGTCTTGGCACACAAGGGTGTTAAAGTGCTTCCCCCACCACCCTATTAAAAGACTCCCAGATGCTACTTTTGGGTAGTGTACCTCTTGGTGAGAGATCATTGAGTGCTAGACTTCCTCGACAGCGCCCAGTTGACAGACTTTGGCCCAGAGAGGAGCGGTCATTTCGACAAAATGGACACCATTTAAGCCGCTCGGACTACGCTGTTAGGACGCCCAGCAAACAGGGCTGGAACAGTGTCGTCTTAAGTGATGAATCCAGGTTGTGTTAGAGATCTGACGATGGTCAGGTCTGAGAATAGAGGCATCATACTGAGCACTTCAGTAACCATAAACCATAGAATCTTACAAATGTCCAAAAAATGAAACAACTGAAATGTAGGAAATGGACTGTTTTTAGGATAACGGGTCTTCTTTGCCCACTTCCTCCTGCTGAGCTTGTCATTTCATGATGTTTCCCAGGTACGGCCCCCACCAGGACGCTGACCCCTTCAAGCCAAGAGTACCGGCTCTCATTCACCACTTTGTGGCATATAAGAACCAGGACCATGGAGCCTGGCTCAGGGGAGGAGACGTCTGGCTGGACGAATGCCAGTAAGTTCATGCTGACTGTCACTGTATTACAGTCTGACGTCTGAACCAGGAGAAACAGACGGAATAGCACAATCACATTTGCTGGCCACTTTATCAGAAATCCCACTCTTGTAGCTACAAACACTGTAGCTCAACGTTTGATGTCCTTGCCCTTCACCCATTCCATTTATACCAGTGTATACCAGTCAACAGTTCAGAAACTAGGCTGCAGAATGTGCTGTACAGGGTTCTATATAGAACCTTTTTAAAAATGGCTCTGGCACAAAAATGGTTCTACTGTTGTGATATCAGACTTGTAATAATAGTAGAAACCTTTTTGGTGTTATATAGAACCCAGTCAAGAAGGTTCTTTACTGAACCCTTTACAGCCTATCCTCCGTCAATCTGAAGGACCTTTTCATAATTCACAGAGGGTTCTTTGAGTCTTCGTGGTCCTCTATAGAACTGTTTTCTTACTGAAGAACCCTCATTTTTAAGTATATAAGCTACATTCTAACAATAGTAGAACTCTTTTTGGTGCTGTATAGAACCCCTTTTTAAAGAGGTTCCATATAGAACCACCACATTCTTCATCAAAATAAACACATGCTTAGATAACGACATTATTCCAAGCTGTTTTGGACCACTTTTGTATTCTTAATGTTATCTTCACACACATTTTAAAGGGCAGCTTCAATCAAGTGTAGGTCCAAGCTTTTCACACAACGTTCACCCTAATCAACCTCGGGCAAATGGAAACCTCGGTTTTCCGGCACTTTTCCCCGATCAGTCCATCATACCAGTCTGTGTAGATCGAGTGTGTGCTGTAATGTGTACAGAACGTGTGCATCACGAGACCCCCCCGTTGACTCCGTGTGTCTTTATCATTGGCAGGTTTGCTGATAATGGAATTGGCCTCACGCTTGCCAGGTAGGGCTGCTAATCACCCTCTTTTTTCACTCGCACACATTTGGCAGTCTGGAAAAAAAATGTGTTTATGTTTGCCGAATGCATTATAGCCCCCTACGCCGGGGCTGTAATTGGAAAATGCCATATATGGGAGGCTTCTTGAGATGCACTGGGGAAATCATGGGGCTTTGAGAGAGTGTGAAAGTAATTCAGCAGTGTGAAGGTAGCTGCTCTGGGGGACTAATGTGTATGCACGGCGGGGTCTGCCCGCATTTAGCCCCACGTTTCTCTCAATCTGTGTGTGCCTGTGTTTGCATGCTGTCAGAGAAAAATCGTCTGACTGTAATAAAAGCTGAGTAAAGTATGTTTATCCTACATGTTCAAGATCCCTGCATACATGATACGTATGGGTCGTGTTATTGTGATGTGTAGGCACTTACATATAAGTGCAGCTCAGTCGAATACTGTGAGAAAGTTCATTCTTGTTCATCAAACGGTCATATTTTACGTCATATAATGTTTACAGAAAATGATGTCCCACTCAGAAATGTCCAGTTTCTGACAGTATGTTCATTTATCCACTCAGTACTTGGTTGGGGCCCCTTTAACATGAATTACTGCATCAGTCTGATGTTGCATGGAGACAATCCCCTTGTCCTCGTCCTGGTGAGATGTTACTGAAGCCCAGGCTGCTTTGGCTGTGGTGGGTCGAGTGTTTCTCATCTTCCTCTTCACTTCATCTATAGAATCTATAGATTCTAAGGTCTGGAGAGTTGGCTGGCCAATCAAGCACAGTAATATCATGGTCAGCAAATCATTTGATAGCAGTCCTGCTGGAAAAGGAAATCAGAATCTCCATAAAGCTCAGCCGATTAAGCATGAAGTGCTTTAAAACCTCTTAGTAGACACTGCGTTGACTCTGGACTTGATTAAACAGTGGACCAGCACCAGCAGATGACATACCTTTCTAAACCATCACAGACTGGAAACCTCAATCTGGATTCTGTGTCTCTCCATTCGTCATCCAGAGCTTGAGTTGAGACTCTTAAGGTTTTTGATGTCCAAATGAAATGCAGAATTTACTTTGATCTGAAAAGAGGGCTTTGGAGCTGTGAACCACAGTACAGCTCTTTTGGGGCTCGATATTAGGAACGCTACTCTTTCCTGGAGATGTCTATCTGTGGAGGCTGTTAATGCACTGACCCCAGCCTCAGTCCACTCTTTGTGAAGCTCTTTCTGGACAATCCTCTCAAGGCCGTCGTCATCCTTCTTTGCTCATGAACCTCTTCCCACCACATTTTCCCCTTCCAGTCAACGTTCCATGAATATGCTTTGATGCAGCACTATGAGAACCTTAAGTGAGTAGTCCTCATTGTGGAGGGGGTTGATGTCAGGTCAGCAGTCTTCCCCATGATTGTGGACATGGAATTTATACTGTTTGAATAATTTACTCAAACTCCAAATTAAATGTTCTAATATTTTGAAATGTTTTGAATTGAAATGAAAGCAAAAATGAACTTTTTCGTGATCATTTATTTCCATGAGATGCCTTAGTTTGGGCAATATATATACATAAATACATTCAGTAAACACTCACACACACACACACACACACACACACACACACACACACACACACATACACACACACACACACACACACACACACACACACACATATATATATATATTGTGATTAACATGTGTGTCTGTGTGTGTGTGTGTGTGTGTGTGTGTGTAGTGGAGGTACCTTCCCAGATGATGATGGCTCCAGACAGGAAGTGAAGAACTCTCTATTTGTGGGAGAGAGTGAGAACAGAGGGATGGTGGTGCCGGACAGCCGCATCTGGGGTCCTGGTGGCTTAGACCACAGTGGTCGGACCCTCCCAAGAGGAGTGTAAGCAACACTAATCCACTAATTCTGTTTTCTCCTTGGTTGAGAGACATTCATTCCTACATGTATAGTTGTTGTTAATGTTTTTTATGTCTGCATTTTAAATGTCATTAATACATAACGATAAACATGAACAGATAGGAGAGCAGATAAGAGGCTAACAAGTGAAAAAAGAATATCAAATAATAGATTTTATATAACATTTTGAGATTGTTGTAGAAACATTGTAAGATTATGTAATTTATTCTCTGAAAATGTTTCATTATTTTGCACAATTTGAACTAATGTAATGGTTTGGTCAATCAGTAAATAAGCATTATAGAACAAACAGTAGCATAATACTTTTCTTATGTTGATCTGAACATTAGAATTATTGGTATTTAATCCAGATTTAAGATCATTTCATTTGTCGTAATGTTGTTTTTTTGTTGTTGCTGGTTACAGTAATTCATTCTCATCAAATATGGTCTGATTGAATATTTTAATTCTAAATGAATTAAATGAATTGTAATTGTTATCCTCCTTCCACCCTGATCTTCAATGATCAGAACCCCACAGGACCACCACAGAGCAGCTATTATGTGGGTGGTGGGTCATTCTCAGCACTGCAGTCACACTGACATGGTGGTGGTGTGTTAGTGTTATGCTGGTACAAGTGGATCAGACACAGCAGTGTTGCTGGAGTGTTTAAACCCCTCAGTGTCACTGCTAGACTGAGAACAATCCACCAACCAGAAATATCCAGCCAACAACGTCCTGTGAGCACTGATGAAGGACTAGAGGATGACCAACACAAACTGTGCAGAAACAAAGTCTCTGACTTTACATCTACAATGTGGGGACACTAGATAGTGGTGTCTAATAGAGTGGACAGTGAGTGGACACAGTGTTTAAACACTCCAACAGCACTGCTGTGTCTGATACAGTGTCACTGCAGTGCTGAGAATGACCCACCACCCACATAATACCTGTGATGGTCCTGTGGGGTCCTGACTGTTGAAGATCAGGGACTAGAAGACATTTAAACAAGGTGGCCATTAAATTCATTAACTAGAATGTTAATGTCACTGCTTTGTGTCTTGCAGGGATTTCCCCATGCGTGGTATGCAGATCTATGATGGCCCAATCAATGTCCAGAACTGCACCTTCCGCAAATACGTCGCTCTGGACGGGCGCCACACCAGTGCTTTCGGCTTCCGCCTCAATAACTCGTGGCAGAGCTGCCCTAACAACAACGTGACAGACATCACATTTGAGAGCGTCCCGGTGAGATCCGCACCCCCGGCTGTGTTCTGACCGGAGCTTTTCACACCTCTGCGTCTGTCCTCCGCAGACTGTGTGCAAACGTTTTATGGGTTTCTTAAAACTAATGGAGGGGGTTAGTGGCGTTGAGCTGTGAGAAAGTTCTGTGATTGATTCAGTGGGGGGTATGTCACGAAACGTTTGATCAAATGGAGGGTAAACTGCAGCTGACAGAGGTGTGAGGCGGAGGTAAACTTACACTGCCTGGCAAAGGTTTGGGGATGTCTGCTAGCTTTTTACAAGGTTAGTGAGCCTGGGTTTATCTATTACAGAAAGAGGAAAGAGCGCCCTCTTACTTCTGATTGGTCAGAAATTCTAAGCTGTCCAAAGACACACTAATATATATAAATTATTTTTTTTTACTCCTTAATGTGAATCCAACAACTGTTGTTTATATCAGAATTCCACGATGAATGGACCAATAGAAATGCTCCAAAATAACCACCTCCAAAATAATCTCCATTTTGGAGATACATGTTTTCCATTGGTCAACATATATGCATAAGGGGACACCAGGACTGCATTTGGCAAACTGGTTAAAGAACGACACCAGTCCCACCTCCATTCTCCGTGCTCCTTCAGCAATGGCTGCTGGTTGTTCTGAAGTAATCGTGGCCATGACCATTTTACTGAAAGACACTATCATTACCATACTGGCTGCAGGCCTCATTCGACATCACTACTGCAGTGTTAGTTTGCCAGCTGTAGTCTTTTAACTGTGTTTATCTTTACCCGTTCCAGTTCTAATCTGGAGTTTCTACATTAAACACTCTCTTATTGCTCAGTTTAAATAAAGTACTAGTGCCTGAAAGCTCTGTACTGTAATGTACTTGTTTATCCAGTAGGAGGCAGCAGTGTGTTGTGGTGATGGTGTGAATGAACTGAAATCAGCTGTGACTGCATTAACAATTTGTAAATGTATAAATATTTAAAGCAGACCTCTCATGTCTCCATATAGGCTACTCTTAAAGGCCTCAATATTGTTTTTTTCTCGTCTCTGATTTGTGTTTCAGATCACTTCTCGCGTGTTTTTCGGAGAGCCAGGTCCGTGGTTCAGTGAAATGCAGATGGATGGTGACAAGACCACCATTTTCCATGATGTAGATGGCTCGGTCAGCGAGTACCCCGGTGCCTTTCTGGTCAAGGAGGACAACTGGCTCCTGCGCCACCCAGACTGCATCGATGTCCCTGACTGGAGGGCAGCCATCTGCAGTGGGCGATTTGCCCAGGTAAGGGCCACCCTCAGGCTGCCAAAAATCACCAACACCCACACACACCCACAAACACACACACACCCCTCCTGCTGGTCTAAACATGACTTTGTTTGGTGCCAGCAGAGGTTTGTTTGGGAACACACTCTCCTCGCATGGGCAAAAACACACACACATGCCGTCCTCGTCCAAAACACAACCTTGTTTGGCATAGTTGAGCGTGCCATGATCTTTAATTTACTTGAGCTGAGCCGCCAGGCACCTGCCTTCCTCCCGTCTCCAAAAATTCTGTTTATGAAAACTGGCTTGTCAGTTTAAGACAAAATTCCAGTCATACACTAATCAGTAAGAGTGTCTACCTTTAAAACTCAATATAACATTAGAATAAACCCAAATAAACATAAAGTCAGTGTCAGTGAGAGCGACTACCTGTAATTAACTCTATATAACATTAGAATAAACCCAAATAAACATAAAGTCAGTGGTCAGTGAGAGCGTCTACCTGTAATTAACTCTATACGACATTAGAATAAACCCAAATAAACATAAAGTCAGTGGTCAGTGAGAGTGTCTACCTGTAATTAACTCTATACGACATTAGAATAAACCCAAATAAACATAAAGTCAGTGTCAGTGAGAGTGTCTACCTGTAATTAACTCTAAGCCCAAATAAGAGAATTTGATTAGAATAGCAGAAGAACACAGGTGTAGGAAGTGATCTTCTCCGTGAACTCCAGGTACTGTATGAAGTACTGAATAGATGAACTAGGTGTTGGATGGGAACTGGGACATTCCTAGTATGCTTTTCATTTCTTGTTGCAGATTTATGTCCAGGCCCGCAACCCGGCCAACCTCAACATGAAGATGGTGAAGGACGAGTACCCAGATAAGCCTCTGGAGCTGGTGGGAGCACTAGGGAAGAGGAACCATTACCAGCAATACCAGCCTGTGGTCACGCTTGCCAAGAGCTACACGATGCACTGGGACCAAGCTGCACCTGCTGAACTGACCATCTGGCTCATCAACTTCAACAGGTTAGTAATACAGCATGCAGTACACCTTCACTGGCCACTTTATTAGAAACACCCAACTTGTATGTCCACTCACTGACCATAAAGCAGCCCCAAACCATGACACTTCCACCACCATGCTTCGTGGTTGGTAAGCGATTCTTCTACTCAAGTGCTGGGTTTTGGTTCACGCCAGACATTTGATTTATCTACAGCACATTGTTCCAGAGGTTCTGGACCTTGTCTAAATGTTTTCTGGCAACCTTTTTTTTTTTGACATGAAGGCTTTGCTCCAGGCTGAACTTGCTCAACTTGGTCATGTTTCGCAGCTGTTTTAAATGTTTCCACCTTGTAAATTAGTTTATGGACAGTGGAACGGCTGAATTTGAGATTCCCAGACTCATCTGCACCTACAACCTACTTTCTGAAGAGAGCTGTTTGGATCTGGCCGTGGTGATCCCACTCATTTCAACAATCAAGTGCAAACCAAACTAATGTCTGAGGTTTAAATAAAACAACCTCCTCTAAAGTCCTCTCTGATGATGGTCTGATCATTTGTTCCTGATCTTCTGCACCTGATGTCTGAACATTACAAGGAAATGAATCTTCTAATAATTATACTTTATAATGGTGTTTGAAAGACATCTCTTCAGTTGTATGCCCATTAATCATTGGTCAGTTTCTGACCACAGCACCACTGTTGACCATTCTTAGCACAGCATGATCATGCACTCATTGTCAAAAGATAGTTGCTCCCAGAAGGAACCTGGAAGGTCTACAATGGTGTCGTAACAGACTGTCATTCTTGGAGTCACTCATCAATGAATCTGTGTGTGGAGGCAGAGTGGTCAGTGCCAAGATCAGTGGTTTAACCAGTGGTTCTACTTTTTCTGAACACACTCCAGTGCTCTATTCCAACAGGACGACGCTCGTCCACACACTGCTGCCGTCTCAAGATCTCGTCTTGAAGACACAGATACTACGCCGTGGTCGGTCTCATCTCCAGACCTGTCCCTGATTGAAAATGTATGGATGCTATTGGACGCTCTATCAACACTCCACCCCTACCACACCATCTGCAGAACTGAGTGAGAACATTCAAGCTGCATGGGATGGATCATCACAGGACACCATTAGGAACCTCTACACCTCCATGCAGAGACAGCTGGCATGTTGCGTTAAACCCAACACTGAACTGAGAGACACGTAGATCAATAAATATTACTCATTTATTGGCCCTGATCACCCGTATCTTCCTTCTGGGTTCTAGAGTGTATACATACCAGTAAACCAGTGATGTGGTCCAACAATTGAGGGGTTTCTAATGAAGTGGCTACAGTGTGAATAAGCTCGTTGTGAGTAATATGCAGTGTTGTATTGCTGTTATGCCTTTATGTGTGATGCAGACTGTTTTGGTGGAGACTCGTCTAAACCACAGCCACTGTTGTGGTTAAATTCATTTGTCAGCGTCTCCCTTGTGGTAAGATGGAAAACATACTGTAACAGCCAATGAAAAATGACTCAGGATTCATTTCAGAGGGTGTCAGTAAGGATCGGAAGCGCTTGTCATATTAAGTGTGTCTCAATGATCATTGCTTATCTTTCAACACCAGATTAACGCTGAGCTTAATTAATCCTGTGCAGTTATTTACAGCAGCCTGTAACGTGATGACAGTTCTCTTACTCCACCTAATGTTCAGGATGGGCTACTGCATGGGTCAAATATTATGGCTTGGTCAATTAATCTTTTTAGTGATGAACTGTAATGAGCGAATAACTAATGTGATAAGTGTGGATCCTGAACACTGTGTTTTCCATGGATATGGTGTATTGATCCATACACTGTCTGTTTTTGCTGGACAGAAATGACTGGATAACGGTGGGCTTCTGCTACCCAAAAGGCACAAACTTCACCATCATCTCAGACATTCACAACCGGCTCACGAAGCAGACGAGAAAGACTGGTGTGTTCATGAGAACAACCCAGAGAGAGAAGATGAGCCACACGCACCAGGCGCGAGGTTATTACTACTGGGACGAGGACT
This sequence comes from Acestrorhynchus altus, assembly GCA_034509495.1. NCBI lineage: Eukaryota > Metazoa > Chordata > Actinopteri > Characiformes > Acestrorhynchidae > Acestrorhynchus > Acestrorhynchus altus. The sequence goes on from CM067514.1 coordinate 29,339,645, forward strand.
CTGGGTAAGAGCCAGTCAGCTCAGAGAGAGAGAGTGAGCTGCATAGAGATTGATGACGGCTGGTGTGTCAGTGCTGTACTGAGGAATCAGTTAATAAATCATAATTAGTGACTGCCTGAGACACTTAACTGCCAAAACAACATTCATACAGCGCCAGCTTAAAGTCTGGACTGGATTTCTTACTTTGTTTAAGAGGAAGACCAGTTAAAATCCTGGAAAATGTAGCAAAAACACAGTTCATTTCCATATTTTCGCTCCTTCAGCTGTTTAGCCTGAAGGTGTTTCACCTGGTGCTACGAGGGATGTTTCAGTTCTGACTGCTTTGTGAATGAGGTTCGATACAGAGCAAGAAATAAGCACAGACCTCATTTATTTGGACAGAGTTTCTCCTGCTTTTGTTGGAATAACTGTCTCTACAGTCCAGGGAAGACTTTCTACTAGACTCTGGAGCATTGCCGTTGCATTGCCATCGGATGGAACCCAGTTCCACTGCTCCCCAGTTCAACACTGGGGGCTTTATAACCCTTAAGCCCACACCTGGTATTAGACATGGTGCCAGTAGGTCCATGTTTGTTTATCGGCTCCAAAGATTCCTATTCTATTGGCAGTACTTATTTACAGGGACTAGACAATCTGTGTGTGCATTTGCAAATCTGTGTCAGCAATGTGTGCAACTTAAAATAGCTGAATGTGGTCATTAGAAGGGTGTCCGCAAACATTTGGACACATAGTTGATGTCTGTTTTAAAGGCATGCACGTAAAATATGAGAAGAAATATGAAGAGTGTGTTTGTATTGTCCCTTAAAAGACATTTCTGAAGGTTAATGTTAAAATAAATTTCATTAATAATGAATAATAATAATCAAGTTGAAGTTTGAACTCATCTCCTGAGTGTCTGCTTTGTCTCTGCAGTCTCCTTCATGTCTCTGATGTCTGGCTTTGTTCCTGCAGGCTGCTGTTCCTCAGGGTCCAGGCGCACAACGATAAGGATGACTTTGCCTTCTGCTCAGTGAAGGGCTGCGAGAGGGTGAAGATCCAGGCCAAAATCCCGAAAGGCAGCGGCCCCAGTGACTGCATGGAGCAGGCTTATCCCAAGTATGCCGAAATGCCCGTGGTGGACGTGCCAATGCCCAAGAAGCTGCCCCGCTCCAGACTGGTGAGATGATGTCATATAATTACTGTAACGTTGTGTATCTGTAGGGTTTAGTCTTAGTCATATTAATAGTCATTTATATTCCATTGACATTATTTATGAAAAGAGTTATTTTTATCAAACCGGTTTGAGTGAAACAATAATTCATATAAAATGACGAGGTGTTTGTGTGTCGTTGGTGATATGCTATAAGGAATGGTTCGGCCCGGCATTTTAACGAGGTGCAATAAAGAGCAACCCATCAGAACACAGCTCATTTACATGTTACATGAAGCAAAAGGGCGACAGTGGCAGGAAAAGCTCCAGGCTCACGAGGGAGGACCCGTCCTCCTCTGCTCAAACTGCTCATGCATTATTATAAGGGGACACTGGACCCCCACGTGTCTGCTGTGATTGGTGTACTGAAGTAATGGTAGTTTGATGGTGGTCATAATTATAACAGCAGCAGATGATTAGGGTTCATGTAAATCATGTAAATCAGCCTCTTAAAGGGGGGAAGGGGAGCCTAAGGTTAATGCCGAGATCTGCACGTGGTTAATAGTGTAGTTCAGGTGGTTGCTGTGGAATTTCTTATGTGTGCATCTCCAAAAATGAGAAAAGTAGAAAAGTTTCTCTTCATTCATGAAATGTTCTGTCAATTTCTGTGAGCCATAAATTGATCAACCATAATATTATGACCACCTCTTTGTTTCTACACTCACTGTCCATTATATCAGCTCCTCCACACAGGAGCTCTTTGTGGTTCTATAATTACAGACTGTAGTTCATCTCTTTTTCTGCAGACTTTATTCTCCTCCTTTCACCCTGATCTTCAATGATCAGGACCCCACAGGACCACCACAGAGCAGCTATTATGTGGGTGGTGGGTCATTCTCAGCACTGCAGTCACACTGACACGGTGGTGGTGTGTTAGTGTGTGTTGGGAAGATCAGACACAGCAGTGCTGCTGGAGTGTTTAAACCACTTAGTGTCACTGCTGGACTGAGAACAGTCCACCAACCAGAAACATCCAGCCGACAGCGTCCTGATGAAGGACTACAGGACGACCAACGCAAACTGTGCAGAAACAGATGAGCTTCTGTCTCTGACTTTACATCTACAAGGTGGAGACACTCGGTAGGAGTGTCTAATAGAGTGGACAGTGAATGGACACAGTGTTTAAACCATATTTTTCCTGTTTCCGGTTTTGCTCCTCATACATTATTCCCAGACCAGTCCTCCTCTTAGTTTGATTGTATGTAGAAAATTGAAATGTGTTTCATCAGCTGGATTTTAATAAAGTCATGAATCAGTTCTCATTTTCCTCGCAGCCTCAAGCATCGGAGCACTTTTTGGAAGTCAAGCTGGAATCTTACAACACTCGCTTCTTCCATATCAAAGAGGATTTCGCCTACACAGAGGTACGAGGATCTGGATCTGAAATCTGATTGGCTTATACACACATCATGTGACATTCTGGATTCTGTATTGATGCAACTTTGCATCTTTGACTGTGTTGTTGCTGGGCAGCCATAGCTTAAGGTCCTGCTTAAACAATTCTGTACTTTATTACACTTTACATACCGGATGGTTTGGACACGTGTTGGAAGGAAGACCTCAGAGAAGGTTTATGGATGTAGTGAAGGTGGACATGGAGATGGTAGAGGAGGCAGGGGATAGGGCAAGATGGCGGCAGATGATCCTCTGTGGCGACCCCTAAAGGGAGCAGCTGAACGATGAAGATGATTAAGAAGATTAAAAAGAATTAAGGCACAGATATTGTGGTTTTAGGCAACAAAAACATCCCCGAAACGACCTTAACCACAGCGAAATCACTGTCACACACCTTCTCCTGTGGCTTATTGCTCAATCGATGTATCCCATTAATATCCCGAAACATGTATGACTGATAATTAGCCCTGATCAATATCCAGCAATTAATAAACAGTGTGCTTTCACAGCTATTCAGAAACACTTTTATATATGAATAATTATTGACTGGCCTTTACGATTATGCTGACCTTGACCAACATGTGTGCAGTATTCAGCATTTACTGATTTTCAATAATCACACGTTTTTTCCCCTGTTGTTCGCAACTGCAGGTCAATAGTAAGAAGATCTATCACTCAGAGGAGGGCGTACATCTGACAGTCCTAGACAGCCACACTGGCAAAGTGTTGGACACAAAAGCCTTCCGGAATTCCGTGCTGATGGGAATCCCAGCTCAGATCGAGAATTACATCAACAGCCTCAAAGACGAGTGAGCACTGGACACTTAGCTTGTATTATTGTGAGCAGAAGTACAGCCACGTGAAAAGTTAGGACACCCCATGAAAACCATTGTCTTATACATATTTAAACATACGAACAGTTGATCTGTATGTTTGCTATATTGGAACATGGAGGAGAAACACATTAAGGACTTCTGAAACCATGTGCTTTAGAGAGATGAGTTTGAATTATTTGGGAAGTAACTGAAGACATGTTTGATCCAAACCAAACACAGCACAAGAATGTCATAGCAGCTGTGAAGCATGGAGGTGGACGTGTGATGGTTTGGGGCTGCTTTGCTGCAGCAGGGTGTGGAGATCTCTCCATCATAGAAAGCACTATGAGATCTTTATTGTATCAGAGGAGAACGTAACAGCGTCTGAACAAAGACTGACACTGAAACATCACAGAGCTGAGAGAATTCCGCCTGGAGGACTGGGAACGTCTTTCTTCCAGACAGTGTCTAATGAGCATTATGTCAGTCACCAAAATCTGCAGTTACACTTTGTAGTTAATAAAATGCATATTTCTGTTGAATGTGTCAGGTTCTATCACCTCCGTCTCTCAGTCCAGTTAAACATGTTCAAGACAATGGTTTTCATGGGGCGTCTTTTTCACGACTATGAGTTTATTCAAGTGTGATGACATTCTTTACAGAAACCCATTATGCACATTCTGTTCATTTGCAGTTGTGACATGTTAAAAATAATGGGACATTACATTTTTCCATTTTTTTATTCAGATTATAAGTCATTATGCAATTAAAAGTGTATTGCAAGATGTTTTTTATATATATATATATATATATATATATATATATATATATATACACACACACACACAGCATATATATATTTGTATTTGGCTGTACATACGATACCCCTTTTTTATATTTGTTTGTATCTGTTTATATCTTTCAGGTCCATAGTGATGATCACCTCCAAGGGCAAGCTAGTCACAAGAGGGCCCTGGACCAAAATACTTGAAAAACTGGGCGCAGAGCAGAATGTGAGATTGAAAGGTAACTGAATAACAGTTATTGTTCTTCACTGACTGACTTTTAAACAACACACCAAATGTCACAGCTATCACAATAAACACATTAGCAGCCTCAGTTTAACAGATTCGCTTTTGAATGAGAGAAATTTCAGTGAAAGGGGTTTTAATAGACATTTAGTTGAATTGTTCAATGAAGTGTTTTATATTTTAATAACATTAAAAATCTTCAGAAAAAAATCTTCTCAGAGGAATTGATGCTGTAATATTGATATTGCAGGGTTTTACTGCCTGAACTGCTGCTTAATAGACTTACTGCATATTTATGACAGACTGTTATATACAACAGGGGGCAGTAATGCTTTCCTTTTCGCTCATATGTGTGCAGGAGCAGATTAAACGCCGTGCACAAATACATGTCTTTGGGTTTCAGTTACATAATGACTGCGCTGGAAGTGAAGTGTGTTAGACTCTTATCTCCGTTTGGATCCTTTTGGTATAAAATAAAACACTGCAGCCCCACAGTGACAGCTCCTGTACAGTAAAGCCGCCCGGGAGCTGATCCAACCCAACGCACTCAACCTAAACCCACACAAAGGAGTTAGGAGCCGAAGGTTAATGACTGGGAAATAGAACTGAGGGGAAATAAGGCTCCTTTCCTCATCAATAGACTTTAGTAACAGTCTGTTTAAGATACATTTGACCCGAGTGGCTGGAACTATGCACTGCCCACCTTCCCGATAATGGTGTCCTGATAACATAGTTATTGATAACACTGTTATTACTATATTATTACTATTAACGTAGTTACTGCTTTTACAACCTCAGTTAAATCCATCACTTTATTACATACTAATTCATGATGACTAAAGATATACTACATAGCGTAGTATAGTTCATGGTGTAGTGTCGTGTATGGTGTAGTATAGTGCATAGTGTAGATCATAGTGGAATATAGTGTGTAGTGTATTACAGTATGTAGTGCATGGTGCACTATAGTGTACTATACTATACTAGACCGTATAGTGTAGTGTAGTACATAATGTCCTACAGTGTGTAGTGTGTTATAGTGCATAGTTTAGTATAGTATATTGTATAGTGTAATATAGTATACTATATAGTATAGTACAGTATAGTGTAGATTATACTGTAGTGTATTTCAAGTGCATAGTGTGTGTAATATAGTGTATAACCTACTGCGGTGAATAAATAAAGCCCAGTGATTTGTATATTTAAATATTATGTAAAAGTTTGGAATTTTTGACAATAAATTCTCAGATTCTCCAGCTTAACATTCAGCGTGTGAAAGAAACATGCCGCACATATGTGTGAAGAAGTGGAATTTACTCAGACACTCACACTCACACATGCCAGAGCAGCAGGGTCCTTCCTCCTGCCCCTCCCTTCACATGTTATTCTCAATCCCCTGGACAAAGCGCCTCTACTTTACAGACTTTACACTTACTTTTACTTTACAGTTGTTAGTGGAAGAAGCACTGTAGATAAAATGTCTACTGAAAATGGGTTCTTTGACTTGTGCAAAGTAGAACAACGGAGACAAGAATGATTTCACTGTCTGTGGAGTGCTGTTTGAATGCTTGATAGAGCCCTTTTTAGTTTTTATTGTTGGTTTGGGTTTTTTAAAGGCTTAAACCATACATACATACATACATACATACATACATACATACATACATGCATACATACTTTAATTTGTATATATATATATATATATATATAGTGTAGTGTGTGTATATATACTATTATGTACAGTGTAGTATATTGTAGTATTGTAGCATTATAGTGTTCATAGGGTATGTATTTACACTCACTGTCCATAGTATGGTATAGTGTACTATAGTGTGTAGTGTATTACAGTGCATAGTGTACTATAGTATACTATAGTGTATGGTGTAGTATTGTGCACAGTGTAGTGTATGATAGTACATAGTGTAGTATAGTATACTATAGTTAGTGTAGAATGGTGCATTGTGTACTATAGTGTGTGGTGTATTATAGTGTAGTATAATATACTATAGTGTAGTATGGTGCACTGTGTACTATAGTGTGTGCATAGTGTAATATAGATTCTATGGAGTATAGTGTAGTATGGTGCATAGTGTAGTATAGCTTCTATGGAGTATAGTGTAGTATGGTGCATAGTGTAGTATAGATTATATAGGCTATAGTGTTGTATGGTGCATAGTGTAGTATAGCTTCTATAGGGTATAGTGTAGTATGGTGCATAATGTAATATAGGTCATAGGTTCATGTCACCGTGCTTTTACAACTGCTATATGTAAATGAGCTCCGTTCTGCTTGGTTTTCCTGTTTCATGCTTCATTCAAAACAGCCAGGGCTGAGTGGGTGGAGCAAAACTGCTGTAGGCTGCTTAGATATGTTAATGCACATTTTTGTGACATCACAAAAGCAATACAACCAAATCATACCCAACAAAAGCCTCAATAGCAGTTACACAGAAGAACCACACGCAGGAAGACCTAAACCAAACCAACCGTTTGAAGAAGGAAGGTCCCACGTCATCTCAGGGTCTTTATCATACTGCAGGTGTACAATTAGTGTGTGAATGTGCTTTGTGTTGCTGTTGGTTGTGTTAGGAGTGTGAGGTGTTACTGCATTATGATTCAGTGAATGATTTAGATGACTTCTAAAATATTGGACCATTAATTCAGAACAGTTTATATTTATTACATTTAATTGGATTTCAGATTTTCATGATGTTTAAGCCAAACTGTTCAACGTTCTAACCAAAAACTATGGCTTGAAATATTTCACTTTATATCCAATGAATATAAAATATCTTTTTGGAATGAAATTATGAAATTTTCATGCTGTTCTAATATATTAAAATCCTATTTGAACACTTTAGATGCTTTGTAGAACGTACCTTTAATGTATTCAAATATCTCAATAAGTCATCATTTCTGCAGTTCCTCGGTTCACATTTCTATATTCCATGTATTTGTAACAATAATCAATAATCAAAATTTTGCCGTGGATCTTCTTTTGTGTATCAAAACATTGAAAACCAATCCAAATTGTATGGCTGTGAGGTCACAGATTTACATTCACATCTCTTCTGCAGATAAACTGGCCTTCGTGGGCTTCAAGGGTAGTTTCCGACCCGACTGGGTGCGACTGGCCGTGGACGATGAGCGAGCCAAGCTGCACCAGGTGCTGCCCGTGCCCATAGTGAGGATGATGAAGCTCTGAGAGAGCAGAAGAAGCTCATCTCAGGACTCTCTCACGGACTCTCCCTAAAGCACCACTGCCGGAGCGGAGGCGCTCGGGCCCAGGCCGCGCCCGCGCAGCCGCACAGCAAAACCTGCAGCTTTAAGTTAACGTCCACAGCATCTGTTTAAAGGTGTCAGTGTTTTTCAACCTAATGTCCATCAACCACAGCGACAATTTACACCCCTTTACCTGAACTCCAAAAAAGAACGTGCCATTGGGCAGTTTCTGAATTCTGTATGTACACGTGTATGCAGGGTTTTCGTAGGGTCCACCTGGTTGCCATGGATACCAGTCAGACGTTCTTGTCTCTCTTGTCTCACTGTAGCACCTCCATGGTTCTAGTGTACAGTGTATCGAGTGTATAGGTTCAAATTCACGTTCTATACACCTGCATTTCGAACATGTTCGCAGAGCTCAGCAGCTGCCCGTTGATTTCTTTTACCAGTGAATTTTGAGTCGATAGGTTTTTGGCACTTTTTTCATTTCAGGGAAGCTCACTGAAATTATTGTCTGTGGTAATCAGAAGAAAGATCCAGATACAGCAAACACAGATTACGTTGAAAAATCCTGAAGTCCCAGTCCAGCGCAGATGATCTCTGATAGAGTTAATTTAACGTTGGAGGATTTGCTGTGTAAGGACTACTGAACTCCAACCTGCCGAAACCTTCAAGCCCACGCATGCATTCGTGTCGCCTTTCCTCCAGCTCTTCAGCTCCCTTTCCCACCAGGATCGATGTACAATGTCAATGTACGTGATAATGTGGATGTTACGTGATTTTATTTTTTATTTTTTCCCCCCCTTTTTTCTGTGTCGTCAGTGTATTGGAGAGAAGAAGAAAAAAAAACGAAGGGTAACCAACATTCCTCCTTTTCTACACCCTCTCTGTGGTGTTCTTCCTCCACATCATTCCATAAAGATGTATCTTTTTTCTATCCTGTAAAAAAAAAAAAAAAAAAGGTTTGTAAAGATTGTAAATGTTGTGCGGTTTCACCATTTAATTATCGCATACCAGAGTTTGTGGTCAGTTTGTTTGTGTTGTAGCATACAAAAGAACCAGCAGGGGAAGGATAGGGAAAGCCTTCAGGCACGTATTGAACAAGAAAGCCGAGAGTTAGTGCAACCCCAGCGCCCCCAGAAACACCCCAAAACAGAACAGCTGCAGTAAAGATGGGTTTAAACCTGTGAGTATCTGGCAACCTGTACTCCATCTGGCAAGAAGCGCAAAAATGCCGAAATAGCTGGTCTTTTTTCGGAGATTTCATTTGTAATTTGTCAGTGATTTGTATGTTTAATGTGTTTCTAAAATTCCTCAGATTGATAACAGAGATATATTTTATACTTATTTATTGTACAGGCTCTATTGAAACAGATCTAGAAGGGACGTCTTTTTCAGTTGTAATGTATTTCTGTCCTCTCTGTATAAAATTAACCTGTTTCAGTTCCAGCTTTTCTTGTATCATTCGAATTTTACATACATTAACCCTCAGTTGTACATTGATGTGCTGTAAATGTGACGGATTTTAAAGTAATGGAACGTATTGCTTTGGATCAAAACCTTTTGTAAATAAAAGATGAATACACACTTTGTTTTCTCGGTTTATATTTACATCAAATGACGTCTTCTCATAATGTTACTGTAACACTGCTGAGCCGAATTTAATTAAAGCCACGCATTCTGACAGACAGATATGCAGAGAAATAGACACGGAGACGTGAATACAGGGTTTGACTGCATTCATCAACGAGAGGTCAGGATGTGGGGTGATCACCACCCCACCTCATCCCCACCTCATCCCAAAAGTAGAAGATGGAGCTCCATCATTCCAGAGAGGACTCTGCTGAGGGGCTTTTTACTTTTTACAATAGGTTCATGTTTCTGTTCTCCAGAGTCCTATTAGTCCTAAGTAGACAAGCTGTGTGTGTATTTGCACATCTGTGTCAGCAATGGGTGCAACATTAGATAGAGAGAGAGATTGATAGACAGAGAGACATACACTGATAGAAGACTAACAGATAGAGTGATGCATAGACAGGCACATAGACTGATTGATAGAATGACAGACAGACAGATAGACTGATTGATAAACAAACAGAATGATTGACAGACTGACAGACTAATTGATAAACACACAGACAGACTGATTAATAAACAGACAGATTGATTGATATACACACAGAGAGACTCATTGATAAACACAGACAGACTGATTAATAAACACACAGACAGACTGATTGATAAACAGACACAGACTGATTGATAAACACACAGACTGACTGATTGATAAACACACAGACTGATTGATTGATAAACACACAGACAGACTGATTGATAAACAGACAGATTGATTGATAAACACACAGACAGACTGATTGATGAACAGACAGACTGATTGATAAACACACAGACAGACTGACTGATAAACAGACAGACAGACTGATTGATAAACACACAGACAGACTGATAAACACACAGACAGACTGATTAATAAACACACAGACAGACTGATTATTAAACACACAGACAGACTGACTGATTGATAAGCACACAGACAGACTGATAAACAGACAGACTGGTGGACAGATGAGTTTTGAGTGATGCAGGAGTTGGAGGGTCTTCAGTAAACTGCTACACTGAGAGTGTGTTTCTGGTTGTGAGTGTGGGTGTGGTTCCTCGGCCCGTTAGAAATCATTGTGGAATGTTGTACTCCCTCACACAAGCAGCGGAAGCGAGTTTAAAAAAAGAAAAGGAAAATGCGGAGCGTGAAGCAGGCCTTCACTCAGCCCGGAGAGCCTGAGTGTGTCGAGAGTGAAGAACTGTGACTAACGCTGACTGCCAGACTTTCAGTTTTAATATCAGTGTAACAGAAGCTCTGCCTGCTTCAGGTTTCAACCATCTCAGACACTTTTCTTTCAGCTCAACTTCTGATGATTCTGCGAACCAACAACATTTCATTCAAACAACCGTTTTTAACAATGTTCCTCATACGTCAGAATGAACCAGTATCTTGATTTGCAATATGCAAATTGTATTATGCCTCATTAAAAAGCCATCCAGGTGAAACAATCATTTCAGTGGGACTAAATCACTGTAGGATTGGGTCAGTAAAAACAGTCTGGTCAGCTCATACTTCATTCTCCTCCTTTCACCCTGATCTTCAATGATCAGGACCCCACAGGACCACCACAGTGCAGCGAATATGTGGGTGGTGGGTCATACTCAGCACTGCAGTCACACTGACATGGTGGTGGTGTGTTAGTGTGTTGCGCTGGTACGAGTGGATCAGACACAGCAGTGCTGCTGGAGTGTTTAAACCCCTCAGTGTCACTGCTGGAGTGAAAACAGTCCACCAACCAGAAATGTCCAGCCGACAGCATCCTGTGAGCAGCGTCCTGTAAGCACTGATGAAGGACTAGAGGATGACCAACACAAACTGACTTTGCATCTACAAGGTGAAGACACTCGGTAGGAGGTGTCTAATAGAGTGGACAGTGAGTGGACACAGTGTTTAAACACTCCAGCAGCAGTCAGTGTGACTGCAGTGCTGAGAATGGCCCACCACCCACATAATAGCTGCTCTGTGGTGGTCCTGTGGAGGTTCTGACCTTTGAAGAAGATGGTAAGAGGAGCTGAAAAAAAGGTAACCAAAGTATCACCAAGCTGGTCATCTTATACCCGCATGACCAGCAAGAGTAAGCTGGTTAACCAGCATCTGTACCATCATAGGGGATGTTTTCATGTCAACAACTGACTTTTTCATCCACGTTGACCATTAAAGGAAAGCTTAGATCATATGAAACCAGTTACCAGCAAATGGAATATAGTGATCATAGGTAACAGACCAGTATAAAGTGAACCTTCAACCAGTTTAAGACTGGTCATATTAATAATAGTAAATATGAGACGCTTCTGTGTGTGTGTGTGTGTGTGTGTGTGTGTGTGTGTGTGTGTGTGTGTGTGTGTGTGTGTGTGTGTGTGTGTGTGTGTTGCAGGTTGGGGTGGGGACGTGATGGATGTTTTCACTTTAGCAGATGGTGAGGAAGCATGAGGGTCATGGAGGCTACACCAGGGTGGGTCCTACAGTCAGAAAACACACACACACACACACTCACACACACACACACACACACACACACTGTCAGCAGCACAGCCCTTTTGCTCAGCAAAGTGTGAAGGCAGCTCATGTAATAATGAGGGTGTTGGAGCAGTGCAGGTTGGGGGTCTGGTGGAGCTTTCACTTGCAGTGCTGATTTTATTCCCCTAAAAAGAAACATCCAGTTCATGTGAATTCAAGTGTAGAATGACTCGGAGGACATCCTGGTCCAAGACCGCTTCTGTATTTGAGGGTAATGTTGTTAAAACTTATATATGTTTACAGTACATGAGTAAATGTCTGTTGATCTCTAATTGGCCTTTTCCAGCCATGTTGAATGGGCTCCGTTCTGGATCACAAACCTAACTGTGATCCATACGATGCATTTCTACCTTCTCAGTGGTGGTTCAGTAGGGTCTTGATCTTTGAAGAAGATATTAAGAGGAGCTGATAAAACGTAACCAAACTTGACCATGCTTGACATCACCAAGCTGCTCAACTAATACCAGAATGACCAGCAAGACTAAGCTGGTTAACCAGCATCTGTACCATCATAGAGGGTGTTTTCTTGGGAATGACCAGCTTTTCATCCACCTTGACCAACACAGAAAAGGCATTGTCTGTTGTTCTCTAATAGGCCTTTTCCAGCAATGTGGAACGGGTTCTGTTCCAGTCCACCAACAAAAAGAGGTTTGAGAACCTGAAAAGTTTGTGGGAACCAAAGATTGGTAGGTTTTTCAGCTTGAACCTCTGTGGGTGTGTCTGGTTGTACAGGAGCAAGGAGCAGTCTTGCATGTTGTCATCTTCTACATCTTCTTATCTCCAAACGTTGATTCCCTGTTTGGTCCATATTTGCTGTTTGGGGAAAAACAAACATCTGTAACACAAATGCTCACAGGTAGTCTATATGTGCTACCACCTTCTCACTTCCACCCTCTGGTGATGATGTATTCTGTGACATTTCCTTGGTTCCACTAAAACTGGTCTAAATGTGGGATGGTTCTCATGAAGCCAAACAGAACCAGTTCAAGAACCAGAATACAGCTGCTGCACCATTTAAGGTGGAAATGGCAATTCCAACAAGTGCAGGAGCAAGTGTTCTTCATTGATCAGGACCCCACAGGACCACCACGGAGCAGGTATTATGTGGGTGGTGGGTCATTCTCAGCACTGAGGTGGTGGTGTGTTAGTGTGAGATGTGCTGGTACAAGTAGATCAGACACAGCAGTGCTGCTGGAGTGTTTAAACACTGTTTCCACATTTAATTTCCGGACAGAGGAAGGGCTGATTTCTAATTTTACGATAGTCTTTTTAAATCCCTTCCCAAAATCATCTACGTCTGAGACTCCATCCAACTCACTCCAACAATCAAGAGCAAACCAAACTAATGTCTGAGGTTTAAATAAGAAGCCTTCTCCATTCTAATTTTAGACCTTTGAAGTAGTAATCAATGTGTGTTTATTCAGATAACTCACAATAAAATTATAATTTTATTAATTATGTTTTACCAATGATGTTAAACAGACATTTTTTCAGTTGTTTAGGTCCCTCACCTCCATCTCTCCATATTGTTAAAATGTTGCTCGAATGTCCATTTGTTTAAAAGTCATAGGTGTTGATGGGGTGTCCTAACTTTTTCACAAGACTTCAGATAGTTGTAAAAAAATTTAATGATTCCAAGATGATCTGCAGTAGTTCTGTAGCTCCAGCATGAAGGTAAAGAGACAAACATCACACTAAACCTGTCTTTTCTGTTCAACTACAGTCGGGTTATTGTGCAAATCTGATTGCTTTTGATGGACCACGGCTTTGACAGGCTGGAGAAGGGAGAACGTAACAGTTGATGAATGAGTTCATTAAGACGAGTGATGGTTTCTCTGGTTGTTGTGGCAGGCTTGTCTCCAGTGCTTCACTCTGGCTCTTCTGAGCTCATTCCTACACGGCCTCCAGGTGGATTTCAGCCACATACGTAATGTTTGGGTTTAATCTCGTTAGAGCCCTTATTCCAAGTCTCAATCAAGCTTTTTTTAGTTAAAACATTGTTTAAGCAAAAATTGTGTTTGGTTCTGACCTTCACATCTTTCCTGATCCCCAAAGCCAGAATGTATCTCAAAACATGGATGGGTCTCCAACATAAAACCAGATAAAGTATTGCTGCCTTTTTACACATGCAGTCATAGGTATCAGATAACAACTATTCTTCCCAGACTCCAAGCTTCAACACTTCGCACACCAGACCTCATAATAGGAGAATGACCCTGATCTTGGTCATTCTCCTTGGTCAGGACCTCCACATGACCACCACAGAGCAGCTATTATGTGGGTGGTGGGTCATTCTCAGCACTGCAGTCACACTGACATGGTGGTGGTGTGTTAGTGTGAGTTGCCTCCTACGAGTGGATCCGACACAGCAGTGCTGCTGGAGTGTTTGAACAGTGTCCACTCACTGTCCACTCTATTAGACACTCCTACCTAGTGTCACCATCTTGTAGATGTAAAGTCAGAAGCTCATCTATTTCTGCACAGTTTGTATTGGTCATCCTCTAGACCTTCATCAGTGCTCACTGGACGCTGTCCACAGGACGCTATCGGCTGGACATTTCTGGTTGGTTGGCAAGAAGCTGTACACAAGCTGTGCACATTGCCTACTGCAATCACACTAATAATTGAACTACAAAGAGGTCCTGTATGGTCAGTGGAGCTGATAAAATGGGCATAAAATGCTCATAATGTGATGGCTGAACGGTGTTTATAGCTACAGGAATCATGGAGCTACAAGGATAATGCAACTCTAAATCATCACACACTTAGTCCAAGCAGTATACATTTGTTTTGTAACCTTACATGTAACGTAAGCCCTTATGTAGTCAATTACAAAACATAGTTTTGGACAAAAAGTGGACAAGCATAAGAATCTCAGACACTTTGACAAGAACCAAACTGTGATGTTCTAGACAACTGGGTCAGAACATCTCCAAAACATCAGACAGGTCTTGTCGGCAGTTGCCAGTATGGAGTGATCAGTACCTACCAGTGAACCAGCTACAGGACCATAGGGCAGGTCTTCAGTAGAAATACCCTATGAGGACTCCTTCTGAGCAGTTTATTGGTCACATTTATTGACCAGTCTATGAAGGCTGAAAGCTCTGGCCTCTTACAATTGCAGAACCAAAATTCAATTCATGAGAATGACCCACCAACCACATACTGTAATACATGCTCTGTGGTGGTCCTGTAGGATCCTGACCATTGAAGAACACAAACCAGCCAAGCAAACACATAATTTAAGTACAAGAACCTCATACAAGCTGTGAAGCATGGGGGTGGGAGTGTCATGGTTTTGTGGCTGTTTTGCTGCAGCAGGGTCTGGAGATCTCTCCATCTTAGAAACCACCATGAGATCTTTATTGTAACAGTGGAGGTTCATGGGAAAATCCTTCCTCCATTCAATGTCAGAGATGGTAAATGGTTATAGGAACCATCTCATTGACTTTTTTCAGACATAGGAGGAAATACAAGTTACCTATAGTTCTCTATGGGTAACCAACAGCCTTCTGGAACGAGAATTACAGTCTACCTTGGTGGCAGCCTAGGCTTTGGGATGCAGCTACTGATAAGATCCACAGTGGCCAAACCTCACAACGTCCAGGACTGATCAGCTGTAATGTCTTGGTGCCAAATACCACAGGACACCTACAGACCTTCTGTGGAGTGCATGCTTTAATTGGTTGGAGCTGTTTGGCAACAGAAGGGGGGCCTACACAATAAGATCCTCATTCTGGAATAGCGGTGTTTCCTGTTGCAACATTCTCGGGGGAAACGGTAAAACCTGCAGGGCAGTGGACCTCCAGGACCAGGACTGAGAACATCAGCTTCACTAACCCTACCTACAAGCTTAGTTGACCACCATGTTTTCATTTGAGTTTGATTGTTTAGCTGGTCTACCACCATGAACATGATGGTTTATGTTGGTCATGCATCTGCTCTATCATTCTAGAAGATCTGCTTTAACCCCGATAGCATGTGGCCTACATGTACAAAAAAACAACAACAAAAAAACATAAGCACAATTGCACCCAGAAGGAAGTGTGGGATTGTAGTGCTGTTGGGAAGGAAGATGAAGGTGATCAGGATTAATAACTGATTATAAATGTAGGCTGATCTGATCAATATTTATTGATCTACACATACAGAAGTTGTGTCTCTCAGTACGTCGTCGGGTTTAATGCAACATGCCAGACGTCTCTGCATGGAGGTGTATAGGTTCCTAATGGTGTCCTGTGATGATCTATCTCATACAGCTTGAATGTTCTCACTCAGTTCTGCAGATGGTGTGGTAGGGGTGGAGTGTTGATAGAGCGTCCAGTAGCGTCCCACACATTTTCAATCAGGGACAGGTCTGGAGATGAGACCGTCCACGGCGTAGTATCTGTGTTTCATCAAGATAAGATCTAGAGACGGCAGCAGTGTGTGGACGAGCGTCGTCCTGTTGGAATAGAGTGTGTGTTCAGAAAAGGTAGAACCACTGGTTGCAGAACCTCATTAACGTCACACTGAGCTCAAAGTGTCTGTAATGAAACCCAAAGGTGATCTGGAATTGTACGAAATTACACCTTGACAAAAAACTGTTGGATCTTGGTTCTCCACACACGTATTTCATGGTGGTCCATCAAGATAAAAGTGACTCCATGACTGGAACAACACCAATAGTCAACATGTATTCTGAAAGTAGTGCCTTCTCCTGCTGTTGTGATGTATTTGCTGTCTGGTGGAGCTCAGGGATAAACATACGTAATACAATCACTGGAAAATGACTAGTATGTAATTTTCTCCAGTTCAAAACACCACCGAAACGTTCTCCGCAGTCTTCCTCCACCCATGAAACAGAACACAGTCAATCAGTCCCAAAGAGAAATTGCATGAAGACTAAACTGGAGCTCATCACCAAGATCCTGATCCACAAAATGAACTCAAAATATGCACATGAGATTGAATGTCACCTTTAGCTTGTTCTCTGGTGGGAGGCTCAGTGGTGGTTTGCAGCGGTTACCGTAAAGTCCGCAGGTCCTTTCAAAACGTGGAGAACTCACTCAACCATGTAATTGGTGGCTGACAGCTACATGTTCCTCAGCTGCAGTTTTCAATGTTGGCAAATGCCACCTACTACACCTGACTAGAGGGAGAATGTTTCAAGTGATAGATCATTAAGAGGAGGTTTCGATATTTAAGATTTCCAAAACAATGATGGACATGAGTGGACATAGCTGTTGGTGCAAAGCAGCTTCTCTTACTTAAAGAGTAGAACCACCCTCTATAACAGAGGCCAAGAATGCTCAGAGCTGAAAGCCAACAAGGTGCAAATTCACAATCATCAGAAACACTCATGTGTTGTCAATTGTTAATACCTTACAACCCGTCGCGCAGACTGCGTTCTCAGGACGCAGGCCTATTGACCATCCCTAGAATAAAAAAAAATACTGTTGGGGGACGAGCCTTCTCTTATAAAGCCCCCCCAGCTCTGGAACAGCCTTCCTCCTACTGTTCGGGACTCAGACACTCTCTCCATCTTTAAATCACGCCTGAAAACATTTCTCTTTACGCAGGCTTTTCATTAACACCTCTATGGGGCCATCTCTCTCTCTCTCTCCCATAATCTCTCTCCCTCTCTCCCCCCCATGTCCTGAGCTGCCCCAGACGCCTGAGGATACCGGTCCACTCATCCACTTTCTACTACCAACTTCCAGACCCGACTATGCCACCTGCATGGATCTCATTATTCACTATTCATTCATTCATACCTGTATAATTACTACTAGCCAATCTTTATTTATCCTCCCTCCATTTTCATTTTATTTTTTTTTCACTTCATTTTATTTCCACTTTGGGTTGCTGGGTTCCTCTCTTGAGCCTTGGTTCCTCTCAAGGTTTCTTCCTCCTAAACTGAGGGAGTTTTTCCTTGCCACTGTTTGCCTATTGGCTGCTCATTTGAGGCTTGGACCTGGATCCTTGCAAAGCTGCTTTGTGACAACTTGCTCTTGTAAAAAGCGCTATATCAATAAAATTTGATTTGATTTTGATTTGTTGTTCTGTTCTGTTATTATACTTTTATCCATTTAGTGTATATTGTAACTGATCACCATTTAATAACTTTAAGAACCCATTTTTAGGCTTCATAACTCATGATCACAGCAACCAAAAGGCACAATACACAAATCATTATAAATTCACTCGTTTGCAACTAAATGTTGTTTGAATTAAATCTCAGTTTAAAGGACAAAGGAGCTTCCAGTGCATGTTTACTGCTCTGTCCATGTGAACATTGTGAGCCTGACCACAGACTCTGATCAGAGCAGAGCTGAGCTGATGTCACTGACCCAGATATTGGTTTATAGAGGACAATGATTTTATTAGTTCTCAAAATCAAAATAAAAGTCAGGATAATAATAATAATACATATAAATAACAAAAATAAAACATATTCTGGTTGTTTTTCTGAATTTATTTGGACCACTGTCAAGTATTTTGAATAACTTGTTATAAATATCCTGGTCAACCTAATCATTAAAAATTCATCTAAATTATTACAGTTTCAGCTCAGAAACACTCAAGATGATCAATTTTAACAGGATTTGAGATGTAAATCGGTTTAGTCCTTATAAGCAAAAAAATACCAAGTACGTTATTGATCACACAGTCAAATTCATACTAATATTTAAATCAGGTTCATATTTCCATCTCAAATGAAGGCATATTTGAGTACTCTATGGTATTCTTAAAAAAAGAACTCCTATAAATACTTATCAAATGTACACCAATCTATCAAAACATCCCACAAAATTGGGCTAGGAGTTAGTTTTTTATTTAAATTTAATCAATTTCAGGCACAAAATGTTTATAATTAATCCTCCACATTTAATCCATCCACACACAGTGATACACACTAGTGACTTCACACACCAGGGGGCAGTGAGCACACATGCCCGGAGCGGTGGGCAGCTCTATCCACAGCGCCCGGCGAGCAGCTGGGGAGTTCAGTGCCTTGTTCAAGGGCACTTCAGTCATGTCCTGTCTGTTCAGGGATTTGAACCAGCAACCTTCCAATCGCAAGGCTGGTTCCCAAACCACCAGACCAATCTAATCTAATCTAATCTAATCTAATCTAATCTAATCTAATCTAATCTAATCTAAAGAGGCAATTCTTAAGATTTATACAGTGAACGTAGACACGTACAACAGAAATTAACTATAAAACATTTTATTATCATTTGAAAGGCAATACTGTGAAGAAATTCAATGATTTATAGTTGTGAGGTCCGTGATTGAGGAAAAAAATCCTAATTTTTAATTGAAATAATCAAGTCCGACTAAATGCAATTTGAGTATCAATCTCTGAATCAAACTTTGGTTTTAATGAAAAATACTGTATTTTAAACAAAAAAGGAAAAGGAGAGGCCATCATGGATGAAATAAGAAGACAAAGTTGACTACAGTCCTTAGTACCTTCGGGGAATCAAAAATAAGGACTTGAGGCAGCACCCTGGAATCAGTGGCTGATATTACATATAAAAATGAGACACTAAACTTCTGAACACGGTGTCACACACTGGTCAACAGCTGGCTGCTTTTCCTCCCCGTGTCTCTGAACAGAGCGTCTGCACGCCTCTCTCCAGCTCCTGCTCCAGATCCCTCAGTAAAGTCAGTGGATCAGAGCTCCTGTTTGCTCTTGTTTGCTTTCTTGTCCTTCTTCTTCTTGGTGTCATTTTGTTCCTTCTCCTTGCTGTCCTTCTTGGCTGCTTTCCCGGGGAACACCTGTCCCTCCACGGTGACGTCTTCACAGCGGTCCTGGTTGATGAGGAAGTCTTTAATCTCCCAAGCGTAGCTGCCATCACGCAGCATGAAGATGACACGGTTGGAGCCCACCACAAACCTGAAGGGTGGAAAAAAAGGGCATTAAAGTCAACCTGAAATTACCTGAACAACCTGAAATTAAAAGTAATCATATTTACTTTTCATATTAATCATGATTCATCAGATCATTTCTAATGTTTTATTGTCCAACTAAACCGAAAGGTTTTCTACCTCCATTTTTCCCCACAATTAACCCACCCACTCACAAGGACTCCCACCATCACTTGAATAGATGCCTGTACCAAGCATCATCTACCTACCTAGACTCGCCCAACTGCTGACCCACTCAGAGCCCCTTCTCATTTTAGCGGTCACCATGCACCAGTGGGCGGGGTCCAATAATATCAACTAATGATATCATGTCTCACCTTTCCGTCCAAGAAAAACACTTTTTGTCTTCATCCATTTTCCTATTTTCCTGCCAATAACGACAGTGTTTGACTACCTAGTTGCTCAAACTGGTGGACAAAGTCAGAGTCAGAAGCTCAGCATCCCACACGATTCTGCTGGCTGGATATTTCTGTTTGGTGGACTCTTCTGGGACAGTGAGGGGTTTAAACCCTCCAGCAGCACTGCTGTGTCTGATCCACTCTCCAGCACAACACACACTTTATGATACTCGAATAAAGCCTGACGGTTCTCCCTATTGAAACATCTTTTCACTCACATTCCATATGAAACAGAATCAACCCTTGAGAACTCTGCTGAAGTGAGATCAGCAGTCTCAAGTACGATACAGCGATTCACGTTTTGCGCATTTCATGTTCCAGCCTCATTCCAAAATGGATTAAACAAATTTTTCTATTATTCTACACACAAAATCCCCATGATTACAGTGAGAAATGTTTGTTTAAAATCTTTGCAAATTATTTAAAAATAAAACAGGTACAGAAGTTTTCACCGCCTTTGCCCCGACACTCAACATTGAGGTCAGGTGCATCTTGTTTCCACTGATCGTCTTTCTACAGCTTGATTGGACACCTGTGGTGAATTCGGTTGACTGAACAGTGCATGTCAGAACAAACCCAAGTCTAAGGAATTGTCTGTAGACCTCAGAGACAGGATTGTATCGAGACACAGATATGACGAAGGGTACAGAAACATTTCTGCAGCTTTGAACGTCCCAGGGAGCACAGGGACCTCCATCATCAGTAAATGGAAGAATTTTGGAACCACCAGGACTCTTCATAGAGCTGGACTTCTGGGCAAACTGAGTGAACATGGTAGGAGGGCCTTAGTCAGGGAAGTGACCAAGAACCCAGTGGTCACTGACAGTTCTCTCACTCTGTGGAGAGAGGAGGACCTTCCAGAAGGACAACCATTTCTGCAGCACTCCACCAATCAGGCATGTACGGCAGAGGGGCCAGATGTAAGCCACTCCTAAATAAAAGGCATGACACCTCGTGTGGAGTTTACCAAAAGACATCAAGGTCTCTCAGACCATGAAACAAGAAGATTGATCTTTTTGGACTGAATGACAAGCATCATGTCTGAAGGACATCAAGCTCAGACTTGGATGAAGGTTTATCTTCTAACAGGACAACGACCCACAACAACACACAGTCAAAAAAACAAAAGGAGTGGCTTTCGGGACGACTCTGTGAATGTCCTTGAGTGGCATATTAGGAGCCCAGACATGAACCTGATTGAACATCTCTGGAGATGTAAAAATGACTGTGCACTGATGCTCCCTATCTAATCTGATGGAGCTTGAGAGGTTCAGCAAAGAAGAATGGGAGAACCTACCCAAACACAGGTGCCAAGCCTGTAGCATCAAACTCAAAAAGACTTGAGGCTGTAATTGCTGCCAAAAGAGCTTCAACAAAGTGTTGAATAAAGGCTGTGAAAACTTATGCACGTTTTATTTTTGTGTTTTATTTTTAATAAATTTGCAAAGATTTCAAACAAACAATTTTGTCTCGTGGGGTTTTGTGTGTAGAATTTACAGGGCAAAAACTGGAATAAGGCTTTAACATAGTGCTGCGAATACTTTCTGGATGCACTATAACTGATGTCTCCACCTCAGAACACTGTCAAAGATTGTCCAGAACATCACACACTCAACAAGGTTACGAGAATAATGTGAGAAACTGCACCTCTGAACATCAAAGTTGGCGTTGAAGAGGCTTCCCTGCCACAGGCTGGTGATCTCCTCTGTCTCTTTCTCGGTAGGATTTCCAGACACGGATGCAAAAATCATCAGCGTCCTCCCTTTCTTGGACATCTTCAGGAGATCTTCAGGTCTGGATGGGTCCACTTTGGAGAAGTCAATGGGTGGAGGGGATCTTTTGTGCTCCGGTAAATCTCCCTCTTCAATCTCATCATCCTTCTGTGAACGGAAAGTGATCAAACAAACGAGATATTATTGAAAAGCAAATTCAATATCTGGATAGACACCGATGGACGGATAGACGGGTAAATGATCGTTACGCAGTTCTGTCTCCAGTATTAATGTGAATGATTAAGGGTGTGTTCTGATTACACAGTGTTTCAACACCTCACCGCCCTACAAAAAGGCTCCCAGAGGCTACTTTTGGGTGGTGTCCCTTGGTGAGAGATCTGCTAGACATGCCTCTACGAGACCTTAAAGACATTTTACCCAGTTGACAGGAGGAGGGAGCAGAGAGAAGCAGGATGGACGTTTTGTTGAACAGTCCACCATCTACGCTGTTCAGACCGAGCCATTAGGGGGCAATTGCACATGATGGACAGGACGGGAACTGTATCGTCTTTAGAGACAAACAAGGTTCAAATTAAGAACAGTTGAGTTCGAGTATGGAGGCCTTCTGTTGGGCTCCTCAATCCTGCCTTTGCTGCAGAGCGACGCACTGCCCCAGGTGCTGGTGCGATCACCCGGGGAGCGTGGCACGAGTCAGTTGGCACAAGGGACACCAGCAGCTCAGCAACGTGTGCAGGACGTCCTGGAAGTCGCGGCAGGCATCCATGTATCCACGACAGGGTCCCAGAGCCTTAGACGACGACGACATGAAGATTTCCATGCCAATGCTGCAATCACCTACGTCATCACAGCTGCGTCATGAGTCGTTTCTATTGGTCCGCTGATCCAGAATCGTTGCGCCGTATTTTCAGACAATAGCTTTCAGAGTTTTCCCCCGGGCAGCGGTGACGGGTCAGTGGACATGCGGACGCACACAACGGCATAAAGAAAGGCTTCATTTAACAGATCGATAACATCAACAGCGTTGCAGACGCAATAGAGACGGTGACGTCATGTGGCTTCCGGTGACGTCATAGGTAAGGCTAATCTCAGAAACACTGGGCGTTTTGGCCGTTTCCAGCCCTTCACACCTCCTCCATCTGCCCCGGGCACCCCACAGCAGAGCGCAAACCTCGTAAATCCGAGGCGAAGGTGGCCGTGGAGCCGTTATCCGGGCGCGGGCTCACCTCCCACTGGTCCAGCAGTCTGGCCATGTCCGCGTCATTGTAGTCCCGGATGTCCTTCTTCCTGCTCGCTGCGGTTTCCGAGCGCTCCGCGGCCAACACGGACACCACGCAAACACTGACCAGCAGCGCGCTCCAACTCCAGCCGCCCGGAGCCGCCATCATTACACCCGCAGCGCGCTGATTGGCCCGGGGCTTTATGACGTCAGAGCGGCTCAGCGGCGCCGGTGACTTCAGCTGGTACAAATATGTCAACACACACGTACTTTATTTATTTATTTATTTATTTACGTCCTTAAAACTGTATTTATTTATGTACCTTAAAAATATTTATTAATTATTTGTGTTTTATGTATTTATTTAAATTATTTAAATTTATTTATTTATTAATTTGCATTTAAAGTGTTTTATTTATTGCTTGCATTCATTTATTTACGTCCTTAGAATGTATTTATGTGCAGTATTTGTTTATATACCTTAAAATATATTTATTTTTAAATTTATTTATTTATTTTGTAACCAAGAAGAAAACAAACCCTACTGAAACATTAAGACACAAAAAAGAAAACCCTGACAGATACGTTTGTACAAATAGGAAAAAATAACAAACATTACGTAAAAAATTTATTTAAATGAATAAATAATGAGGGACAACAACAATTTTTTTTTAGGCAGAGTAGCATGAATCCCATCCTTTACTTTCATCCTTTCTTCTAAACTAGTTCCATCTGAACGTACAGGGCTGAACCTCAAAAACCACAGTACACACACACACACACACACACACACACACACACACACACACACACACACACACATTCAGATTATATTCAAAATAAACCAACCCTGTCCACGTGTATTCAGATATTTTTAAATGATGTGGGTTTTTCATTCCAGCAGCATTTCTGAAAACCTGTCCATCCACACCAGACACTAACGTGACTCAGCCTGAGTAACACAGATTATAACACAGCCACATGTCTTTGTTATGAAGTATGTTGTGTGGCTACAGAGTGCAAACACCCAGACTATTTGGACAAGGCCACGTCAACACAGAGACACCTTAATAGATAATGTCTTCATGTCATCAGATCATTTCATCTACTGACTGCTTTCAGGATATAAAGAGTATTTCAAGTAATTCAAGGACTTCATATCTCAGGATCAGAGTAACCTACAGACATGATATCATAAACTACAAGACATACTCTACCCAAGGTAATCTGAATTATCTGTAATCGAGCTCAGAAAACAGCTCACATTCACTCATTTCCAACTGAAATAAATCCCTGTTTAAAGGCCAAAGCAGCTTCTAGTGCATGTTTACTGCTCTGTCCACGTGTACATGATCAACCTGCATACAGACTCTGACTGATCAGAGAGAGGGGGCGGGACTGATGCTGAACCTGCATACAGACTCTGACTGATCAGAGAGAGGGGTCGGGGCTGATGACATCATTGAATTTCAGAATAAAAGTCTGGATAAGGGATAAGACTGACACACATATAAATAATAAAATAATAAACGACACAAACTATATTTTTTTATCAAAATATGGTCAAAGTCTAACAAATATTTAAATTCTGTTAATATTTACATCGCAAATGAAATAAAAAATAGTAGCCTAGGAGTTTCTGACTGTCTCATAAATATTTTTCCACATTTGTGTGGTGAGTTAAAGTATGTCTTTCAATGGAAGTCCATAAAAATAAAGAGCAGGAGCATTTCTATTAATCCTTATTAATAATTGCTGTCAGTTACATTCTGTCACACAAATACAAGCTTTAGATAATGACACCCTAGATAACATTGCCATTTATGGTTCTTTCCTCTGGTTCCACAATTGTCCCACATATGGGTGGCCACTGTGGTCAGTAATGGGACCAGGATGAGTTAAACATGGGCCTCATCTCAGTTGTGCACTGCATACCGGGTCCCAGACCCTTGTGAGATTAAGTTGGGCTTTGCAATGATTGGGCCCGACTGGGTCCCAGTAACAACATGTACAATCCCACTGAGCCCATGCCAGGCTGGAACCCACCAGGCCCAGGTTTCACCCATGTGAGCCCCAGGTGAAACTCATATGAGCATGTTGGCTTCTGATTCCTTCTGATTCCCCCATCCACGGCTGTGAACTCTATTGCACTGCAGAACGTAAACAGACCCCCGTTCAGTAGACTGCAGGTTTGGTTTGACCCAGGCCTTCACCACCTCCCCCAGCAATGAGGCAGTTCCACCTGGCCCCCGACAGAGTCTGGACATGGTCTGCACAGGTTGCCAAATTATTTTTGTCTCTTTCGGCTTCACTTCAGTGACCGGCCCCCTCCCTTCCAGTGTGTCTCTTCATGGGAAGCGTACGAAGTGTGAGGCTCATTCAACAGAATCTGAACTGTTTCCTCTCAGGACACTCCACCCAAATGGCACGGTGCCCTGCACAGCTGTACAACTGACAAAGCAGAACTTGTGGCCCCGACGTGAGCAGCAGAATCCAGCCTCCCTGAGGCCTGCTCCACTTGTAAGTGTTTGCAATGCAATGTGTTGATGGTATTTCTCAAACGGATTAACAACATGCATTTACTGTTATCTGCTTATAAACCTGTACATTCCCAGTGAAAATACAGTCAAAACTACAGGAACTGCCCTATGAGTCTTCTCACTCTTCTTTAAGGTCTAGTGATCACTTCATTTATACTAAACACTAAAAATTAAAGTGTTAAACTGTGCATTTAAAACATTACACTAAAAATGTTGCACTATTGTAAAATTTTAATTAGTGTAATTTAATTTAATATTTAAGACATAACCCTAAAACACAGCACTATTTTAAAGTTTAATTTAATTTAATTTAATTTAATTTAATTTAATTTAATATCTAAAACACAAGAGCTCTTATCTCAGTCACCGAAAGGCTTACAGGGTCTGAGAGAGTTTACACCGCGGCCTTCGGTCGGCCACGCCCTCCCGCTTCTCGATTGGCTCTTTGGCGTTGTGAACGTTTCTTTTTGTCCAATGAGAAGTGAAGAAAAGCGCGACGTCACCCTTCCCCCCTCAGCGCTCACAGACTCGGATTTCAGCAGCCGGGAGTAAATCTGCTGGTTTAAAGACGCAGTTTAACTGTTACTGTGAGCGGTAGGACAAGAAAACTCCAACCCTCAGATTTAAATCAGTCTGAGACGATCAGACTGACTTCATTAATCCCAGAGAGACACTGTACATTCTTACAGCTGTATGACAACAACAACAACAACAATAATAATAATAACAATCACAATAATAACAATAATAATAATCACAACAATAACAACAATAATAATCACAATAACAACAACAACAATAATAATCATCATAATAATATCAACATCATCATCATCAACAACAACAACAACAACAATAATAAACATCATCAAAATAACACCATCATCATCATCATCAACAACAACAACAATAATAATAATAACAATAATAATAATAATCACAATAATAATAACAACAATAATAACAATAATAATAATAATCACAACAATAACAACAACAATAACAACAATAATAATCACAACAACAACAATAATAATCATCATAATAATATCAACATCATCATCATCATCATCATCAACAACAACAACAACAACAACAACAATAATAATAATAACATTAACAATAATAATAATGATAATAATAATGATAATAATAATAACATCAACAACAACAATAATAATATCAACATCATCATCAGCAACAACAATCATGATAATAATAACATCAACAACAATAATAACATCAACAACAACAACAATAATAATAATAAAAATAATAACATCAACAACAATAAAATCATCATCAACAACAACAATAATAACATCATCATCATCATCAACAACAACAACAATAATAATATCAACAACATCATCATCAGCAACAACAATCATGATAATAATAACATCAACAACAATAATAACATCAACAACAACAATAATAATAATAAAATAATAACATCAACAACAATAAAATCATCAACAACAACAACTATAATAACATCATCACCATCATCAACAACAACAATAATAATATCAACAACAACAATAATATCAACAACACTAACAATAATAATAATAATAATAATAATAATAATAATAACAATAATAATAATAATAATAACATAATCATCATCAATAATAACAATAATAATAATAACAACATAAACAATAATAATACCATCAATAGTAGTAGTAATAATAATAATAATAATAATAATAATAATAATAATAATAATAATAATGTTCTGGTCTATACTGGTGTGTTCTGGTGTGTACTGGTCTATACTGGTGTGTTCTCTTCTATACTGGTGTCTACTGGTGTGTTCTGGTCTATACTGGTGTGTTCTCTTCTATACTGGTGTTTACTGGTGTGTACTGGTGTGTTCTGGTCTATAGTGGTGTGTTCTCTTCTATTCTGGTGTTTCCTGGTGTGTACTGGTGTGTTCTGGTCTATACTGGTGTGTTCTCTTCTATACTGGTGTTTCCTGGTGTGTACTGGTGTGTTCTGGTCTATACTAGTGTGTTCTGGTCTATACTGGTGTGTACTGGTCTATACTTGTGTTTTCTGGTGTCTACTGGTCTGTACTGGTGTGTACTGGTCTATACTGGTGTGTTCTCTTCTATACTGGTGTGTTCTGGTCTATACTGGCGTGTACTGGTGTGTACTGGAGTTGAGTGCGGGCGGGGACCTGAAACAGAGTCATTATCGGTAGCCTCCGCTAGGCTAACTGAAGCCCAGATGAAAGTGAGCAGCTGAAGTTGGAGGAGGTGGAGGAGGCAGCAGCAGAGGCAGCGGGAGGCAGCCGGAGGCAGGAGGAGGCAGGGACTGTGGGAGGTAAGGGGGCTGAGAGGCAGGCAGAGGGGCGGCTGAACGTCAGTCTGACCGGCTGCAGTCGAGTCCTCCAGCCAGGCCTGTGAGAGGGTCTCCTGAGAGGCTCAGGAGCTTCACTATGAGAGCAGAGGCTGCACACATGGTGGAGGTGGAGGAGAGGGGGTCAGAGGGCTGCTCAGGTGGAGTAGAGCGGGGTGACTGTGAGCAGAGCTGGTGTTTGAGGAGGATCAGGATGATCATGCCTTTCTGTTTCCCTCCATGCAGGCTGAAGGAGCCACACCCTCCAGAGCTTCCTGAAAGCAAGATGTTCAGCTGAGAGCCGGGAGAGCTCAGGGCAGGTACAGCAGTGAGGTTCCTCAGCAGGCCCTGGGGAGGGAAGGACCACCCTCGCTCTGCGGGCCGGACCAAGATGTTCCCTGCTTGTGGCTGAGGAGGCCTATGGGACGGTAGATATGCCTAGTAAGGACCTGAGCCTTCACGAGCAGCTGGTCTACATCACGGGTTCGTGTGCGAAGAAGAAGAAGAGGTTGAAAGCTGAGGAAGGTGTGGGAGGCCCACCCGGCAGCTGGAGGTCTTTCCAGGTCTTGTATTTTCAAAGTCTCATGGGATGATGGTGCAGAAGCAGGCGAGACGTACCAGGCAGGCTGACCCGAACTGCCCCTGGAGCTTCTGCAACACAACGGGCATGACCCTCTCCCCCACGCGGGACGGGTGGGATACACTGGACGGGTCGTTCGAGCTCAGCCGTACATTGGATCCGCATCCTTGGACCACAAGGAGGGCGGCGGGACCTTCCAGCGACGCACGTTTGCGTGGACCGGTTTAAGACGATGGGCGTGTGATCGGATGTGTGGTCTTGCACTTTGTGTTCGGGCTCTTTTGTGGCGCTGCAGCGAGGGTTCTGTTCCGATTTGTGTTTTCTGTATGTATGTTGTCGGACCAACTTTGAGCGACCTGTCAAGCCGTACAGGTCAAGCGTAATCCGTGTGATTTTGTGTAAGGCACAGTTAAGGTCAGTTTACGTCCACACCGAGCGAGAGTAATTCAATTAACCGAAGGGATTTTCTCATGTTCACCTCATCTGCTCAAACTATTCCCAGCCGTTTTTACACACGTACGTGGTCTCCGAGCGAGTGAAGTCGCGCGAACGCGTGTGTTTCCGATTGCCACCAGTGTTACCACAAAAAGAGTTTCACATTGTGTACCTTTCCGAGTGGACATTAGGATATTTTCTGAAGGATATTACGTACGACTCTCATTCAAGGCCAGTCACAAGTTGTTCTCACGGAAGGTGTGGAATTGTATCTCGCTGAAGAAAAAAGCATAAGTTATGAATTTATACTACGGAACGCGTGGCATGATCTATATTCTATACAAGAAAGAAAGTTCGAGACAGTAGCTCGACCACCCTATTATGGCTAGTAGTGGCTCGGGGAAGTCAGATACTGAGGTTTCCACCAACATCCTGTGTGGCAGCTTGCAGCAAAGGAAAAGACTCTCCTCCGTTTGTGACTCGTGCAAGGGCAAGATGCAGCTGGTGGCCGACCTGCTTCTTCTGTCCAGCGAGACCCGGCCAGTCGTGACTGCTGATGGCCAGCAGGTAGCAGAGACTTTCGACAAGTGCCGGGACACGGTGATCGCCAGGACAAAGGAGCTGTCCATTATCACTCACGACATCCAGAGCCAGCTCAACATGGGCAAGTTCGTGGAGGTTGGAGACCGGCTGGTGGAGATGGGAGACCTGGTGGTGTCTCTGACCGAGTTCTCAGCCCACGCAGCGTACCTGGCAGCCGTGGAGACCCCGGGCTCGCAGCCGGCAGTGCCTGGCCTGGTGGACCGCTATAAAGTGACCCGCTGCCGGCACGAGGTGGAGCAAACTTGTAGCACTCTCCGGCTGACACCACTGGCGGACCTGACCCCGCAGCTTCTCCTAGAGGTGTCTCAGAACATCCTGAGGAACCTCACCACCCTCACGGATGCTTCTTCTCTGGCCAGTGAAAAATCCAAGGACCGATTTGCAAAGGAGCAGTTCAAGGCCAGCGTCAAGTGCATGAGCACCAGTGCCACGGCCTTGCTAGCCTGCGTGAGAGAGGTAAAGACCTGCCCGAGTGAGTTGTCGCGGAACCGCTGTGTCCTTTTCAGTGGGCCACTGGTGCAGGCTGTCCATGCGCTGGTGGGTTTTGCGACAGAGCCGCAATTCCTGGGCAAGCCAGCCGCCCTCAGCCCGGAAGGCAAAGCCGTGCAGACGGCTGTGCTGGGGGGCGCGATGAGCGTGGTCTCAGCCTGCGTGCTCCTCACCCAAGGCCTCAGGGATATATCCCAGCACTCCGAAAACAGTGCCCAAATGCCGGGGTACCGGGACCGCCTACGGAACTCTGCCTGCGCTGTCTCGGACGGCTGCACGCTGCTTTCGCAAGCGCTAAGGGAACGGTCCTCACCCAGAACTCTACCGCCAGTCAACTCTCATTCTGTGAATTAATGGATAGTAGCCTTTTTTATTATAATTTTTTTAACATACCAAAGAGACTAATCAGGTTTAATCAGTACACCCGTATTGTGTGATCTTATCGAGTGAATGTAGGGGGATGTGTCTGAAATTGGCCTGTCGCTAAGGGTTAAGCTGTATTTTGTATTTCAACTGAGGTTGCAAGGAGGTGGCAGGTTTTTCTTGCGCTGGAAGTAATAAAAACCCTAGCCGAAACTGACAGACACCTTTTCTGACTCGTGCTCACTCACTGGTAGCTGCAGAATTGTGTAAAATTAAAGAAAATCCCCAGAATTAATGACAACTAGCAGGAAATTTTACCTCAGTCTTTTTTTTTTTAGGTGTTTGAAAACAGCAGACAGAAGGACGGTTGTAGCTTTTGACGTGTGTGATGGATGTCAGTGTGAATTGTTCTGATGGGTTAAAGCTGCTGTGAGTGCGTGCCACAGGTTTTACACTATTTACCAGACTTACCATAGCATTTTATTGTTTTCTTTTGATCATGCATGTACTGGAGTATTTATTTCAACTTATTAAAGTGTTGTTTCTCATTTGTGATAGTTGTAACCTGTCTCTCTTATTGGTTTAAGGGCCTGTCATTCGTATTTGCTTCAGTATTGACCATACAATGCGCAAAAGTGGTTGATTTTGCACACAATAACCCTTGATCTCCAAAAATGGCAAACCTTCTCAACCCTTTAATTCAAATAATTGACAAAAATTTTAATTGTTTCAAATTGGAGTGTTTAACGCTCTGTGTAGGACTT
Organism: Acestrorhynchus altus; assembly: GCA_034509495.1. Lineage (NCBI taxonomy): Eukaryota > Metazoa > Chordata > Actinopteri > Characiformes > Acestrorhynchidae > Acestrorhynchus > Acestrorhynchus altus. The sequence goes on from CM067514.1 coordinate 29,370,821, forward strand.
TTATTTTGTATTACGGTTGATGTACTGTTTACATCAATTTTCTTCTTAGACAATCAGAACTGCCTTAGAAATCTGTATGTACCTTTCTAGTGGATTATCCACCGGGGGATATCTTGGATCTGATTTGAGTTTCTGATGTCTAATTAATTAATTGATTATATGATTATCATTAACAAATGATTTAATAATCATTTAAAGCATCATCATGTGTTGCAGGGTGAACTTTAAATGTGAAATGTCGAAAAAAAAAAAAAAAGTCCAAAACCAAAAAATGCAGATCCAAAGTTTTTGTGCGACAGCAACAATGTACTGTTTGTTATATTTGTTGTCTGTGGTTCCTGAAACTGGTCCATTTTTTTTAATGGTTTCCAGCTCCGACAGACCACCTTTAACTTCATCAAAGATGATTCTTAAATGGTTTAGCGAGCATTACACTGAACTCTCATAACAATCTATCTCTCTCTCTCTATTTCCTGGACCTAGTTTTAACTATACTGGAGTATTTTAACAAAAAACAAATCACTTTTATTATTTTACATTCAGATGTTGTGGAAAGTGTTTTTCTTGCAAACCCTTTTGTTTCATATTATTAGTCACATTTGGAAAACTACTCAAACCTGCTCACTTTCCATGACACCCACCAGAAGCAGATTATAAAAAAATCAATTTCATTTATTTAATTCTTGGACTCAGAGGGCATCGGGGCTTTGATGGATCATTATCTTCTGTAAAAATATTCCCGCATTGTTAGTTTTATACATTGCAGAACAAAAATATATTCAAAATAATTCAGACTCTAAAATTAAATATTCTAATTTGAAATTCTGGATTTATGATTTTCGTGATTTATAAAAGTTAATAAAAAGTTATAAAAGCCAAACAAACAAACAAAAAAAATAAATCACTTTTCTCTAATGAATATAAAATATCAGTTTACCAGAATGAACGCAACTGTGATCAAGTCTATACTTCAGTATCTCCAAAGATATGTATATTGTGAAAGTTTTAATTCAGAAATGTCATATTTATTCATATGTGCAGTGTGAAATATGAAATGTCTTTTGTTTCACAAATCAGAAATCCAGTTTCTCAAATTATAATTAATTTAATTTGAAATATGTATAGTAATTATAAAATATACAACAGTTTATTGGTTGGATTTAAGTCATAAAAACAACGTTTTTGTGATGTTCTTATTTGCAGAGTTGAACCAGTGCAGTGATGTTCTTATTTAATGTGCTGTCGAGCAGAAAGAGCCTGAGTCTGAAAATTCAGAGATGCCATCTTCCAGACGTCACTGTCGGTCTAGTTAAAGGCCTTTTGGAACGTCCTCCTCGAATTCCCTCCATTTAACATAAACATGGGTCTGAAATAGCCGAATGGCTGCTGGGCGGCACCGTGAACAGGAAGGTTCAAAGTTAATCCGGGTATTCGGGCTCAGTTTAAGTGAATATTACATTTTTTCCCTGCAGTGGGAACGAAGCGCCTGTTTCCAGGAGGCCGTGTGAGTCCGTATTATCCATTTGTTCATGAGGTGTGGATCAGCACGGTTAACCCCAATAACGCTCAGGCCTTTGAAGAGCGCTCGAGCACATATCCTACTTAAAGCAGGCCCTGATACGTTCCATTTGTTATCACAGGCAGCGATAAGCCCGCTTCTGTCCTCAGCTCTAGACCGGGCCTGTGTTTGAAGTGCAAAACCCTTATCTTTACAGTGTTCACCCCACACGCTGTACGGCATCCTTTACACTCGGCTGCTGGCGGGTCACACGCAAGCTCACTGGAGCTCTGATGGTTTGTATTAAATTTAGTTTGTAAACATTCAAATGTTCTGAATTGAGAGGTTTTAAAGGGCAATTTCGCTTTGTTTTTAAAATGTCTGGATAAATCAGTGGTTGGGATGCAAACATTTGTTGTGTGAAATAGATCTTGATGAAGAAACCTGACGCAGATTTCTTTCCAGTGGTTTTTATAGTAACCAAATATAGTAATAGTAACCAATAGTAACCAAATGTCGGTTGTGAAGAGTAGAACACAAACAACACTTTTTTATTTACTTTCCAAACCCACCCATGAACCTGCACGTCTTCTTTTGTATGGAAAGTTGATGATTGCAAGACAGTGAGAAGGACGTCTTATGTTTTCTTTGTGGACTACTTTTTGTCACACCGCAGCCTGAATGTGTCCCTCCATGTTAACACGCTGTGTCTTCGTAACTGTTCGGTTTATCAGTGGATGGGTCGTTCTTAGTGAATGTATTATTGGCTGCCTTATTAGCAGCTTACTCTTAACATTAGTACCGATATATTGAAAAGCATTGATTGTCTTCATCTAAAGTGGCTCCTGTTAATGGGTGGATCTATTAATCAGTGTAAGAATTCGAGACAAGAACAAGAATCAAACTGGGTTTTGAATCAAACTTGTAGACTGGGTGGGAACATCTCCAGAACTTCAGGCATGGCTTGTGGGGAGTTCTCAGTATGCGATGGTCAGTATCCACTAAAATTGCTCTAAGACATGGGTGCATCTGGAGGTCCCACTGAACGACTTAAAGAAAATGTATTTTTGTATACATGAGTCTTTTGATAGTGTTTGATTTTACACACAAATCATTTCTGCTTGCCAGCAGGTTTGTTAGGGTTAAATCAATGATGTGATTGAACAACACAAATAATTAGCAGCAATTTGCATAAACATTGCATTACGTATTTAATTACAAACATAAAAACCATATCTAATGTGCAATAACATTAATGTTGAAATTAATGGACAATTGTACCCAGTGTTCGTGTAATTAAACCTCAATTAGACGTCTTAATTCCCAACTTTTCAGTTTGAGAGTAATATCTGTTGTTTCACAAACAGGACACTCTCGGTTCAGAAAATGGATGGATGGATGGATTAAATGATACATTCATGAAGGCCATTCATTAAGACGACGCCTCACATTTTTTTACCCATTTTGTAAGTGAAACTTTAAACCAGATGGTTTAATAATCCAAATATCAGTAAGCCTTATAATTTTACAGTGAAACCAGTAACCACGTCATATCTACAGACGTGGTAGTGATGTGGGTTGAGGCCTGTAGACAAAAGGCCCATAGCAGATGTGTTGGGAACACATGTTGCTGTTTGGATAACGTCCTTCCATAAAATGAGTGATTTCTGGTGACCCCTGACCATTCCTCCAGAACCCTGAAGGAGCATAGAGAAAAGAGGCGGGGCTAAAAGGCTGCGGGTTTTGCACTGTAACTCTTAATACCTGAGATCTGCACTACAGGCAGTTATATGCTGTTTTCTAGACTTCAAAACTCTGGATCAGAGTAACCTAAAGACACGATACACATACAGTGCATCCGGAAATGATTCGCAGAGCTTCACAATGCACATTTGTTGTTACAGCCTTATTCCAAAATCCAATTAATTCATTTTTCCCTCTAAATTCTACACTAAATACCCCACAATGACAAAATGAGGTTTAACAAATACAAATTTGTTAAAAGTTAAATTAAAAGAATAAAAGTCCTGAGTGCTGAGAAGGGATAATACTGATACAAACATAAATAACAAAAATATTAGAGAATATTTAGGTTGTATTTATAATCTTGTTTGTACCACTGTTTTGAAATACTTACAAATTATTACAAATCACTCATCAAAATGATTGCCTTTTCAGCTGAAAAACATCTGGACGATCAATTTCCAAACAGGATTTCTGAGATGTAAGGTGCTGTTTAGCCCATATAAGCAGTTGAAACACAGAAGGTTTAAGATCAAGTACATTTTCTAACTGAAACATTCATACACATACTTAAATCCCAAATTTGCAGCCTAGGTTCTCCTGAAAACACCAATATCTGGCATGTGTGACTCTCTCCTATAAATACGTTTTTGGTGAATAAAACTATGTCAAACCGTGGAAACATCCCACAAAATGTGTGTAGGGTTCCAAAGGTTAAAGGATCTGTTGTAAAGCCTTGGTACTAGATATCAGAGGACATCTTCAGAGGTCTTGTGGAGTCCCTGCCTTGAATGGTCAGAATGGTTGTGCAGCAGGGGGACCTACTCAGTATTAGGCCAGTGGTTCTAATGTTGTGGCTGATCATGTATATAGAGGACAGCCAGTACTATGAACGGTGTATGAAGGTGTTTAGTTATATGAGAAAGGAACTGAACCACCTCCTATATATCAGCAGAATATCATGTTTTATTGAAGACCTGCACAGGTTGGTGCTTTTCTTGTATAACCCAAGTTCATGTATATATTTATGAGAGTAAAGGATTTTCCCATTTCCATTTTTAACCAATCAGGAGCTACCCCGAAGGCTTTTTGAACCCAGTGCTCTGCGTCTGTCTCGCTCTCGGAGGGCACCCACATGCCATGACTGCTTTCTCATTACTCAACAATGAGCCAGGATCCTTTTGTCCTCTTCCTCCCCACATGGTGAACGCCAAAACTGTTAGTGCACAACAGGAAACCAAACAGCCTCTGCTATCAGGAGGCGCTTCCTTCACAGCGCAAAATGTCGGAGTAATAATTTCAACCATGGTTTCGCCCATTTCCTGCTAGAAAGGAGGGACGTTGAGAGTCCCTGTCTGGTTGGTGGAAAAATGTAAAGGATTGGTTGAACACGGCCTCTTCATTCTGATCTGAGATCAGTTTGCTGTCTTTTATAATAAGAAACGAGTGGAGTGGGGTCTGCCGTGAATCCAGCTCTGTGTTTGCTTACAAAGAGGAAGGAAAATATACACACACACACACACACACACACACATATATATATATATATCAAATTGATCAGTTATGAAGTTTGTCATCATTTGAACAGATTTCGAATCATAAGCAGACAGTGGCTCCAGACACCATCATTTTGTATGCACTGTTCACAAGTTCTTTTAGGACCACCTTGTCAATGTGTAGTCGGTTCCCCAGCCCCTTTCTGTAACCTCCAGTCAAAACGTTCGAATTAATTCCTGCCAGTGCCTACAATATCACAAAGGTTTCTCCCATTTTTGTGTAGGTGTTGCTGCACAGTAGAATACGGCACCACCACTCAAGTGTGTTAATGTAGAGTTGTCCGATAGTTGTGGTCTTCACGTTACACAACTTGTCTTGCAATGAGGAATCCACTGTGAGTCTGATCCCCAAAAACATTTTGTCAGGTAAACACTCATGAGATCTGATGCGATGCCACATGCAAGACATTTTCTCTCCTTAAATCAAAGCCTGACTCTGAACGAGCTTGTTAATGAGCACAGAATGAGGTGGGTTGGAAGCAGGGAAAGTACTAAAATGTGCAGACTTGTTCATGTTAAATAGCTCTTTTCTTTCTGGGAAATCTATTGTAAATATTGATTGAACTCAAACAATTTTGTATAAGATATATAAATACTATATTGTAAACATGCATATGCTACGCGGGTTACAACCCAGAAGGAATCAACTGACAAGAATGAAACTTGGCAGGTAAGTGTGAAAACTGTGAGACATGTCAGGTTTCATGCTAACCTGCACGTGACGTTAGCAAGGACGGGCGTTATCTCTGTACCTGGCTGATTACACAAGGTCGTCCCATTGCATGTGCTTTCTATTGTGACTCGTGCTGTTGTGTTGGTAACAATTTGAGCAGGTTCAAGATGGGTCACATCGCAGTGGAATGGTCTTATCGATTTATTCCGGCTGTGTGGATATTAACATGGCTTGCTTTTGGTGGTAGTTGAGAAAAGAAACTGAGAGACCTAAATGAAGCACTAGCAGATCGTCTGACAGGGACGTCGCCTGGGCTGAGCTTTCGAGTCTCTAGCTTTTTTTTAAGCCTCAAACCTTATAACAACCTTTCCTTCCTAGACTGTGATTCAAAAGCAAAACTGACCCCCAAGCGAATGTAAATGCCCCAGTTCACATGACAACCTTGAAAACCTTGAGTTTTCAATTTGGAGAGCACTTTCACATAGTTCTGTTTTCAGTGAATAAAATATGCAATTTTGCTTGGAAGGGAGGCCAAAAACCTCGAACTTGATTTCAAGCATAACGGCCCGAGAGCTCAAAACTCTTGGGGTTTCGAAGTTTAACTTTATGCCTTTTGGAGATCAGTTCTACTCACTTCTTAGTAAGACATTTTGACCAGGCATGTCCAAATATTTGCAAGCCATTGTACAACCTGACATTTTGGCTCCTACACTGCGTTGTCATGGTCTTTTTTTTACCAGTCTAGACTGTGGCCTCATAGTGGTGGTGATGTAGTGCTTTTTTGAGAGATGAGCCTTAGGAACAGGATGTTACAGTGCCCTTTAGGTTGTACTCAGGGGTTTGTAGAGTAGGCTCAACCTGTACTCCTGTACTTCTCGGAATACTGACTGAATGACTTCTAGAACTTCAGATGAAGTTCTTATTCCTCAGCATCTCAGCATAGGAGCTTTTGCTTGAGATCTTTCTACAGCACTGTATGTGTCTGATGTACAACTGTCCAAACCACTTATTCTGGTTTAGCTATGTTTGTCTTGGTCTCCAGGTCTCTAAGGCGCAGCCAGTGTTCTACAGCCGATCCTTGCCATTGTCTTTCTAACCACATGCCAGCATTTGTCACTCAGTGGAGAGGAAAGGAGAGGCTGGAGTGAAGAATACGATAACATCGCAGCAATTATTTATAGACTAACCCGATCAGATAACAGGTAGGATCTCGGACTGCTGTCTGTATGTTACCCGAGGTTGTCTTGCTGTAGAACATCATTAAAACAAAAGCATCCATAATGGTTCTTGCCTTAGACATATTCCTACTCTTCAATAAAAAAAATCTACTTTCTATTAAAAGTTAAGAACATTTTTGACTTCTCTTTGAAAGTTTCCATTTTGGAGATACATGTTTTCATTGGACAGTGAACACACATGCCTGGAGCAGTGGGCAGCCCTATCCATGGCACCGAGGGAGCATTTAGGGAGTTAAGTGCCTTACACTTCAGACATGTCCTGCCACTTCAGGGATTTGAAGTTTCCAATCCAAAGGTTGGTTCCTGAACCACCGGGCCGTAGCCCTTTTCCTCCTTCTATTTCCCATAAAGAACCCCTTTGCAGTGTGAAATGTTGTTGATGAGTAACTTGATAAAACCTGAAGTCTAAATAGTTTCCAACCATTCTTTGATCTAAAGTTCCTAGAAGTGACGCAGAACATTGTAGAGGAACGATATGTCCAGAACATATGGTGTGATGAGTGAAAGAACAGCCGGCCTCTAGGAGGACCCATAGTAACCCCTAGCAGTATCCAGGGATGAATGTCAGTCTTGTGAGATTTGATACCTAAAGCCTGTCTGTTCTATTCTGTTCTGTTCCCATGGTGACTGTACCCAGGTCAGCATGTTAACGTTTGGTAGTCCAGTGTTCTTGGAGCAGGACAGTCCAGTATTTCAAAGCAGCACAAGGATTGAACTGCAAATATTATAAAAATTGTATTATAGTTATTATGAGAAACCAAGAAGGATATATTTAACATTATATTAAAAAAAATGAGGAAACTATGCTGAGTTTTAATTTTTGTATTAAGAAATAAGGATAATTATGTCACTTTTACAAAAACAAAACACATTTGACCTAAAGAAAAAAAAGTGTCAATTCCTACTGGAGAAAGAGCTGGAATATTCTGTAATAGCTGGCTGAAATAACCTTAATTACACATGTCCTATCATATCTATCTTCTAGTGTTTTCCATTGACTGTGAGATGTTTTTCCCCTCTCCTCCATGCAGAATTTCAGCGGTGTGATAATCGCCCCAAAGCATCATAGTAGGATCTTAATCAGGGCTTTTTCTTGGCCATTTCAGAATTAATTACTTCATTTTGAGCCATTGCTTGGTGGATTAACTGGAACATTTTGGATCGTTGTCATGTTGTATGGTCCACCTTCAGCTTCAGATTTTGGACAGATGGTCTCATATTTTATATTCATTTTCATGAGCTATAAGCCATATTATTACAAAAGCAAAACAAAAAGACTGAAATACTTCACTTTGTAATGAAAAGGAAGTAGTAGAACGTAACAAGCAAGCAAGTCTACAAAAAAGCAGCAGTTAAGTCCTAGAACCCGAGATCCGCACTTTGCAGGCAGTTATATATTATTCTCTACTGCATCTCAGGATTAGAATCAGACATGATACACAAACCATAACAAACAGCAAGACTTACGCAATATAACCATGTTTGGCTGTTTTATTTACATTACATGTAAATTGACATTTCAAGCCTTTATTTTTTTAATGTTGATCAGTTTGTCTTACAGCCCCTGAAAACCAGAAATCCAGAAACTTACAATATCAGACAATTTTAATTCAAATAGATTAATATTCTCAGTATCAACTTAAAAAAAATGCTTTAAGTGTAATGAATATATAATATATGGCAACTTAAGTTTTGAATTCAATTATCAAAAATTATTCAGTTAAAAACAGTATAATTTTTACATAAGTTACATTTTTACATTTTTACATAAGATACATAAGTATATAAATAAGAAAAATAAAGAATATTTAGGCTTTGTTTATTTTATTTCAAGTATTTTAAAGAATTTACAAATATACAAATCTAATTGTTACAAATATATAGCATTTTCATTTCATTTTGGAATGACGCTGTAAAATGTACAAAATGTGCAAGAAGTGAAGCCCTGTGATAGTGTTTGGATGTGCTGTTTCCATACGGTATACTAATAAAATGGTTTTCGGGACATCAAAAAAACAGTGCATTCAAAACAGGCTGTTTATTTCAGCGTCGTTTTTCAGATCTGGGCTCTATGAGCCGGGAAGTGAATGAATGTAATGCTGCACCAAACGCCTCACTTTTCCACGATATGAGCCCTTTAAAAACAGTGTGGTTTAAGGTCAGCCGCTGGGAGGATGCACACCCTGTGCCAGTTGTCGGCCTTGACATCTGTCCTGTATATTCAAGTCCGATCAGCCGTGAATCCTCCCAGCCTAAAAGGCAGGGAAAGCTGGCGGTGGTTCAAACTTCACTGAAATTCCTCATCCTTCTCCTTTGGCTGACACTCTGAGCATGGCCTGCCGCGCGTTTGCCCTTCTGCACCTCTTGCGCCATATCTGGCTTTGTCCGGAGCTATTCTTATTTCTCAATACGGGTTCCTCTGGCACGTATCCTCCAGTAGCCTCTTTGTGTGGCTCACACCCAACAGCTCTGAACGTTTCAGAATCAGCCATGTGGTCTCATGTTTGGACAGAAAGCTCAGTGGAATAATGAAGCCAACCCTTTTCCCACCCCACCCAGTGTCCAGCTCTTTCTGCAGAAACCCATCACCGTGCTGGGTGGACCTCTCTGAGTGCTTTCTATTGTCTCTCTAGGTCCAGAGGAAGGTCAGGGGTCAAGTGGACATGCTGTGTCAATGCAGGACCTATTGTTTTCTCAAATGTAGTTCTGTGAAAAAAGAAAAAAGCTCCACAGGTGGAGATGACGGGTCTGGATAATGCTGTCCAAGCACAGACATTATCTAAAGAAGTCTGGGAACAAAAGGAATTTTATCATCACTGGAAATTTATTTTGTTTTGATACAAATGATGACTTATATGTCCTAATTTAATACATTTTTAATTGATCAATTGATCAGGCACATATATTGATTTCCCTTCTACTAAGACATCTGGTTCAGCTAACTCTGAGAACCCGAGATCGGCACTTTTTGGGCAGTTACATGCTGGTTTCTGGGCTTCATATCTCAGGATCAGAGTAACCTACAGATCATATCATAACAAAGTAACTGAATTAAATCCCAGTTTAAAGGCCAAAGGAGCTTCCATGTTTACTGTTCTGTCCACGTGTTCATGCTCAACCTGCATACAGACTCTGACTGATCAGAGAGAGGGGGCGGGGCTAATGCTCAACCTACCTACAGACTCTGACTGATCAGAGAGAGGGGGCAGGGCTAATGCTCAACCTACATACAGACTCTGACTGATCAGAGAGAGGGGGCGGGGCTGATGCTCAACCTGCATAAAGACTCTGACTGATCAGAGAGAGGGGGTGGGACTAATTTTTTCACTGACCCAGATATTGGGTTACAGATGAAAATGAGAAGGAAGGGTCTGTTTGCCCTCTTTCTTTGCTCACACTGTGTTCAAATTTCAGAATAAAAGTCCTGAGTACGGATTATACTGAATGTATTATGTAAATGTATTATTATGATAATTATCCTTCCCCAAAATATGGGCAAACAGCTGTACACAGGGACTACAATTTGGTGCCACACCACTCCCTCCAGGAAACACTGCTTTAGAGGATGAACAAATGTTGTAGATGAATCAAAATCAAATATGGATTTTTTTTTTAGGTGCATGGGTGGGCTAGAGGGGTTTAAGTGTGTTACATGGATATAAGGCATTAAATGACCTATCATCAGTGCCTGATGTCACTGATGCTCTGAATGCAATCAAATCCTCCTTGCTGCAATGTTCCAACATTTAGTATATAAGCTTACCCTAGATTTCATAAGGAACCCTGGGTCCCCACACTGTTTCCATTACATTTCTCAGTGATGGAGGTCAGTCAGACGGTGGTCTGCCAAACGCAGACTCATTACAAGGTGTGTTCACTTGGACCTTTATTGTCTGGAAGAAGGAAACACGATCCAAGAAGCAGCTTTGTGAAAGCAGAGGCCTCTGTCAGCAACTGAATCTGAAAGGATCAGCCCTTCCTGACCGGGGTGAGGCAGCAGGTTCACTCATTAATGAGCCGGAGCTGAGGGGAACGCCGGTCTGCTTAACCCTTAAGAGTCCAGAGCAGTGCCAGACCACGTCATTTCACATTATCGTCATTTTTATTTCGACTTATTAAAGTTTTGCTCCATTATTTAAAAATAATAAAATGTTAATTAACCCCCCACCACACAGACACACACACACACACACACACCCACACACACACACACTGCACACACACACACCCTGCCCCCATTTCCTTCCAAGTAATCAGTGTTTTTGCAGTCCCACTTCTCTAACCTTTAGGCCTCAGCTGAGCACAAAGCACAGGATCAACCATCCTACAGCACCGTGGAGGAGAGAGGTTATGGGTCTTGCTCAAGGGTCCAACAGTGGCAGCTTGGTGAACTTGGGCAGTAATAGTAATAGATAGGGCTGCTGACCGCTCCAGGTATATGTGTTCAGAGGAAGACATCCTCGTCTGTGTGCACCACAGTGGGTCTATGTGCATGTTTAATGTTTAAGAAAGAAAACAGTTGGGCTAAAAAGAGAGTTCAAGGTGTATTGGTGGTCCTCAGGCCACAGGTTGAGAAACCCTGCTCTAGCCCACACTCAGCATTGGGCACAGTGACCTTAGGCCTGTGTGCTCTCGGCTGTGCCAGAGCATTCGGTTCTTTTGGTCAATGCTTTCCAATGGAAATGATATAAGCTGTGTGTGCAACAGTAATTAGTGCACTTTAAGTAGATGAATTCACTATAAACAGTGTCTGGATACTTATGGACATGTACTGCCCACATATCTACAAGATATCTACAGTGTTGCAGCTCCTTTCCTGTACCTTGACATCCGCTGGGCTGCTAATGAGAACCAGCAGAAAGTCTCATATGGGAACATTCTCCTCGAATGATGTCATCACCCCTCCTTCCTTTTCTTTTGCCTAACAAACATAAAGCATTTACATGCAATCATATGTGTTACTCTGGGAACTGCATGCCTACAGGGGAGGGAAGACCACCCAAAAGAATATCCATAGAGCTGAAAGTGTCTACCTGTAATTAACTCTATACAACATTAGAATAAACAAAAATAAACATAAAGTCAGCGGTCAGTGAGAGCGTCTACCTGTAATTAACTCTATATGACATTAGAATAAACCCAAATAAACATAAAGTCAGCGGTCAGTGAGAGCGTCTACCTGTAATTAACTCTATACAACATTAGAATAAACCAAAATAAACATAAAGTCAGTGTCAGTGAGAGCGTCTACCTGTAATTAACTCTATATAACATTAGAATAAACCCAAATAAACATAAAGTCAGTGTCAGTGAGAGCGTCTACCTGTAATTAACTCTATATGACATTAGAATAAACCCAAATAAACATAAAGTCAGCGGTCAGTGAGAGCGTCTACCTGTAATTAACTCTATACAACATTAGAATAAACCCAAATAAACATAAAGTCAGTGGTCAGTGAGAGCGTCTACCTGTAATTAACTCTATATAACATTAGAATAAACCCAAATAAACATAAAGTCAGTGTCAGTGAGAGCGTCTACCTGTAATTAACTCTATACAACATTAGAATAAACCAAAATAAACATAAAGTCAGTGTCAGTGAGAGCGTCTACCTGTAATTAACTCTATATAATATTAGAATAAACCCAAATAAACATAAAGTCAGTGTCAGTGAGAGTCTACCTGTAATGAACTCTTTATGACATTAGAATAAACCCAAATAAACATAAAGTCAGTGCTCAGTGAGACACACATATGCTTCCAAACTAACTTTGTCCTTATTTTCATCTTTTGGTGTAGTTTACCAAACCCAGCTACAGTCTGAGTGTGTCCTGACAGGGATCTGATGAGGGTCACAAACTGTCCTTTTACAAACTATAAAGCTATTTGTTCTATTTTTGATTTATGCTGGTTTATATATTCTCTTTTAAGTTTTAGAAACAACCTAAAGTCTAAGTTATATTTCCCAGCTAAAGACCAATGAAGAACTGCAAGATGTTATTTGAGCCAGCAGAGAGCGCCACACCACTGCACTGTCAGCCATATGAAAGCATGTTTTCACACCAGTCAGCCATAACATTAGAACCTCTGACAGTTGAAGTGAATAAGACTGATGATCTGGTTCCAGTGGCTCCAGTAATGGGTGGAAATATTAGTCAGTTGGTGAACAGTCAGTTCTAGAAATTGATTTGTCGAAGCAGGAAAATGGAGAAGAATCTGAGACTCTTGACCAAAGTGGGACAAGAACCAAAGTGGGATGTTCTAGACTACTGGGTCAGAACTTCTCCAAAACATCAGGCAGGTCTTATGAGGTGTTCGCTTTATGCAGTGGTCACTACCTTCTCTTATGCATATAGAAACATGAGTTTTTAGTCCTACTGCCCAGCCATAGGTAAGTGTTTTTAATGTTATGGCTAATCACCATAAACATCATAAATCATCGACACAAGGCTTTCCTCAAATCTGAAGAATGTTCTGACCAGAGAAAGAGGCATTGAAGCATCCATATGGTTCTGTGAGTTACCATTGCTGTATTTAGAACCACTCTCTTTGTGAGGAACCCCTGAAGAACCAAATGAATCTAAACAGGATCCGAGATGCTCAAATTAGAAGCTTATAAATTCTTCCACTCTCAATTTGTCTTCATTCAGTAAATAGTACCTGTTACAGTGTGTGTGTGTGTGTGTGTGTGTGTGTGTGTGCGTGTGTGTGGTTCAGTCTCACATCCCTGGTGTGTTTATTCAGAGACTTCTGTCTGCCCAGTGATTCATGCATTCAGGGTTGTCTACACTGGTTGCTTTCAGGGCAGGAGTGTGTGTGTGTGTGTGTGTGTGTGTGTGTGTGTGTGTGTGTGTGTGTGTGTGTGTGTGTGTGTGTGTGCACGCGCATGCGTTCTTAGATGGTTTCAGTGCCCACAGTGCTGAGGTTAATCAGGGGAGAAATTCTCCTCATCCGCTGTTATCCCACGTCCACTCTAACATAAACACACACACACACACACACACACACACACACACACACACACACACACACACACACACACACACACACACAGACTACCACAGAGTCAGTGGACACAGAGGTGGCTTTATACACTCTGCCAGGCTATGGAAAGGTTTGCAGTCAACTGGGTCACACAATTAAGTACAAACTGTTAATTTTTTCAGCATCAGGAGAAAAAAAGAATCATACATTTAACAGAAAACCACTCAGAAGACTCAGCAGCCGACTCTAAAATCAGATGTATGTGTCTTTACAGTGTCCATCTTCATGTACAGGGGTTGGACAATAATGTATTAGTATGGTAACTAGGGCCTCCTTTTGCGGCCAATACAGCGTCAATTCGTCTTGTGAATGATATTTTTTGGATACAATGCGGGTTAACACCCGAACATCCCTTTCAGGCAGCTTCCTCTTACGTCCACAGTTAATCCTGTTGGATGTGGTTGGTCCTTCTTGGTGGTGCTGACATTACCCTGGATACATCACAAAGACTTGCTGTCTTGGTCACAGATGCGCCAGCAAGACGTGCACCAACAATCTGTCCTCTTTTGAACTCTGGTATGTCCCCATAATGTTGTGTCCATTGCAATATTTTGATCAAAACTGTGCTCTTACCTGCTAATTGAACCTTCACACTCTGCTCTTACTGGTGCAATTAATGAAGATTGGACACCAGGCTGCTCCAATTTAGCCATGAACCCTCCCACAATAAAATGACAGGTGTTTCAGTTTCATTGTCCAACCCCTGTATGTTACAGGCTTGATTCTTTTCAGGACACTCATTTCACTCTATCTGCAGGGACATATTTTCCCACACTTCAGCCCAAAACATACCACCTCAGCTGTTAAACATGGTGGTGGGAGCATTCTAAAAATCTGCATGTTTTCAGTCAGTTAACAATTTGTGCTTGATATCATCCAAAACCTCCGATACAGTCCATGATGGTTGACGTTTGTACTCATGGTTGGTCAATCTGCTGTTCTGAGAACAGCAGCAACCTTCTGAATGCTCTCTCGGTTTGCTCTTTAACTTCAAAAGGTTCTTGGTCAGCTCCATATCATTTCAGACACCAAGGGCTGAGTTGTCTTCTCACAGTGTTGGTCAGCCTTGTTTATAGGATGGGGCAGTTTATTGGTGGACTACTGAGTCTTATATGGTTGACATAGTCCTGTTTGTAGTTTGACTCTAATCTTTAATGATGGATTACCTTCTAATCTCTAATCTGCTCAGAAATATTGTTTGAAAAATGAGGAACATCTATTTGATGACCGTTCTGATTGGAAATTCAATTAACAAAGTTTGGTCTTTGGGTTTTAAATCATAATAAAGCTCAGAGATCTTCACATGGTTTACACGCATCTGCCATAACATTAAAACCACCTGCCTAATATTGTGTAACTCCTCCATGTGCCACCAAAATATATCCTACCATTGAGGCATCTGGTATCTGGCACCAAGACGTTACAGCAGATCCTTTAAATCCTGTAAATTGGGTGTGACATTCATGAGCTTCAGTGACCTTTGGGAGCCATGACCCTGACACTGGTTCACCTGTGGTCTCTCTTTGGAGAATTTTAGGTTGGTTCTGACCACTGCACAATGGGAATTCCCTAAAAGACCTGCCTGATGTTTTGGAGATGTTCTATCCTATCTACAATGTCACAGTTTGGTTCTTGTCAAAGTGTCTCTGGTTCTTATGCTTGCAACTTTAACAGGTGCCATTGGAACCAGATCATCAGTCTTGCTTATTTGACATGGAAGTGGTTTTAATGTTCTAGGAAGGCCAGTTTTCCCTGATTTTTCTTTGTGGAGCCTTAACAAGTGGAAGTGTTGTCCTGCAACATTCCCTGGAGCTCCTCACCCTTCCGCCTGCTGCTGGGATAGAATGTGAGGAGTCTGGAATGACTGGAATGGCACTAGGACCACTGCAGCACTAGCTGTAACTGAACTGACAGTGTAGTAATTGCACATATCATACATTTTAGGGGGGTGCGGCCTGGGTTTGGAAGCTCGGATGTTTGAATGCCAAGAATGTCCAAGTAGTAAAACTGGACTGCCGGTTACAGCCTTTTTCGACTGGAGCTTTTTAAAAATAGTTGCGGACCAGTCTCAGGAACAAAAAAGCCAACAACCTTCTCACAAGCTTCCATATAGTGTAACTTCCATTCTCAACATGATGGAAACCTGACTTTGGTAATGAAATGCAGGAAAAGTCTCCCAGCAGAAGCTAATTGGTTTGTTTAGGGAATTTAGTAGAAGTTGGTATCTTGATGCCAGTTCATTGCACATCTAACAAGAGTGAATATATTTTGGTTTTCATTAAAGAGGACACTGGAGACACATTGTCATCATTATTTACTTCAGATATCTGATCATGATCCTGTGCTGTTAGTGGTTGTTGAAAGCTCTGCTGTGTTCTGATCCTCACTGTACTGGACCGAGTGACGTTCTCAGTGTGGATCGGGTCAGTGTTCTGATCCTCACTGTACTGGACCGAGGGACGTTCTCAGTGTGGATCGGGTCAGTGTTCTGATCCTCACTGTACTGAACTGAAGGATGTTCTTAGAGTGGATCCAGTTAGTGGCGTTAAACATCAGTGCTCTGCTTCCCCAAGAATCTTGCTACTTTTGCACATTTTAAAGTTACTTTGAAGTTTGAAAATTGACTGCAGGTTTCTGTAGCAGGTCTTAAGTAGTTTTTAAGGGTTATGGCTGGTTCACAGTCATCATTCATCATCATCAAGGCCAGGTGATGCAAATTTCAAAGCTTTTAAGAACTCATCTAAACTTGTCTCTAAAACAGCAACGAAGGGTTCTTGTAAGAAAATGCTCAGCAGTCTAATGAAAATTCTTGCGGACCGCAAAGCTAGAGAAGGCTATAAGAAGATAGCAAAGGGTTTTCAGGTTGCCATTTCTTCAATCGAAATGCAATCCAAAATGGCTTTTAACAGGAACAGTGGAGGTGAAGATAAGTCTGAAACATTTCAGAGACAGCTGCTCATAGGATTCAGAAGCCTTGACTTGAGCAGACCCTCAGGAAGATTCTGGAGTGGGGGTCCATTGTTCTAGACGCCTTCATGGAAGTGTCTTCAGAAGAAAACCTTTCCTGCATCCTCACCACACAATCCACCATCAGATCATCTAAACAAGCATTTTAGAAACAAGTCCTGTGGACTGAAGAGGTTTGAGTAGAACTTTTTGGTTGCAGTGAGCAAATGTACATTTGGAGAAAAAAGAGCTAAAGTTGAAAAAAGGATTCTACCAATGGACGATTGCCCAGGAATCTCACTGAACTGAAAGACTGTGAGGAAGAACTTCCCTCCAACAAGAACTGAAAGACTCTTGGCTACAAAAAGCGTTTACAAGCTGTAAAACTTGCCAAAGGGGGTGCTAACCATACAGGGGGGCCTGTATAATATAATAAAAAACAGTTTTGGGGAATGTCTGTCTTTAACTCTTTGCTTTTTGGAGATCATTTCATCTTCAGCTGGCTTAAATGTTCACAGTCATTTTGACCAGGGACACCCAAACTTCTGCATGCTACCATAAACAGCCCTAATAGCCCATATTTTTCACATCCCAAAAAAAGAGGAGACGTTGGGAAAACCTGACGTAAGGTTGAGTGAGCTCAATCATTATTAACCTTGTCATCTCAAAGATGCTGAGGTTGGAACTCGTTCATTTCTTGAAGGCCGTGTTTATGTCACAGCCGAACAACCAGCATGAGGACGTGACTTTCTTTGAGTCAACCTTTGAAAATCTCCCTGCGCCGTAACAGTGTCCTCAGTCCCGGCTAATAGCACTATATAATAGTAGGACGCGGCCGAGCTCAGATGACCGCTGTAACCGTCTGTTCTGAAGAAAAGCAGCATTGTGAAATGCAGTCGGGGGTAAGTTCACTGGGGAAAGTCTCTCTCTCTCTCTCTCTCTCTCTCTCTCTCTCTCTCTCTCTCTCCCTTTTGATAAATAAATAAATAAATAAATAAATAAATAAATAAATAAATAAATGTGTACGTTGATTATTTTTTAAAATACAGTTGATTAGGCAGAGCCAGACTTGCCTGTAGACCACAGAACCCTGGGACCACCTTCTGAAATGACATCTTCTCTGGTCACCAAGTCGACCCTGGACAACCCTGCCTTTCATTAATCATTAATAAAGCAGAATAACTTCTAGAAAAATGATTCCTGGAGGAAAAAGGAGAAAACTCCCAATATTAGTACAGGGAAAACTGTTGGAATTAGAGAGTGGGAATGGGAATACAGTAGAGTTCATACATACAGTCTCTCTCTTTCTCTCTTTCTCTCTCTATCTCTCTCTCTCTCTCTCTCTCTCTCTCTCTCCCTCTCTCCCTCTCTCCCTCTCTCTCCTCTCATTTGGTCTATGAGAGGACTTTTGTGTAGCTAGCTGCTGGGCCGGGGAATGAGTGAGCCAGTGAGGGAGGGAGGGTGGAGGGTGGCAGCTAGAAGTGCCCAATCTCAGCCCTCTGACAGCCTCTGGCACTCATTTCAGAGTGAGCGGAGAGAGAGAGAGAGAGAGAGAGAGAGAGAGAGAGAGAGAGAGAGAGAGAGCGAGAGAGAGAGAGCAAAGGAGGGAGGGAAAAAGTTGTTCCACAGAGCACCTTTTATCACCTAGAACACAGAACCACATTCTCCTCCACTCCTGCTGGACGAGCACACTCCACACACTCTTTCCAGCAGGCTGCACGTGGACGTCCTCTTTGGGCAGATGATCAGCTTTGGTGAGTGTGTTCTCTTCAGTCACGTCTGTGTTGTCAGTGAATAAGTGCAGGTTTAAACATTGGTTAGATGTTGATGTTACATACGTTTCAGCATATAGTCCAGCCTGACCAGCCTGATCTTCAGCAGGGTCTGCAGCTCACAGTCCAGAACCAGTCTGATGCTTTTCTCTCTATATGACATAATGGAAGTTAAACCTTCAGCACCGGCCTGAAGACCTCAATTATAAGCACATGTTTCAAGTAGATGTTTTCACTCATTCTACTGATTAGACAAGCAGAGGAGAAGTTGCTCCAAGTGTGTTTCGTTTGGGTGTGTTTGAAGCCACTTGTAGGTGTGTGCAAAGTCTGGACTCTAGTCCATCTGTTCCTCTGCGAAATTCAGGACCCCACAGGACCACCACAGAGCAGCTATGATGTGCGTGGTGGGTCATTCTCAGCACTGCAGTCACACTGACATGGTGGTGGTGTGTTAGTGTGTGCTGGTACGAATGGACCAGACACAGCAGTGCTGCTGGAGTGTTTAAACCCCTCAGTGTCACTGCTGGACTGAGAACAGTCCACCAACCAGAAACGTCCAGTCAACAGCGTCCTGTGAGCACTGATGAAGGACTAGAGGACGACCAAAACAAACTGTGCAGAAACAGATGAGCTTCTGTGTCTGACTTTACATCTACAAGGTGGAGACACTAGAAGTGCTCTGGAGGTTCTTAGCATGTTTTCATTTCAAAGTTAAAATTCAGCTTTTATACTTTTATTCACCAATAAATGTAGAACGTATTTATAGGAGACAGTCACACACAGATACTCAGGTTTGTCTTGATTTAGATGTAAAAATGAACAGAAATGAAATATTTTTATGACTCTGACCAGGTTTTGAACACAAATGTACTTTTTTTCTGCTCATGCAGATTAAAATATTTATATCTCAGAAATCATGCTGGAAGTTTATCATGTTTTTGAGCTGAAATCCCAAGACTTTTGATGACAAGGATATTTACAGTAAAAAAAATTGGTCATACAAATAAAATAACAAACAACATGAAGTTATTTACACCACATGTCCTTTATTTTTGTTGCTATTCATGTATCAGTATTTTCTCTTCTCAGCACTTTTAGTTTGAACACTGTTTGAGCAAAGCGAGCAAACAGCCCCTCCCTTCTCATTTTCCTCTATAACACAATATCTGGGTCAGTGATGTCATTAGCTCCACCCCTCTCTCTGATCAGTCAGAGTCTGTATGCAGGTTGAGCTTGTGCACGTGGACAGAGCAGTAAACATGCACTGGGAACTGCTTTTAAACTGGGATTTAATTCAGTTGGAAACGAGTGAATTTTAGCAGTTTTCTAAGCTGAATTACTGATAATTCATCACATAATGAAGCGACTGGCTAAGATACATATTTTAGTGTGTTATGATGTGCGTATCATGTCTGTAGGTCATTCTGATCCTGAGTTATGAAGCCTAGAAAAGGACATGTAACCGCCCAACTGATTTGAACAGTGAAAGTTACAAAGCAGCGTGCACATATGGTGTGTGTGTGTGTTTGTGTCGGTGGGGGGGGGGGGGGGGTGGGTGTCGAGTGTGTCATACAGTGAAGTCCAGACTGGTGTTTATCTTAATGAGATCAAACAGATTAGTGAAGGAAAAACGTATTGTTCACTTATAAACACTTTCATTCAGTGACTGAATTAGAAAAGTATTTTCCCTGTTAATGCAACACTGCTGTTACTCACCAGGACCGGTATGAATTGTCACTGTCAGTTTTACACTGCAGTAATAAAATCTAATTATGGGCCCCTGTTGTAAATGTGCCTATATATAAGAAATATTAAAATAATAGATTGTTCTAAGTTACCAGTAACACTATGAATTTGACAATGTACCAGTTAATATAACAGCCAAACTACAGTTTAAAAGGTTTAATTTACATTAAACTCACACATTCCGGTATGAATTCTGAATTTGACAATGCAACAATATTACCGTCATCAAAAGGTTTTCTAAAAATAAGTGTCACATTCAGTTTGTCCTCCAGTGTAAATGTACCTTATCGACTGCTATTGTATTAATACTCAAGACTCAAATGGTAACACTTCACAATAAAGGTTACCATTAACATCACATTAATAAATGTCACTAAATGAATTACTTAATACGACTTAAGACATTGTTGAGCTTTTGAGGGATGAAGGAATGAAGTTCCATTTATTTAGCAGCATCCAAAACCCAATGAAGGAGCAGGTGTCCCAATACTTCTGTCCATACATGCTTCTGAAATACTTTATTACCCAAATAATATGTCAGTTAGTAACCAGTTGAGACATGTGTAAAGTTAATTAATGCAGCCTTATTGTAAAGTCATTACTTTACTACACTTGTGTTGTACTGCTGTGGTGTCATTACTATACGAGGTGTTTTTTAATCATGAATTAGACAATGAACATTGTTACTAAAGGTCTTGTAACTATGTTACATTTTTTTCTACATGTAATTTTAGTGTACGTGTCCTACATGGAGTACATTCACTTTATATCCTGTAATGATTGAATTATATTAGGATTTAAATGGCAATGATGGGTTTTAAGGCATAAATGAGTGAAAACTTTATAAATCTGTCCCTCAGAATAACGCTGTAATAACAATAACACAATAATTATTAATCTAAATACAGTGAACAGCCCTGGATTCACTGTCAAATTCATACCACAAAGCTGTTTAGTCTGAATAAGCAGGAACAAAATGTGAATTCTGTGATGGAGAACACATTTGAGATGTTGTCATGCAGGATAATTCAAAGCAGACTCGCTGGCCGTGTTTTGGATCGAGCCGTTTGAAGAGACATGTTGATTATTTTGAATATTACAGTCGGAATTAGATCAGACACTCGGAGCCTCGGATGTTTTAATGAACTGTTTTCTAAAGCAGATGGAAATTCAGTTTGAATGTCTTCGATTATAGAATGTGTCTGATTGAACAAATGAAATGGGTTCAGTACAGTGTGACCAACGGTCACTTGCAAAATAAGGCAGGACTGCAGTTTGACCTGTGCTCACAGAAGTCGTGGTCTTTATTTAGGTGGTCTCTGATTTCTTCTTTGACAGTAAGGATGATCAGACTGGGTTGGTCTCTTTCTGATGGTAGAAGCTGCACTTTGACATCACCAGTGGTGAAAGCTACCTGTAGGTCCTGTGATGACATCTTAGGATTGTGGTCTGCTCTTGGGCTGGACTCTCTTGGACACCCTGATCTGGTCATGTTGGCAGTTGGTTCACTTGTGACTCATCTGCACCAACAACCTTCTTCTGAAGGTCTCAGAGCTCGTTTGTCTGCCATCTTTCCGTATCATTCAGATGAAGATCAAATGTTCATGTGTTTACGTATGTTCAAAATCACAAGCCGTCAATCATGAGATCTTTACAAAAACGGTATACAATCAGCTGACTCTAAGGTCACAGAAGACAAATAACGAAGTGCTTCTGGTGGACGTCCAATAAAAAAGTATTGACTTTTCATAAACAGCCTGAATAAACAGAGATTCTGCTGGCGGTGCTTCTTCTACTAACAAGAAACACTGAAGCTCGTTATTCCCTAACGATATGGAAAACAGAAATGAAGAAGGTTTAGAAGAAGTAAAGCACGGAGATCTGGACCCACTAGCTATTCTGAGTTTAAACTGGTGCACATTCAATTAAATGACTATGTTCATATATTCATATCAGCAGAAGAACATTATCTGGAAGGTTATTCCAGAGCTGGGGGGCTTTGTAAGAACAGGCTCTTCCCCAGGTGGTCTTCTGAATTCTGGAAACTAGTGGGAAGCCAGCACCCTGTGATCGGAGTGATCGTGATGCTCATAATGGGAGATCTTGCAGGTATTCCACCGACATTGGCAGAAATCCCAGTCTATGGTAAAATGATGGACAGGGACCGCCGGTGTGTTTCACGGCTTGTGAATGAAAATCACTTCCAGATGAGAGTTGCTTCTAGAAGTCAAGGCAGGTCCTTCACAACCAGTTTCTGAAAGAACACTCCACAGGTTGCAAGTGATGTTTCTGATGAGATCTTCTTGTATACTGGGGGGGTTTTGCCACTGCTGGTAGACCCATAAGACCTTATGCAATTGGGGTAACTTACCGTCCCTTCAGTAAATCAAACTGATGTTGGCTGTAGACGATGTCCTGACATTCCCTTTTGGTCCTCCAGCATTATGATCCACAATCAACCAAATAACAACATCCATTGATGTTGGTGTCCAGCTGGGACTTCATTCTGAGTGGGTTTCTGTGAAACACTCTGAATCTGATGTCTAAAGCCGGAAATATGCGGAGAATCAGGATTTTCCGTGCCAGAGGCGTTCTCACATCAGAAAACGTTCCACGTGGTTTAGGCAAGGGGTAGCACCAGTATAGTACGTTCATTTAAAGACCACCCATTTAAAGGACACGTGGGTTCTAAGGCAAGATCATATTCAACCTCTATTTCACCATCATTATCATTTCATATAAGACACAGAAGACACATATAGGCTCGCTTGTGGGTTTGGACCCCCTGCATCCTGTGTGGATAGGGATGCTGGTGGGCTCCCACATTACCCTCTCACTCCACCAGACATAGGGCTGAAGTTACTGAAGGGTAAAGATGCAGTTTAAAGGGTTAAAGTCAGACTTAGTTTGGGCTTTTAATCAAACACACTTCTGTGGGGGGACGAGAACAGGGTGTGCAAACCTAACAGCAAACACACTCTCAGGAAGCCCCCCACAGACCCCTGTCCTGTCACAATTTGAGCCTGATTTGCCAACTGGTTTTAGAACATAGACTAAGGGTAATCTCTCTCTCTCTCTCTCTCTCTCTCTCTCTCTCTCTCTCTCTCTCTCCCTCTCTCTCTCTCTCTCTCTCTCTCTCTGACTCAGCTGGTATTACAGCTGTGTGCCATTACATCAGTGGTACAGTCAGCCTGGTTCAGAGAGCTGCTGTTTCTCAGATGAGTGTAAAGTCTGGACTGTAGATGCTTCATGTGAGACACAGAACACAAACGTACGACGCATGACGAAGACCTGAGCAGAAAGACCCCGACACGGCCCATTTAGCACGAGACTGGCTCTGCTGTTCCCTTACTAACATTTACAGGAATTATTGCTTAAGCAGAGCTGTGTGATGCACGCTGCAGTTTCTTCAGAAGAACCTCATTGGGTTCCCTAAAGAACCAGACCCTTTCTGTGTGTGAGAAGGAAATGGGCTCCATACCAGAGGACCGAAGACATTCATCAGACACGTCCGATATCTGAAGCCTTCGGGAGTTAATGCTGCAGAGCATTCAGCCCACAGCTCACAACATCCTGAACACTGATAAGACGTTTCAGCACCAGTTCAGAGCTGACTCTCGCTGGAGACCCTCCTCAGCTTCAATCTGACTGGCTCAGCCACATTCACGGATATGACTCAATATGGAGATGCAGTATATGACATCACACATCAACTCCAACCAATGATAAATAATATAATAATATTAATAATAATAATAATAATAATAATAATAATAATAATAATAATAATAGTTTTTAATAAATAAACTTTACAATAAAAAACTAAACATTATGATGTTTATAATTTGCTATACATAATTTTATATTATATAATATATAAAAAATATTTTATATTGAAAAAATAATGAAATATATATATATAAATATACAAAATAATATAATATATAAAATAATATAAAATAATGATTTCAGTATGTAATTTTAAATATATTAGATATACTGTCATTACTAAGTATTACTCATTATTTAATATAATTCAACTTAAAAATATAATAATAATAATAATAATAATAATAATAATAATAATAATAATAATAATAATAATAATAATAATAATAATAGAATTATTGCTTTACTGTGTAAATCTTTCAAGCCAGCAGTGGTGTACCATACAACGTCTCTGGGGTTCTGGAGTCCATGGACTACACTCATCACTCACTCCCACCCTGCTGGACACTGGCCTGTTTGTCCACATTTGAAGTCTGTGCTGTTTGTGTTTGTGTCTCTGTGCCAGATTAAACAGGAGGCCTTTGCTGGCCATTCTGGTACCGACAGAGCCAAGAGTCAAACCCTGCTATAATATTCCCTCTATGTGAGTCACACTGCTGAAGACCCCTCAGGACCACTGCAGAGAGCAGACCTCTTTTTCAGATGTCTTATATGAAAGAGACGCTTAGTGTGTGTGACCAGGCTTTTGAAGAACAGGTTCTTAAGAGGTTCTTGGTTTGGACAGAGGGTTCTGGAACAACCTGTACTTATTCTGTAAGGAACCATTTGTTTAAAAGTTCTTTACGGAGCCAAACATGGTTCTTCTGTTGAGATTAAACGGACATAGGATATATATTCCATGTAAATAATGTAAATAATGCTTTCTTACTGATAATCTGTAATACTCAACTTCACCACTATGTCGCATTTATGGCATTTAGCTGACGCTCTTATCCAGAGTGACTTACAACGGTACTCATATTACAGAGGTGGGCCGGAGCAGGGTTAGGAGTCTGGCCCAAGGACTACAGCATAGATACCCAGACTGGGAATGGAACCCAAGTCTCCCTCATGGTGTGGTAGCTCACTGGTTTTATCTATTGTGCCTCACCAACCACAGTCACTACATATTCCCAGTTAGATCTACTATTGGTTTTATGTTCGAGTGAACACTTTCATGCTTTTCCTCCATAAATGTAGCACCATTAACTTATTAGTCACGGTTCTGTAAATGCATGTACAGTGGGTCATTTATTATGCATGACCGGTGGAGTTTTGACCATGAGGAGAAAAAGTCATGGGGCACAGCTGATGAGATATGAAGATACTGACAATGGTTGTGTGTGTGTGTGTGTGTGTGTGTGTGTGTGTGTGTGTGTGTGTGTGTGTATTGTGTGTTTACGGTTATTACTAAAGGAGTGTGTTAGCAAGGATCATCGCAATGCAAAGGGATATGACTAAAGAACCTTTATGTCCAGGGTGACACGATGGTGCTGCAGGTAGTTTGTGTATCACACCTGGGACCTGGGGTTGTGGGTTCAATCCCCACTTGGGCAGGGGTCCATGAGGAGTTTGGTGCATTCTTCCCGTTTCCATCCAGTTTCCTCCCAAGAGGTAGAATTAGCTTTACAGCCAGTCCCCTCTAAATGCCTTCATTTAAAGCTCTTCCATATTTTATAAAATATTAATTGTATGGATGCATGTTGATGCAAGAAATTGTTGTCACCAGCAATTCCAGCGTGCTGTTTCTAAACCCCAATTCATTTGAAAAAAATCTGATTTTCAGGCCAAGTCCCAGTCATGAGGGAACATGCTCTGTTCCTCTTTTTTTTCTCTGTGGAGGAGAAAAGAAAAGTGCTTTTATCTCAACTCCGTAGCCTCGGCTCTTCCTGGGAACACTCAGGATAGAGGAGGACGTCAGAACAGGACTGCTAACTGAATTTTCTAATTGCTCTCTCTCTCTCTCTCTCTCTCTCTCTCTCTCTCTCAGAGCAGACCCCTCCATTAGCAGGCGTGTGGACAGGGAGAGATCCTCCCTCTGCAGCCATCATGCCTCTGAAAACCACCCAGACACAGCAGTGGAAGAGAGCAAGGAGGATGGAGAAGGCCAAGGCTGGACAGCGCTCCAAAAGACTGGCTATCCTGTCCCGTTCCCTCATCATCTGCAGCTCCAGAACCAGTGATGACCTCCCAAGCCCAGAGGAGAAGTATGTGTATGGAGACTGGACCAAGAAAACCCCTCTGGATGGGCCACTGGGGCGTCCAGAGAAGGATCTGAGCAGGAGTGCAAGCCTGCAGGCACCAAGGAACACAGAGGAACCCAAGAAGAACATCAGGAGGTCCTTCTCCATCAGGGTAGGGCTGCTGTATAACTGTATTGTGGACATATCTTGTGTTTTGCTGGAAATTCAAATGTTTTGAAGATTGTTGAACTTGAGAAACCTTTCAGATGCACTCACACATTTCCATCAGACGTTTAAGGATTCAAACCATTCTTTGAGATCTCAGGTTATAAACAGAACTTTGGCCTTGTCTAATGAACCTTTAAAGAATCCCACTTTTAAGATTGCACAACAGAATGAGAGTAGAGAACCCCAGAAGAACCCACTTTAACCTGGTAGAGATGAATGGAAGCAGATGACCTCTGAAGTACAGAATAGCAGAGCAGAGCAGAAGTGCATAACAGTAGAACCCCCCTGAATAACCTCCTTTTAAGTGTGTGGAGTAGAACTAGAGTAGAGCACCCCTGAAGAACCCATGTTTTAAAAGTATAGATAGTACAGAACCTCTGAAGCATCCACTTTTTGGTTCACAGTAGAAACCCCCTGAGAGTACTGTGCAATGAGAGTAAAGTGACAAACCCCCTTAAAGGTGTAGAGTAGAATTGAAGACTTAAACCTCTAAAGAACCCACTTTTTATACATGTATAGAAGACTGAGAGTAGAGAACCCCTGATGAACCCCCTTTTGCAGGAGTGTAGAGTAGAATGATAGTATAGAACTTCTGAAGGACCAATTTGTTTTCCAAATGTTTAGAACCGTGTGAGAGCAGAGTACCCTGAAGAACCTGAGGAACCCCCTCTTTAAAAGCATACACTAGAATGAGAGTAGAGAATCATTCAAGAACCCAATTTTTAAGAGTGTAAAGTAAAATAATAGTACAGAACCTCTAAGGAAACCCTTTCTGAAAATGAAAGTAAAATAAAAGCAGAGGACCCCCAAAGAACCCTCATGGAACCTCTAAAGAGTACAGAACTCACGAACAACCCCATTTCAAAAATATGAGAGCATCTGAAGAACCTCTTTTTAAGGGCAGAATGACAATAAATATCCTTAAGAACTCCCAAAGAACCCCATTTCAAAGACATGAGCAGAGAGAACCATTGATTAACCTGTTTGAGGAGCGCAAGAGCATAGAGAAATCCTTCAATCAGGATGAAGAAGCCTGACTGCTGGTTTCACTGTTGATTTTAAAAACTGTAGGATTATTAGATGATATTCTGAAGGTTCTCATCCAATAACTGTTATAAGAACTGTTTAGAAACTACAGTGTGCAACAGTGATCATGGAGATCTGCTGTGGTGCTCCTTGAGCCCATTTCCTCCATCTAATTAGTGCCTTCATGAGATCTTGACCAGCAGGTTTAGGATGGAGCAGAAACCTGCAGAGATATTGGGGACCAGACCACAGCTCTAACCTCTGCAGATGCATGAGGAGGAAAGGGAAATCTGGTCCTAGACTTTGCATCCCATTTACATATCCACCCCATATATAACCCCAAGGAACCCAAGAAGAACATGCAGAAGTTCTCCTCCATTCGGGTAGGACTGTAAGCACACAAGTAAACATTGCCCAAATTCTTATTAGGTTCTCCTAACGACGATGATAATGATGAGTAGCTCTTCTTTCTTGTGATGTGTCTGCTCTAATAGAGATCTACACATTAGACAGAGCACTTAAGACTCGCTCCTCGTTCAAAACATCTGTACGTATAACCATAATTAAGAGTGCATAGCTGCTTTCTGCTCACTGATTCACAATCACATGACCGGTATGTTTGGAGGCTCTGTGGCTGCGCTCTGCCCATTAGACCTGCACAAAAGAGTGCTTGTTGCCGCCCTTAGGGAGCTCAGAACTTGTGCAGGTCTCATAAGACAGCCGTAGTGATGTCATCGAGGCCCGAGGCGAGTGAAATCCCAAAGGCCCGTCGCCGCCTAGCTGCCTGATAGGCTGATAAAGCCCCCAGCTGACCTTTGCACAACATATAACGAGTGCTGCAACAACACTGAGGCTGTAACAGCGCTGCTGTGAAATGTGCATCTACCATCCGATATGGTTTACGAGTCAGGAGAACGTCACTCACAGCGCACCATTTCACCATTACTGCCACGGTTTTATCTGTCACTTCATTCACTTTCGGAGATGTTTGGGTTGAAAACACATTTTCTTTCAACACTGTACTCTTCCAGCGTCCTTCAGGGCTCCCTTGACCCCCTTCTACTCTTAGGACCTTAGGGCCTCGCTCAGGGGCCCAACTATGGCCGCTTGGCAACGACAGGGTTATGGGTTTCAGCACCCTAATCAGTGACCCACCACTGCTCAAAACAGGGGGTTCCGTAAGGGTTCTCTACTCTCATTCTTTACTTTACTAACAGTTGTTCAAGGTTTTATCTATCTATCTATCTATCTATCTATCTATCTATCTATCTATCTATCTATCTATCTATCCATCCATCCATCCATCCATCCATAAAAACTAGGGTTATTCATGTGTTCCCATTCTATTCTACACTTCTTTCAGAATTGTTCTACTCTATGCTGTTAGTTCTGTAAGGGTTCTCTACTCTCACTCCACTTTACTCTATGCTCTTAAAAAGGGGGCTTATTCAGGGATTCATGGATCTCCAAAAACGGGGTTATCCAGGGGTTGCCCTGAATTGCCCTCACAATTTGTTTTACAATTCTTTCCTTTCACACAAGTTGAAGCAATTTGTTACCGATGAGTTCATACTGTTTCCATTGGCAACTGGACAGTGACTGGATAGTGAAAACCTCCACTGATGTTGGACGCACTTTCTCTCACACTGATGTTCCGAAATAAGTCAGCTGGTGTTTCATTGACTTGTAGGGTTCACCTGATTTCCAATACAACCACATTCAGTAAAACCTACATCCTTCCCATCTATCCATTCTGGGTGTGTCCTTCCCTTTAACTCGCCATTATTTTGTTATTATTATTTTGGCAGATGGTTGATATTAATCAGTTAACCTTCACGTTATCTTAAAATTCTCTGTTTACCCCAGGTCAAAAATAACCGCCTTCACTAAACCCCTTAAAAAATCATTTGTTTGAGTTTTAACCCCCCCCCCACACACACACTCCCCCCCCCATCTACTTTAGTTGAAGAAACAATGTCTTCATGAATATGAACATTTCTCTTCACATTACAGGTAGATTGTATTTAATCAGTGGCCACCGCTCGTTTTTATTACAGCACAGCTGTTCAATTTTGGTACATTTGTGTGGTTTTGGGGGAATTTAAATGATTTTATATCCCAAGACAAGCTCTGACCCTGGAGGTACAGCTTTCATGGGAATATAAACAATGATTATTTTTCATTTTTTACACTTTAGAAAAAGTTTCATGGTTTTCTCTGCGATTACAGGTGATGGCGGGTCATTTTTGACCCTTGAATACAAGGTTTAAGGGAAGACACTGCAGAAAAATAGGTTAAATGAATAATGTTCAATAGAGATTACCATTAAAGAGCCCCAGCTGACAATTTATGTGATGTTATGTGTTAGAAAATTCCATACCTTTACATCGGAAAAAACAGAGGGTGGACATGTATGGAATTTTCTTTCTGCATGACTGGTGTCTTATACATTTGAAATGTCAGGTTAATGGAAGTATTAAGGTTGTCTGTTATTCTAAGCTGATATTTGCTGAGTTCTATCTTACAGTCTGTACTGCCTGTGCGTTCACTTTAAACCTGACTGAACTTTTAAAGGCCACACTGTGAAAATTGTACCATTAAAAAGGGTGATTAACTGGCAGAACTGTTACATTAACATTATATTACTGTTTTAAAAACATGTGGTTAAATGTTTTTATAAATACATTAAAGACGTAACTGTAATTCTTTACTGTAATTGTACTATTAAACTACATTTTCCTCAGTTCTGGTGTTCAATGTTAAAAATCTGCCCTTTTTCCTGCGTTTTGGCAGCGAACAGCACATTTACACTGTAGACTTCAGTACCGTCGTCCTGCAATACTTCACAAACAGTTTGGATACATGTTCCATAGAGGAGCTCTTTAAGTCGGGTTAAGAACTGCAGAAGACAAGAACCTCTCCAGCACCCTGACTTAGAATGCAGCCCACCCTCTATGTAACCTAAGACCATTACTGACCACACATGTTTTATAAATGGTGATTATGGGTAAAAGGAAAGTGTGTGTAAACAGGCGTAAACCATGCGGCACACCTTACAGCAGTGGTTCTGGTTCTCCAACTGGCGATGTGCGAAGCATCCCAAAGTGTTATACCAGATGACCTCAGAAAATCTACTGCACTAAATATTAAAGATGTAATTATTATAATTAATGTCAGTTTCAAAGGCCCTGCAGTAGAACCCGGAGGAACTCCACAACATGCATTAAGCCTACCGGTTAAAAAGTAATTCATAATAGTTTGTGTTTTAGGATTAATAACTGAATACATAACTGAGGTGTTCAAAAAAATCATTAACCTTTAGAACTCTAGCCTACTTTTGTGGGATCTTCTTCTTCTTCTTCTTCTTTTTTGCCTGGTCACCACAGCGGATCATCTGCCTCCATCTTGCCCTGTCCCCTGCCTCCTCTACTGTTAAACCAACCATCTCCATGTCCACCTTCACTACATCCATAAACCTTCTCTGAGGTCCTCCTCTTCTCCTTCTGCCCGGCAGCTCCATCTTCAACATTCGTTGTCCGATATATCCCCTATTCCTCCTCAACACATCTCCAAACCATCTCAACCTGTCCTCTCTGGCTTTACCTCCAAACTGCTCCACCTTCACTGTCCCTCTGATCTTCTCATTTCTAATCTTCTCCATCCTCCTCACTCCCAACGGAAATCTCAGCATCTTCATCTCCGCCACGTCCAGCTCAGCCTCCTGTCTTTCAGACAGAGCCACCGTCTCCAAACCGTACATTTACATTTACATTTGTGGCATTTAGCAGACGCCCTTATCCAGAGCGACTTACAAAAGTGCTTTGCTGTTTACTTAGAACATCATAGCAGGTCTTACTACTGTCTTATGAACCTTCTCTTTCACTCTTGCTGCTCTGCTTCTGTCACACATAGTTTGACTTTTATTCACCAAACAACTCAAACATGTTTATAGGAGATATAAGAGCCACATATTTATTTAGCCATGAGATCCAAGGCTACTCCAATTTGTCATTTAAGGTGTAAAAAGCAACAGAAGTTAGATATTTTTATGAATTTGACCATATTTTTTATATCCTATCTTATATACTTGCAGTTTATTATGATATTTATATCATGTCTGTAGGTTACTTTGATCCTGAAATATGAAGCCTTAAAAATGGCCTGCAAAGTGTGGATCTCGAGTTCTAAGAGTTCATTAAACCATTAAAACTATTATAAATGACTTGATAGCTGGTTAGTTTGGTACATGTTGTTCCACGGGGTTCTATTGTAGGGCCCTTATAATAATAATGATTTATGAGAGTGAAGGACTGGCGGTTACTCGGATCCTGAGATATGAAGCCTAGAATATGGCCTGCAAAAGTGCGGCTCTCGGGTTCTGAGAGTGAAATCATGCAGCACTTCCACAATAAAAGTTGTTTTAAGTTACACAGTGGAGGGAGCTGAATGTGGGGACTTCACCGTTCCTAAACAAAGGCCATAATGTGTCCTATAGCAGTTATCTTAAATCTTAAATATACAGGCCGGTAATCATTTGCTGGCCCTCTAGCTGACATTCCTGTTCTCCGACTCTGTGAAAAGTTCATTATCCTGTGGCCCCTTTAACGTGCCATAATTAACGCTCAGCCCTGCGGTTCATGTTCCTCTAAAGCAGAGCTATTGTTGCATTTTACAGGTGTCAGACTGGTGGGACCTTGTGTTGTGGGGGTGAGAAAAAGTGGTCTCTGTGTGCTGGAATATAGTGGTCCCCTTGTCTGAATGATCTGATGGTTTTTATTGGGACAGGAAAGCAGTTTCTGGAGAATGTGTGTGGCTACTGGAGAGGAGGGCGGGCCGCTGGGGCCTCAAGTGGGCGATAATGACCTCCAGGCCGGT
The DNA here is from genome assembly GCA_034509495.1 of Acestrorhynchus altus. Lineage (NCBI taxonomy): Eukaryota > Metazoa > Chordata > Actinopteri > Characiformes > Acestrorhynchidae > Acestrorhynchus > Acestrorhynchus altus. Next base: position 29,403,118 of record CM067514.1, read on the forward strand.
GACAATATCCTTACTGTCGGCCGTGTGCGAAACGGAGGGCAATTACACAGGTAATAAAGAAGCCGACATAATTTGATCATCAGCACAGTATAGTTTTTACTGCATGTGGGTGGAAGGGTTTAATGTTTTGTGTAAATATGCACGTTCAGGCCAATCAGCACACACATATACTGACACACACACACACACACACACACACATAAATACAAGTGCACTAATGGACATTATTTGCTCTTTTCCCGCTCTCCAGGGACACTTACATCCACTATGGCGAAAGGCTGGCCCCGTTTAATGGGCAGGTTGTAAATGACCACACGAAACTCCAGGCTGAGCTGGAAAGACAGTCTGCAATGAAAACTGTCCCCAGAACAGTAAGCGCTGATGTAAGCAGCTGGATTCATACATTCATATACACAAATAAATATGGGCTCTTTTATGCCCATAGACTGAAAAGACGGAGCACAGAATTGATTGGCTTCTAATGTGTGTTGGTTTTGCATGAATGCAGTTTTTCAGGTTGTAGACGCTGATGGTTGACTTTCAGTGTGCTGGTAACATACACCAATCACCCACAACACCACCACCACCTCCTTGTTTCTACCTCTTACTATACCGGAGCTCTCTAATTACAGACTGTGGTCTTTGTTAGTGTGGGATCATCCTGATCTTCAATGATCAGGACCCCACAGGACCGCCACAGAGGGTGATTCTCAGCACTGCAGTGACACTGACACATGGTGGTGCTGTGATAGTGTGTGTGGATGAGATGCAGCAGTGCTGCTGGAGTGTTTAAACCCCTCATACTCGTATGGCTGGTCGGTGTATATTGTAATATGTGTTATATATTTTCTTGTCAAATCCATGTACATGTTTGAATGAAGTACATTTCATTTACGAATGATTTTTAAAGACATCCATTGCTGGAATGTGGTCTTACAATTCACAAACTGTTCAATAGGAAGACAATTCCAGTAGAACAGGATCGTCGACTCAGTCAAATGTACAAACTTATGGTCATCACATGCAATGCTGAAGCTCCCCGCCTCTGAAATTTGAAACAATGATGAATCTGTATTGCATACATTTGGGAAAAGCTGCATTGATTAAGTTACATTTGGGACAAACTATTTATTTAAGCTCAATAATCATTGGTGGGATTAATGGAGTGATGAAGCTCTGTGTGATGTTTGGGGTGAGGGGGTAATGCAGCTCTTTGGGATGTTTGGGATGAGTGGCATGATGAAGCTCTATGGGATGTTTGGGGTGAATGGAATGATGAAGCTCTTTGGAGTGTTTGGAATGAGGAGAGTAATGCAGCTCTCTGGGATGTTTGGGATGAGAGGGCTAATGAAGCTCTTTGGGATGAGTGGAATGATGATGCTCTTTGGGATGTTTGGGGTGAGGGGGGTAATGAAACTCTTTGGGATGTTTGGGATGAGTGGAATGATGAAGTTCTTTGGGATTTTTGGGATGAGTGGAATGATGAAGCTCATTGGGATGTTTGGGGTGAGGGGGGTAATGAAACTCTTTGGGAAAAGTGGAATGATGAAGCTCTTTGGGATGTTTGGGATGAGGAGAGTAATGCAGTTCTATGAGATTTTTGGGATGAGGGGGTAATGAAGCTCTTTGGGATGAGTGGAATGATGAAGCTCTTTGGGATGTTTGGGATGAGGAAAGTAATGCAGCTCTATGAGATGTTTGGGATGAGTGGAATGATGAAGCTCTTTGGAATGTTTGGAATGAGGGGGTAATGAAGCTCTTTGGGATGTTTGGGATGAGAGGGGTAATGAAGCTCTTTGAGATGTTTGGGGTGAGTGGAATGATGAAGCTCTTTGGAATGTTTGGAATGAGGAGAGTAATGCAGCTCTATGCAATGTTTGGGATGAGAAGGGTAATGAAGCTCTTTGGGATCAGTGGAATGATGAAGCTCTTTGGGATGTTTGGGATGAGAGGGGTAATGAAGCCCTTTGGGATGTTTGGGATGAGGTGAGTAATGCAGCTCTATGGGATGTTTGGGATGAGAGGGGTAATGAAGCTCTTTGGGATGAGTGGAATGACGAAGCTCTTTGGGATGTTTGGGATGAGTTGTGTGATGAAGCTCTATGGGATGTTCGGGGTGAGGGGGGTAATGAAGCTCTTTGGGATGTTTGGGATGAGTGGAATGATAAAGCTCTATGGGATGTTTGGGCTGAGGGGGTAATGAAGCTCTTTGGGATGAGAGGGGTAATGAAGCTCTTTGGGATGTTTGGGATGAGAGGGTAATGAAGTTCACTGGGATGTTTAGGACGAGTGGAGTGATGAAGCATTGTTGCAAATCTTGGGGATGAGTGGATCAATGAAGCTTTGAACATATTGGATGAGGGATGAAGCTCTGTCTTTGGGATGGGTGGAAAGATGAAGCTCCACTGAACATCTTTTGACCATCTTGTGAATGTAATATTGAAGGAGGAGTTGGAGTGATTAAGCTTTTATTTATTTAATAATTAACATTATTACCTGAGTTTATGAAAGAACATGATTGGGTTTGTCACCTAATACAAAATGATTCAGTCAGCAATGGGTGCAGCATAACGTCGCTGATCCCATTCATTAGAAGGGGTGTCCACAAACATTTGGACACATGGTGTATGTGGGGCTCTGATCTGTGAGCAGTGATGCTTTGCTTCTGATGATTTAGTGAGAACGACAGTGTTATCTCAGTGCAGAATGTCAGGCCTCTATCAGCACTGGTGCAACCAAAAGCATTTCAAGAATGCCGGAGCCTCAGACAAACACCAGAGAGAGTGGACACCTCCCACAGCCTGCGCTACAGAAGCAGGCCCCAGCGGTTCTCACAAACAAAACCACTGTTGTGAGATGATGCAAAAAAATGCAGGCCACTGACAACATGCTGTTCAGTTGACCACAAAATTAATCAGATGCGTTATATAAAATGAGTGGACAAACAGCAGCATTTACTGGACCTGAATAAGCTCAGTGTGTGTGGGGGTCAGCTTGCCAACACACTGGAAGTTATAAACAGAGCGGTCCATCTTTGATTAAAATGTAGCTGGACGTTAGTAGACTCAAACCCGTATATACAGAACAGCCAACGTTATGACCACCTCCTTCTTTCTATACTCACTGACCATAGAGGACCACTTTGGAGTTCTATAACGACCGTTATCCTCTGGTCACCCTGATCAACCTGCACACAGACTCTGACTGATCAGAGAGAGGGGGCGGGCTGATGCTCAACCTGAACACAGACTCTGACTGATCAGAGAGAGGGGGCGGAATAATGACATCACTGACCCAAATATCAGGTTATAAATGAAAATATAAAGGAAAGGGCTCTGTTTTTGCTTGCATAGTGGTCAAATTTTAGAATAAAAGTCCTGAGAAGGGATAATTCTGATACATAATAAATAAATAAATAAATAAATAAATAAATAAATAAATAAATAAATAAATAAATAAATAAATAATAATAATAATAATAATAATAATAAAAAATTAACCAAATAACCAAAATGATTCCATTTTCAGCTCAAAACACTCATTCAACACTCAATTTTTAACATGATGTTTGAGATGTACACACACACACACACACACACACACACACACACACACACACACACACACACACACACACAAATAATTGTATTTAAAAGGATTTATTGATCAATACATTGTCAAATTCATACTGACAGTAACAATATCTGGCATGTGTGGCTGTGGCCTATAAATACATTTCTAAAGTTCTGGTGAATAAAAGAACGTTACACTATGAAAATATCCCATAAAATTGGCTTAGAGTTCTAAAGGTTAACCTACAGTTCAGAGTGATGATGTGTGTGTGTGTGTGGCACATGTGTTCCTGCCAAATGATTTGTATGACTTGTATGTTGTAGCATGTTAATGGGTGGTACATGGTCTACAAACTTTGAGAACCTCTAGTCTGTATACTGTATACTGACTCATATATCCTGCCCTTAACATGAACCACTGGTATTCACATCACCTGGCAGTGGTTTTAATGTTATGGCCATGCAGGGGAGAAGGGAAAATGTCAGGACTTGTTGGAACATCATCCAAGCTTTTCCCTTTTAATGTGGAAATGACTATTTTGAGCTTCAGCGTTTCGACACAGTGACAAATAATTTCATACAAATGACGTCTAGAGCTCGACTCTGTTACCCAATGTTGTTATGGAAACTTGCAAAACAGGCCTGTTTGTTCTGCATTTACAGTGTTTACAGTGTCCACTCAGGTTTGACCGATCACTTAAACCATCAGCTTTATTATACACTAAAGGGTCTCATTCAGTGACAGCAGCACATCGAATACAGTGCAAACTGACTGATTTGGACGTCACTGTAAAATGTACAAGATCCTTGAAGACCTTTTAGAGGTTCTTCAATTTGAAAATGTGGTGGAACCTCTAGAGGTGCTTCAAGGAAACTTCAAGAAACTTTCATCCTTTTACTGAAGGTTCTTTGAAGCCTTTTAAGAGGTTCCTCCATTGTTTCCAATTGAAGAACATCCAAATATTCCTCAAGGATCTTCTACTCTTCAGGTAACAGACGTGTGTATGTTGGTCATTTGGGGTCTGGAACGACTTGCTTTGAGCTTTTTGTCTTTTATGCTGTAATCCATACTAATGTTCACTCTGTCTGATGTCTCTGCAGGTTTTCGCCCTGTGTGAAAACAGTGGACCATCAGTAAATGTGACGTCCTCTGACCCTTTGTCCTACAGAAAGGAAGCAGTCGGGAACTGCCTTAACCTAAAGGTGACTACAGTCGGTTTTCCTCTACAGTGTAGACATATACAATATATGGTTTTCTCTGGCGGTTTACGTAAGGCTCTACACGTGGTAGATCTATGTCTCATTTTCTTTCAATATTAAACTGGTGGTCCAGCTTCCAGTACTTTAGAGAATCCATAACTAACTTGATAACTTAAGGATTGTTTCACTTAAACTGGTACTTTGTACAAGCAAAATCAGGTGCAGTATCACTACTCGAAACAGTTCTGAAGACAACGCTACCCGTTACACTGCCGTAAACTACCATAAAACACTACCATAATACACTACTGTAATACACTACTGTAATACACTACCATAATACAGTACCATAATACAATATTATAATACACTGCTGTAATACACTACCATAATACAATACCCTAATACCCTACTGTAATACACTACTGTAATACACTACTGTAATACACTACCATAATACACTACTATAATACACTACTATAATACACTACCATAATATACTACCATAATACACTACTATAATACACTACTGTATACACTACCATAATATACTACCATAATACACTACTATAATACACTACTATAATACACTACCATAATACACTACTATAATACACTACCATAATACACTACTATAATACACTACTGTATACACTACCATAATACACTACTGTAATTAACACCTTAACTAACCCGAAACCACACCTGATTTCAACTAACAGGATAGGTACACGGTTAGATAAGACAGACTAAAGTTCCTACAGAGTCTAATTAAGTAAAATCCAGAGAAAACAGCCTAACCTTACAAGCAGAGAAGAAAGATTCTAAGTACAAGAAACTGCAAGCACACTGCTACTATAATACACTATAATACACTACTAAAATACACTACTGTATACACTACCATAATACACTACTATAATACACTACTGTAATACACTACCATAATACACTACTATAATACACTACTGTATACACTACCATAATACACTACTGTAATACACTACCATAATATACTACTGTAATACACTACCATAATACAATACCATAATACGCTTCAATAATACACTACTGTAATACACTACTATAATACACTACTGTAATACACTACCGTAATACACTACTGTAATACATTACCATAATACAATACCATAATATGCTTCAATAATACATTACTGTAATACACTATCATAAAACACTACTGTACTACACTACCATAATACAGTACCATAATACACCACTGTAATACACTACCATAATACCCTACTGTAATACACTACCATAATATAGTACCATAATACACTACTGTAATACACTATCATAATACACTACTCTAATACACTACCATATTACAGTACCATAATACAATACCCTAATACACTACTGTAATACATTACCATAATACAGTACCGTAATACTCTACTGTAATACACTACCTTAATACAGTACCATAATACAATATTATAATACACTGCTGTAATACAATACCCTAATACCCTACTGTAATACACTACTGTAATACACTACCATAATACACTACTCTAATACAGTACCATAATACACTACCATAATACACTACTGTAACACACTACCATAATACACTCCCATAATACAGTACCACAATACACTACTGTAAAGCACTACTGTAATATACAACTGTAATACACTACCATAATACAGTACAATAATACACTACTGTAATACACTTCCGTAATACACTACTCTAATACACTACCATAATACAGTACCATAGTACACTACCATAATTTACAACCATAAGACATTACTGTTATAAACTACTGTAACACATTATGGCAATACAGTCCCATGATGGCTTAGATATTAGAGAAATAAGCAGTGCAGGTATTATAAAATACACTATTTAACATTGTAAATAATAAACATCACTCTGAAGAACATTATATATAGGTTTGCAGATTATTTACAGGGAAGTGTTTATGAAGAAAAGGGAGACGTATTACAGATTGTTGTTAAAATATATACACAAATAAATCTACATATAAATGATGACAGTGATGACAGTCTAATCAGTTTGTTGACCAGCGTATGATCACTGGAGGTCTGCTAGTACAGTGTGTAAACCCCGCGATGACAACGTGAGAAAAGCTTGTTTGAAATCTTTGCAAATTTCTTAAAAATAAAACACAAAATATAACATGTACATACGTTTTCACAGCTTTTACCGTGACACTCAAAACTGAGCTCCGGTGTGTCTTGTTTCCATTGATCAGATGTTTCTATAGCTTGATTGGACACCTGTGGTCAATTCAGTTGATTGGACATGATTTGGAAAGACACGCCTGTTTATATAAGGTCTCGTAGTAGACAGAGCAGGTCAGAACTGTCTGTAGACCTCAGAGACTGTATCAAGACACAGATGTGGGGAAGAAACATTTCTGCTGCATTTAATATGTAACTAAATTGTGTAAATGTGTGTGTGTGTGTGTGTGTGTGTGTGTGTGTGTGTGTGTGTGTGTGTGTGAAGGTGCCCATTATAGAGGTATCAGAAGTTAATAACAAAAGCTGTGAGATGGATGTCAAAGACGAAAACTCTCAAGAAACAGCCTGTAAGCGGTCTCGCTCCAGCTCTACAAGTAAATCTAACACGCACACACACACACACACACACACACACACACACACACACACTTGTCCCATCTGTGTTGTATATACATACTTGTATGTAATAAGGCATTCTGAAAATACACTCCAATGTCCAAATGTTTGTAGACGCCCTGTCTAATGAATGCATTCAGCTACTTTAACTTGCTGACACAGATGTGTAAACGCACACACAGCTTATCTAGTCCCTGTACCTATTAGCACCATGTCTAATGCCAGGTGTAGGATAGAGTGATATAAAGCCCCCCAGCATTAAGCTGTAGAGCAGTGGGACTGTGTTCTCTGGAATGAAGGAGCTTCATCCAGGAGGGGATGAGGTGTGGTGGTGGTGATCATATCCTCACAGCAATGTTCCAAAACGTAGAAGAACATCCTTCCCTGGAAATTGCATAAAACACACACAGACACAGACACAGACACAAACACACACACACACACACACACACACACACACACACACACACACACACACACACACACACACACACACACACACACATGAAATTCCAACAACTGTCAATGATGTCTTTCATTCCATAATAATCTACCCTTCAGAACCAGCACAGCCTCCGAGAGGAGGACTGGTCCATTTGTTTGAATCTCCCAGTTTTAGCCACAGTGGTTCCTCTGTAGTAGTGCACCACTCTGATCATGTGACCTTTGCTTATGTAACTCTGCTGGCTGTCTTGGTTTTAGGCGTTCACCCATACTGGATCGGAGACTTGGAGACCATCATTATGAAAACGCCGCAGTTGTTCCCATGTCGCCTCCACACCACCACAGGCTTTTACAGCAACAGGAAATCTCTCTCCCAACAGCTGGAATTCCATCGCAGCATTCCGCAGGTGCAGCTGTGGGATTATGTAATAAAGTGATACAGTATTAAACAAGTGCCTGGAGTTCTGTGATTCCACACACGTGCAGCCATTCTATATCAACCCACAGCTTTTGAACTGGTTTCCATTATATGAACAAAGTAGAACCAGAAAGGTCTTCAGTTTTTAACATAAAATACTACAACACCTTAGCAACCACCATAGCAACACCTTATTAACCAACACCAATATCTTAGAAACTGCCAAGAATAATCTTAACACCCAACACCTATACCATGGCGGTACTTTAGCAATTCCTTAGCAACCAACACCAATACCATAGCACCTGTCTAGCGTCACCATAGCAACCAACACCATATGACTCTACTTTACATATGCATACAATATAGAGACGCATATTGTGACTAATATAGAGCAACCACCAGCTGTGCTATAGCAACCACTTAGCAACACCTTTGCAACACACACCAATGTCTTAGCCAATGCCGAGAAACACGTTAGCAACCACCATTTCTACCCTAGAAAAACCTTAGCAACCACTTGGCAACCGGCAACTGCCTAATAATACCTTGGCAGCTAACACCTATACCATAGCAACACATTAGAAACCACCTAACAACACCTTACCGTGGCATTCTAACAGTGCGATTTGACCGAAATGGTTGTGAGTTACAGTTTAAGTGCATCACTGTAACTTACATAACATTTCTAACATGACTTGAATATTTCTTTTTTTGTGAAGGAGCCAAGCTGTCCTTTGCTTTCTTCACTGTTTTATTAAAATTGTTAAATATTGTTTGCAGCAGATTGCTGTAGTTGAATGCAGTAATCAGTGAATTACGGTGTAATTAATGAAAGCAATATCTTTTCTTTTTCTCTGCAGGTCGTACCCAGACCTTCTCGCTCTCTTAGCTCGGCTCATTTACTTCACTCCTGCAGCAGCGTGCAGGCTTTCATCATCTGTAATATAGTCCTAATGAAGGCTCCAGGAAAGGTGATCACAAATGATCTGGAATGAAATTCTGATATTGATATCTAGAATCAAGTTCTAACAAACATAAACTCACATCAATAGTGTATGTACTGTTCCTGCCCATCCTGTCCATCCCACAGGGTCTGGGCTTCAGTATAGTGGGAGGCAGAGACAGCATGTATGGTCCAATGGGAATCTATGTAAAGACCATTTTCCCAGGTGGTGCAGCTGCAGCGGATGGAAGACTACAGGAAGGTAAAGAGGACAACACTTAAACTTCAGCTGGTGACCAGTGAATTGACAGCATTCCCATTTGACTGTAGAGCCCCATAATGCATTTATCAAGATCTATTACTGATAGATCACTCAGAGAGTTCAGTCAGCGTCTAGACCAGCAGTACATTTTTTTAAATGGACACATAATTTTATCTGTGTGTGTGTGTGTGTGTGTGTGTGTGTGTGTGTGTGTGTGTGTGTGTGTGTGTGTGTGTGTGTGTGTGTGTGATGTAGGAGATGAGATCCTGGAACTGAATGGAGAGTCTCTGCATGGTCTTTCTCATGAAGATGCTTTACAGAGGTTTAAAGTGAGCTTCATTCACACCCAGCGCATCTGCTCCCACACATTTGTCTGCTCAGGTCTTATGAGTTTATGAAATTACAGTTTCAGTCTGACATGTCCAACATTCAACACTCTGATTCATTTAATGCTTGTTTACATCTAAAAAGTGTGAATATTGTTAAAAAGCTCATTCAGGTAAACTCATATTTTTTTATTCATTACATGTGAGGTTTCAAGCCTTTTTGTTTCACTGTTGATCAGTTTGGTTTAGAGATCATGAAAAACAGAAATCCAGAATCTCAATATTAGAAAATATTCACTTATATTTCAATAGATTATCATTTATTAATTTTAAATTCCTGAATTAAATGATCAGAAATCTTTTATTTGTTTAGCTTTTTCTCATTTGTATAGCTTTCTAATTTTTTGAGATGCAGTAGTATGTCCATCCATCCATTCTTATGTCTAATTGTCCATCCATCCATCCATCCATCCATCCATCCATTTACACAAAATGTCCATCCATCCATTCATATGTCTAATTGCCCATCCATCCATCCATCCATCCATCCATCCATTTACACAAAATTTCCATCCATCCATTCATATGTCTAATTGTCCAAATGTCCATCCATCCATCCATCCATCCATCCATGTTTGTACATCCATCCATTCATATGTCTAATTGTCCATCCATCCATCCATCCATCCATCCATCCATCCATCCATCCCTCCATCCATCCATCCATCCATCCATCCATCCATCCATCCACCCATCCATCCATCCATCCATTTACCCAAAATGTCCATTCATCCATTCATCCATCCATCCATTTACCCAAAATGTCCATTCATCCATTCATATGTCTAATTGTCCATCCATCCATCCATCCCATCCATCCATCCATCCATCCATCCATCCATCCATCCATGTTTGTCCCTTCATCCATTCATGTCTATTTGTCCATCCATCCATCATAAATCCATCCATCCATCTGGCTGCCCATCCACAATTCTTTCCAGACTAATTTTGCCTTGTTGATCAATATTATTGATCAGCACTGATCAAATCACAGTGTGCATGCATGCACCCTTCTGTTTCTCTGGTTACCCATCCCTGTTCAAGGCCATCTCCCTCCCTGTCTCCCTCTCTGCGATCTGAAGCAAGTGAAGAAGGGCTTGTTGACGCTGGTGGTGCGGACGAGCCTGCGGATGGACGCTCTGTCGGGCAGTGGGACGCAGGCGGCTCAGCTGTGCCGCTCCAGGTCACTCAGCTCCACCGCGGGAATCAGCAGGACCAGTGCTGACCTGGCTGAATACACTTGTCTGGGAAACACTGCCAAGGCCAGAGATCGTATCATGATGGAGATCACTCTGCAGAAGGGTCAGTTTAGTAACTAGTATGGACAAAAAGACATATTAGGAACTCAAATTAATGCTATTAATAGGGACTGTGTCCCCTGCTCAGTGCTGGGGGGTTTAATACCTTTCTAGTTGATGCTTTGCACTGGCCTGATGACCTGAAGATTCTGTAAGTTGAATAATTCAGGTTGAAATACAAGTTTCAATAAAGTTTGCTGCTTTGGTTTCTGTTGGATTCATTAAAGCTGATGGTTAAAAATACAACACATTTACTGCTATAATGACAGATGTTTTAGAATCAGCATCATTACATCATAAGTCCTGCAGTGGTGAGGAAAACTGTACTGTTAGATGATTGCATGTTTGTGTACAGAGGTTGGCGTTGGCCTGGGCATTGGTCTGTGCTGTGTACCGTCTGCTGAGGGCTGCCCTGGTATCTACATTCACACCCTGTCACCAGGCTCTGTGGCGCACATGGATGGACGCTTGAGGTAGGTCAATTACTTCACAGCACATGTGCTAAAAACAGACTCTGTATTTTCATTGCTGCAGCCACAAGCCTCTGGAAACACATTAGAAAAGCTGCAGCTGGAGCCGGAGCCAGAAAAAACCTGAGGCCAGTTTTGTGTGATGTACTTTATTCACCAAAACGTTAGAAGTATGTATAAGAGACAGTCACACACACCAGACAGGCTAATGAAATTGTCTTCATTTGAGATGTATGACAATTGTGAATTTGACCATGTTTTGATCTACAATGTACTGCTTATAAAGGCTAAAAAACATGTCATTTACATATTTGTACTGCTTTGATCGAGAAGGATATTTATTAAAATAAGTTGAGATAAAATAAAATAAAAAAACAACCTTAATGTTATTTTTATTATAATGTATCAGTTTTATTAGTCCTTCTCAGGACTTTTATTCTGAAATTTGAACACTGTGTGAGCAAAGAAAGAATGCAAACAGCCCCTCCCTTCTCATTTTCCTCTGTAAACCAGAGTCAGTGAAATCATTAGCTCCACCCCCTCTCCCTGATCAGTCAGGGTCAGGCATGTATGTACTGTATAGTATTCCGAACAGGATTACTCACTGATATAGTAAGTAATTATACTTTTTTAACCCACTGTGTTTTTACACACACAGGAATTAATCCTCCACATTTAACCCATCCTCACACACGGATACACACACACACTAGTGACTTCACAAGTGCTCAAAGGCACTTCAGTCATGTCCTGCCAGATCAGGGATTCGAACTGGTGACCATCCAGTCAAAAGGCTGGTTCCCAAACCACCAGACCACAGCTGCTCCTAATATATGTCACACAATCATTAGACACTGTAAGTTGTGTAGTTTGTTATGATGTGTGTATCATGTCTGTAGGTTTACCCTGAGTTATGAAGCCTGTGGCATGTAACTGCTTGCATTCTTGAGTTCTAAGAGATTCGTATTTGTACAATAATAGTAAATAATGAACTGTAAAGCCACACTCAGTGATGAAGCGGCTAAGATAATGACTGACTGACAGAATTGATATGTGATATTAATATTATTTATACTATTATTAATACTCTCTTAGTGTCTCTACATTAACAAGTCCCTTTTATTCAACAGTAAATTTCATTATTATTTACCAAAACACGTGTGATATTGACATTTTCTATATTTTAGTGACTACAAGCAGAATTTCTGACACCTTTTGCTCTTCTGCCCTCTGTCTAAATGTGTCTCAGATGTGGCGATGAGATCATGGAGATTAATGACACGGTGGTTTGCAGCATGTCATTAAACGACGTGTACGCGGTTCTGAGTCAGTGCAGTCCCGGTCCGGTTCAAGTCATCATCAGTCGACACCCCGACCCGAAAGTAGGTCGAGCTCACTTTATATTCAGAGTCTTTAATGACAGTGTTACACAATAATAATTCAGAAACAACAGTGAAACGACTGGTGATGCATCCACAGAAAGGAAATATGCATCAGTGCAGTCAGTATATTCATGCATATCAGAATAATTGTATCTCCAAGACACCTTGTCTTTCAGTAGAAGTCAATGTAAAATATTTTATTATGACCACCTCCTAGACTGTACACTTACAGTCCACTCGATCAGCTCCTCTGACCACACAGGAGATCTTTGTGGTCCTATAATTCCAGACTGTACTTCATAAGTTTCACTTATGACTTTATTCTCCTCCTGATATCGTGGTGGTGTGTTGGTGTGTGTTGCTGGTATGAGTGGATCAGACACAGCAGTGCTGCTGGAGTGTTTAAACACTGTGTCCACTCACTGTCCACTCTATTAGACACTCTGACTGAGTGTCTCCACCTTGTAGATGTAAAGTCAGAGACAGAAGCTCATCTGTTTCTGTGCAGTTTGTGTTGGTCATCCTCTAGTCCTTCATCAGTGCTCACAGGACGCTGCCCACCGGACGCTGTCGGCTGGATATTTCTGGTTGGTGGACTGTCCTCACTCCAGCAGTGACACTGAGGGGTTTAAACACTCCAGCAGCACTGCTGTGTCTGATCCACTCGTACCAGCACAACACACACTAACACACCACCACCATGTCAGTGTGACTGCAGTGCTGAGAACGACCCATAACCCACATAATAGCTGCTCTGTGGTGGTCCTGTGGGGTCCTGATCATGGAAGATCAGGGTGAAAGGAGGAGAATAAAGTCTGCAGAGATGCAGATGAACTACAGTCTGGAATTATAGAACCACAAAGGACTCCTGTGTGGTCAGAGGAGCTGATAGAATGGACGGAAAAAAGGTGGTGTATGTAATATTGATACATGTTCTACCTGTGTATCAAGGTTTCTGAGCAGCAGCTGAATGAAGCAATTGCCCAGGCAGTAGAGAACAGCAAACTGAAGAGAGACAAAAGTCAGTGGAGTATAGAAGGTAAGGGTGACTGAGCACAAGCATTCTCGATATCAGAGGTTTTAAACATTTTAGGCCACGTACAACCCATGATACAATTAAAACCACGTACAAAGACAAACAATTAATGTTTCAGATGATAAATCAGATCAAACCTGAACCACCAGTGGTTCACATGTTCACAGTTTGAGAACCAGTGATGTACTACTGATGGCCCAGTTAAACAGGTTCAACATTTTGCCCTAAATCTATAAAATCCTGTCCTAAAATGGAGACATATCACCAAACAATGTGATAAAATGTGGTGTAGCACTTTACTAGACTTTAATAGAAGAGGAAAGAGTAAGCATACTGGGCAGTCATGGCCTTTTCTGTTATTGTGCCCAAATAATTCAACTTTGGATTCATCAGTCCAAAGCACATTGTTCCAGAAGTCTTGTTCTTCATCTAGATGTTCTCTTTTGACAGTAAGCACTTCCTCCTTTCACACCTCCCATGAAAATCACACTTGTTTGTTCTCTTTCTGATGGTAGATGCACATCAACTGTGGCACGAGCTACTTGTAGGTCCCATACTTATTTATTAATCTTGTGGTGTGCTCTTGGGCTGAACTTGCAAGGATGGCCTGAAATGGCCATGTTGGCAGTTGTTCCAAATGTTCTCCACAAAATTATTTTCCAGACAGTGGAACGGATTTCTGATTGTTCAGAGGTTTTTTTAAAACCCTTCCCAGACTCTTCAGCATCTGCATGCTTCTTTTGGGTCACTCATTGGGCATTATGGTGATGTGATGGTGTGTTGCACTGGTATGAGTGGATCAGACACAGCAGAGCTGCTGGAGTGTTTAAACACTGTGTCCACTCACTGTCCACTCTATTAGACACCTTGTTGCTCCACCTTGCAAATATAAGGTCCCAGACAGAAGCTCATCTGCTTCATCAGTGCTCACAGACCTCACCCCTGAAACCTACCAACGAACTTTCCAGTTTGCATATGAGGTCACATTGCATAGCAGACATGTTTCAACTTTACTTTTCACTTGAAAATTATTTTCCAGACAGTGGAACGGCTGATTTCTGACTGTTCTGAGATCTTTTTAAATTCCTTCCCAGACTCATCAGCATCTGCAACCTTTTTTTTAGAAGGCCTCAGAGAGCTCCTTGGATCTCACCATGGTGATTCAGGTCACGTTAACAATCAAGAGCAAGCTAAGCTAAAGTCTGAGGTTTAAATAAATAGGCTCATCCCACGTCCTCTCTAATGATGGTCTGGTCATTTGCAGCTGATGTGTGCCTGTAAATACAGGGGTGATCCATTTCTATTAATTAGATGTTACAGAATGAACATTTAAAGATGTTACTTCACCTCCATCTCTGAATACAGTTCACATGTCTTGGCTGATCAACTACATTCAGGCCAAGATGAACTCAGAACCCTCAGAACCACTTCATCAAGTCAGACCTTTGTCTTTTCTGATCTCAGGTCTGAGACGCCTTGACCCCTATTCACACAGCAGGCAGAAGTGTGAGCGCTGTCTGGAGCGCAGTCAAAGCCAGCTGACCTGCAGACGGGCCCAGAAACCCATGATCCGCTCCTGCAGTGAAGGTGCCTACAGTCAGCGATGTCCCACAGCCAGCGCCAACACACTGCCCTATCCTCCCTCAGAGCACATCACCAGGGTTCACAGCATGGACACTTCAATTACAGCCAACTGTGACGCTTCAACCAGCGGCAGGTTGTCCCCTGCTTCTTACGCGGATGAAGACTATAACGTCCCCTACAACTCGTCCATGAACTTTGTAGGTCAGCCGGCTTTAGAGGTGACTGGGGGGAGGCCGCGGGGAGTTAAGGTCAGACCGCGCTCTCTTCCGCGGCGGTACTGCAGGAGACAGGATGTCACCAGTGAAGAGGCGTTTACTGACTCGAGTGGCTCCAGTCGAGGTTCACCAGAGAAAGAGGAAGATTCTCTGCCTTCACAAACCTACTGCCAGGTAGGACTTGCAACTGATTTTTGAAACGATGGTCCTGCAAATATCAGGTCACTGGTTTTCAATATTTCCTACATTTCTAAATATTAAATTCCCAGAGCAGTCAGCATATTAAGAACATAGTTCAGAGAAGGTTCTTGGGCGCACTTCTGCATTTGCGTTGCACCATCAAAGAGTAGGATGTGTCAAACTGAGACAATGAGTCAGTTGCCCATACATGGTATCCAAGTGAAAGTAGGCATGGTATGCTTGACTGTGAACATTCACAGCTTTGCTATCAGGTCTTAAGACCGTGAATGCACAGCAACACACATATTTACATAGTTACAGCTATTAACCATGACATTATGATCACATCCTTGTTTCTACACTCACTGTCCATTTTATCAGCTCCTCTTACCAGACAGGACTATTGTGCTGGGGTCATGCTGGAGTGTTTGAACACCTTGCTGGAGTTGTTTGTTGCTCCACCTTGTAGCTGTAAAGTCAGAGACAGAAGCTCATCTGTTTCGGCACAGTTCGGGTCGGTCATCCTCTAGTCCTTCTTCAGTGCACACTGTTTTCAGTCCAGCAGTGAGACTGAGGGGTTTAAACACTCCAGCAGCACTGCTGTGTCTGAATCGCACTAACACACCACCACCATGGCAGTGTGACTGCAGTGCTGAGAATGACCCACCACCCACATAATAGCTGCTCTGTGGTGGTCCTGTGGGGTCCTGATCATTGAAGATCGGGGTGAAAGGAGGAGAATGATAAATTGGACAATGAATGTAGAAATAGGGAGGTGGACAAAATGTTATGGTTGAGTGTGTATGTTTGCTAGTTATGTCTATGTATGCACATAGAAACAACACCCTGCATCTGCACAAGTTAGGTGGATGGATGGATGGATGGATGGATGGATGGATGGATGGATGGATGCTAAGGAAGCTGCACTATATGTCATTTTGTCTCATTTTTCTTCAATCTGCTGTCTCTGCTCTCTCCACATGCTTCTAGTTTTTCTCCAATGTATACAAGGCTTTGAGAAAGATCTCAAGGCTTCTGTTTAAGAATGTACGTAGGATTATCACGCTTCCTCTTTGCAGGCTGGTGAATCTGTTGCACGTGGGTGACCCTGAATTATGATGGTTTATGTTCCCATTCTTTGATATTGTACACAAGCCTGCATCATGGTGTGAATGCAGTACATGATAAATGATGTGCTCAGTGTCTGATTTCCTCAGCATGGGCATGCTTCTAGAGTGTGTGGTTGGCTTGGTTGCTGTCTGCATCAGTGGTGCATGTCGCAATGATAGCAAGCGGATATGTTTCTACACCTTTGTAAAGGCTATGCACAAAGTGTCAAGATCACCCAACCATTTCCTGTTTGTGCGATAGGAAGTGGATGAACGTTCAGAAGGAACTAAAACAGCACTCTCAGAACTTGACGCTGCTGGAGCAACAGAGAACTCACACAGTGACTGCAGACAACACAAAGGTACAGTGTGTGTTTTTTGGAAGGGTGTTTATGTTTATTTGTGTTGTTTTAAGCACGTAATATTATAATTTGATCTACACGTGATCAGATCCATACAGGAGCACTTTATATTTCTATAGTTACAGACACATAGATCAGAACAGGCATTATGTGGGTGTTAGGTCACTCATTGGGCATTATGGTGATGTGATGGTGTGTGTTGCACTGGTATGAGTGGATCAGACACAGCAGAGCTGCTGGAGTGTTTAAACACTGTGTCCACTCACTGTCCACTCTTTTAGACACCTTGTTGCTCCACCTTGCAAATGTAAAGTCCCAGACAGAAGCTCATCTGCTTCATCAGTGCTCACAGACCTCACCCCTGAAACCTACCAACGAACTTTCTAGTTTCCATATGAGGTTACGTTGCAAAAAAGACCTGTTTCAGCTTTACTGTAGTCAATAGATGCTATTTTTTGAGTGGCTGCCCAAAAATGTAATGTATGACTTCATATGTCATGTTTCAGTCTCAGAGACTTCCAACCACGTGTGCAGTCCAGCTAAAAAAGCCGGCCTAAGACGTCAGGGACGTGTGGAGCTAAGCCCTGATCAGCAAATCGACCCCTGGGTGAAGCTATCGGATAGTCCAGAGAAGCATCTTTACCACCCTAAAACCATGAGTGACCACAATGGGAATAATGAGATTAATGGCACGGCAGCTGAAACCACAGATACCATCTTAAGCTCAAAACCAGAGGAAAGCCCAGGTGCGAAAAAGGGGCCACCAGTGGCTCCAAAGCCTTCCTGGGTACGCCAAAGCCTCAGAAGCATTAAGTCTGGGAAGTCGCCAGCAGAGGCTTTTAAACAGCCAGACAGAAGGAGCCAAGATACTGGAAGGACCTTTGGTGTTAGTCTGAGAGCAACTTCGTCAGCAACCAAACAATCAATCAAACAAAAGATCAGCTCTTTTGAGACCTTTTCGACCTCTGATGTACCAGAGAGGACAAGCCGACGGCCAACTCCAGCCTCATCGACGGATAGAAGCCAGCCCAGGGTTGAGAAGGCACAACCTGTAGACACCAACAGTGTTGAGAAAAGTAAAGACACATTGATCAACTCACAAGACTGTGACAAACCTTCTGTGACAGACAAACCTGTGACAGAGTCTTCTGTGCCATGTCCCAACACTGAGACATCTTCAGAAGCAGAACAAGCAATCTCTGAAAAATCTGATATCATCCCAGAGATAGATGATCTGACTGCAGTTGAAAAGCCATCTGAGCAACTTATGTGCCCTCCAGAAGAGGCTCCAGCTACTACTGAGGAAGAGGAAGAAGCTAATCATCCTGAGAAGGACTTGCCTTCCATTGGGCACTCTCCTAGAAGGTCCAGCAGTTCTAAAGATCCACCTTCAGAAAAGCCTTCATCACTGGATGGCCAAGGCATTCACTCCACAAGCTTAAGAACCAGGAGTCTACCCTTGAACACCAATCCTTCTACAGAGCCCAGCAATCAAGGTGGTCTGGAAGGGGACATCCTTGAGATCATTCTGTCATTCAGCAACCAGGTATCCAATGCCTTGATGCGTTCCATGCAATCTCTTCCTCAGTCTCCATGCCTAAAAGTAGGAAATCCCTGGAGCGCCCCACCTGGATCTTCTAACCCTGACCCCTCAGAGGAAGAGACCCCCCTTACACAAGTACCAGACAGCAATGAGAAGGGATTCTCTGTGAGGTACGGCTTGATTTTAAACATGTGGAAGCTATGCATTCATGAGATAAGAACAAGTTCAAGGTACAACTGTTTTCTGTATAACGTGGCGTAGGCTTGTTACAGCACTCTGAGCACAGTAGATTTCTTTCATCTTCTGTGCAAGACGCATGATAAGCTCATACGATTCTTTGATGAGAAACCAGAAGAGGAAATGAAGCTTGGCTGCCTTCAACTGATACAACAGACACACTTATCTTAAGTTCCTGTTCCGTACAAAGATAACATCATCCAAGCTCTAGCCACACTTTTAGTACTCTGAGCTAAAAGAAGATCTTTACCTTCAAGTAAATGATCTCAAGGAAGTGTTTAGAAGAAATTATTACAACCTGCACGACTAGAAGCTTCCGAGAATTGACTGAAACTTTTGTCGATAGTAAAACCCCAGACACAGATCAGTAGTTAGAACTGACTTCATTCTAACGCTGCGCTTTTGATTTGGCTCACAGCCTGGCTGAGTTGCGAGAGTGCACTATTGAGAGAGGAGAAGACTGTGAGAAAGATGACGGGAAACCTGAGCGACCCCTCACCACACCCTCTGCAGTGTGTGCCCAGTCCGTGATCTCAGCACTTCCACCACAAGAGATCCAGCAGATGATCCAGGAGGTCAAGGACCTTGATGAGGACACCCTAAGGGTGAGTTCCATTTCACAGTGATGTTTTGCGACATCAAAGTTGCAAGAACCTTGCATCTTGACTTTTCGTTTTTCACCTTTTGTGCTTTTGTGAATCTGGGGGTTCTTTACATTGTTTTACAATGTCTTGAAGAATGGATCGGCATAAATATTCAAAAATCACATGTAATAAAATCACTTTCCTTTTCCTGAAACATTGCATCTTCGAAGAATCCGTGAGTGCAAATATATGTGAACATTCGCTTGCAGGATCTGGTGTGACACCCCCTTGTGCAGCAATAACTGCAGTTAAACATTTCCGGTAACTGTTCATTAGTCCTGCACTAATTTTAGTACATTATTCCTCTGTACAAACCAGCTTCTGCTCTGCTGTTAGTGGGTTTCCTCCCATTAACTGGTGCTTCAGGTCCTTCTACAGCATTTCTATTGCATTTAGGTCATGGGTTTGATTGGGTCTTTCCAAAATATTAACTTTATTCTTCTTTAAACATTCGTTGATAGAACACCTTGTGTGCTTTTGGTCGTTGTCTTGTTGCATAACCCACATTCTCTTAAGATTCAGCTCTTAGACCTGACATTCTCTTTTAGATTGTGCTGGTAAAATTCAGAAATCATTGTTCCATCATTAATGGCAAGCTGTCCTGGCTCAGGTACACCAAAGCAGGATTCTACAATTACCATGTTTCACAGATTGAATGAAGTTTTTCCATTGTTCCAATAGCCATCTGTCTTGTTCATGTGGTATTTATCAACGTGCAGATGAGTGGAAATGTTGTTTGTGAAGTGCAGCAGCTTTCTCCTTGGAACTGATGGAGGGCTCGTGAACCATTAGTCAATGTGAGAAAGGTCTTTAGTTGCTTAGAAGTTACCTTGGGTTCTTCTTCTGAGCTCCTCAGAAATCAATGATGTGAAGGGTCTCTCCTCTAGATTGAAAACAACTGACTCTTATTTCACCTTCAAATGATCTGCTGATCCTAAAGGTTCACATTCTTTTGCCCTGACAGATATGAAATATTGGATCATCAGTGTAAATGCAACAGTTTAAATCCCAACAACCAGTATAACATGTTGTTTTCAGGAGATCCTAGGCTACTTGAATTTGTCTTCATTTGAGATGTAAATGTGACAGCATTTTAATGTTTGTATGAATTTGACTTTTTTTATTATTATTTATTTATTTATTTTTGATTAAAACACTTTACATCTCAGACGTCCTGTTTGAAATTGGTCATCCAGAGTGCTTTTGGGCTGGAATGCAATACATTTGGTAATTTATTTGTAATGATTAGATTGACATTTATAACAATTATTGTATTTTCACCTTCCCAGGGCCTTAATTCTGAAATTTGAACACTGTGTAAGCAAAACAAAGAGCAAACAGCCCCTCCCTTCCCATTTTCCTTCCTATAATCCATTATCTGGTTCAGTGATGTCATTAGCCCCATCCCCTCTCTCTGATCAGTCAGAGTCTGTATGCAGGTTCAGTATGTGCATGTAGACAGAGCAGTAAACATGCACTGGAAACTCCTTTGACATTTAAACTTGGATTTAATTCAGCTGGGAATGATTTGTTGCTGTTTTGCGAATTCGATTACTCACTGATAATTAAAAAGTTAGGTTAGAGAGTAAGTCTTGTAGTTTATGATATGATATGTGAATCATGTCTGTAGGTTACTCTGTTCCTGAGTTATGAGGCCTAGAAAACAGCATATACCTCCCTGCAAAGTGTGGACCTCGGGTTCTAAGAGTTATAGAAGTGAATTGTGGGAGTGGACTGTAATAGCCAACTGGCTCCGTCTTAATGAGGATGATGTAAACAAAAACCCATCGACAGGGCAGAAACCCAGGTTAAAGCATCCAGCTCAAATGTAATTTTCTGCCCACTGAGATCTATACCAAGTCTACCTTTATATGTAATGAGCCTACAGCATTACAGGAGGCTGCAGACGGAATTACATTATAGGGGCTGCAGAAAAGGCTGGTGGGACCATTAGTTGGTAAATCCAGTGCAAAGTTTAGCTGCCATCACATCACAAACAATCCCCCAGCACCAAAGAAGTCCCGAACTATCAAGCTTTCAAGCCTTCGCTGCTCTTAGAGTATCATTTCCCTGCCTCGCTTCCACCGTGCTAGGTAATCAAAGTGCAGCTTCCACACTTTGATGGCTTTCCCGGTTTCCCCAGAGGAGCACTTGGCTCAGCACTTTGCTGAACATCTGCAGGCGTTCAGCTTCTCCTGTTGATACTATATGTCAGCACCCCCTTACTATCTCTTTCAGAGCTATTACCTATGCAGCACTAACACCATTCATAGCGTCCTACCAGTTAATGCATCAGAAGAGTCGGAGATACGTTCTGAAAGATTTCCACTCTGATAGCACCTAGAAAAAGCTGAGCGAAGTGGAAAGTCTGCAACACATTGCTCGTGTGCTGCTAGAAATAGCAGCATGTGTAATGCATTGGTGAAATATTTGATACTAGTCAGGAGGACAGGAGCCTAAGAAGACGATAAGGCCTTGAAAATTGGACAGCTGGGTCTAGAGTCAGATATTTGCCTCCCAGCAGCAAGATAACATGGTCAACCAAGCTGAGAGCTGCAGAGATACACCCCCATCTGGAATCCATCATGGAGGCCGCTGTTATTCACACAGCAGTAAAGCTATGATCTGGTCATGAATACTGATGTAATCATTCTCCAGCATGTTGTGTAACAGCCACTCTGGCAAATGGATTAGTAAGTGGAACTCAGTACATTTACCAGAGTAGGTGTTCAAATCAACCATGGCTTTAATGGGCTGGAACATACCAGAAGGTCTTCTTCATTCTAAAACTAACAGATTTACTCTCACTGTCATTCATCAGCAACTGGAGGACATCCATGTAGTGATTCTCCACAAGGAGGAGGGAGCTGGCTTGGGTTTCAGCATTGCTGGTGGTATCGATCTGGAGAACAAAGCGACTACAGTGAGTACAACCTCCACTTGCATGTTAGTTTCCCCCGCAGCAAGGTTCATCTTCTCCCAGCTCACCACAGGATTCATTTCAGCCCACCTAATGCAACTGGCAACCAGTTGGAGTCTATGGGTGTACTGACCCTAGGCAATCTGCACCGTGCACGGTTCCAGCAGGGTTCCCCACCAATGCCCATTCGTTTGGCTAGCGTGATCACTGTGAACAGTGCTTGGGTGCAGTACAGTGAACCACTCAGGCCCGGTTCATTCATGGTTCATTTGGGCATGGTATGCATCCAGTGGGAGCATGAATTGTGCTGGAATGTGGAACTCGGATGTGAAGTATGTGACCCCAACTACGTAAAATCTTCTTGTCTCAAACTGCTAATAATTTGCCTTACGATTTTTCTTTCTACTCAGATTTTTCACTTTGACTTTTAGCATTTAAAATACACCTACATATACCCTCTAGGAACTATTGCCTCCCCCTGAGGATGGGCCTGTGGACCACGAGAGAGCGGTGGTTCCTGGCCCACAGGTTGAGAAACCCTGATGTAACAGAGTACAGAGAAAAAGAGAAGCACTTCACAGAAACAACCACAAACAAACCACAAAACACTTACCGTTTTGTGTGAGGTTTGCGTAAAATTATTGAAGTCATTGTTTCTCAACCCTGGTCCTATGGGCACCCCTTCCCTGCATATTTTAGAGCCTTGTGACTGATGACTCCAGGTGGGCTCTGGATCACTCGTGACCCTTTTCAGGAAGAAGTGCATAAGATCATGACTGACTGAATGACATTCCTGATAATGAACCTTGTGTTCCATACAAAGGGGGGTTGGTGAGTGTCAGCTACCAAATCAACCGTTTTCTGTTAAACAGGGTAAAGTTACTCCACAGAACAGGTCAGATAGCTGTAGGTTTGGATTATGATGACCACAATAGTTTATGTTTTGTATCTCAGAATTAATGGTTAATTCAAGGCTTTGCTTAGGTCAGTGGTTCTTAGTCCTGGTCCAGGAGTACCATTGCCTGTTTCCCCTAATTCCAGGGCTCCTGATACAACCAGCTGAACTGGGAATATTACAGAGGGAAGCTCAGACAAACAGGGCAGTGCTGCTCTAGAACCTGGATCGAGAATCAATGGCTTCAATGGCTTTACCCAGCAATGTAATTAGATACATAATGCCAGGAAACCAAAATCCAGGCCACACATCGATGTCCATGGACCATTGGTTCTTCTGTAAATTGAAGGGATTGCTGTCTAGCCCTGCTATCTTTAACTTGAGCAGATAGTGGTTTGTTTTGGTCGTCTTGGTTGTTTGCCCTATTAAATGCAGTCATGCAGCTCAGTGGTCTAAAGCGCTACCACTATGATCTGAGGATCACAGGTTCAAATCCTGGATCATGCTGCTTGTCATTTGCAGCCAGAGTCTGAGGGAGAGTGAAATTGGCCTGCTCACACTCTCTGGGTTGCTAGATGGCACTCTCTCCCAATATCACAGTCAATTAAATGCTGGTTGGCACAGGTGTTTGTGCCCCAGCACTTTCCTCCGAGTGTGTTGGCCATCCAGTGAGGATACTCAGACTCTGTGAGTGTACAGGGAGAGTGTTCAGGTGGGAATGTGATGTCAGACATCAATGGATACCTTCCATAGAAGAA
Source organism: Acestrorhynchus altus (assembly GCA_034509495.1). NCBI lineage: Eukaryota > Metazoa > Chordata > Actinopteri > Characiformes > Acestrorhynchidae > Acestrorhynchus > Acestrorhynchus altus. The sequence continues at coordinate 29,427,616 of CM067514.1, forward strand.
CATTCCTGTTCTGACCAAGTTCTTCACTGTCCTGTAGACCAGGAGACCCTCCTTTTAAAAGTTATCCTTGTGTATTTTCCTTTCTAGATCATATTAACCTTTGAAATCCATTTCAGCAGCTATTACAGGGTCTTAATGTAATCTCAGAAGAGCATCAGATCTGATACCTGTTGGCAGACTGGTCCTAAGTCATGTGTCAGACCCTTAGAGCTCAAGGCCATTTTAAGATACACATCCTACTCGTCCTCGTGCTTCATACTTATATTATAACAAATGTTATAAGCAGTACTTTCACACCGACAGGGTCCAGATTGTTCTGATTCACTCTGAAATCTCCCAGGTTCACCGGGTTTTTCCCAGCGGCCTGGCGGCTCAGGAAGGCACCATTGAGAAAGGAGACGAGGTGCTGTCCATCAATGGGCAGACGCTGAAGAATGTAAAGCACAGCGAGGCCACGGCAGCGCTCCGTCAAGCTCGCGATTTGAAACAGGCAGTGGTGGTGGTGTGCAAGAGTAAGGAGGCAGGAGAAGGCAGTACCGCTAACGACTCCAGCTGCAACAGTGGCTCAGAGCAAAGCTTCACAGGTAAACAACAGCTTGTGTCACATCATTAACTACTGTGTTTTTATTTGTCGGTCAGCCTGTGAGACCGTTGGAGACGGTGCAAAGTAATGAATCGTGTTCACTAAAATAATCACATTTTAAATCCTGTAAATATATCTAATATTTATCACTGATTGTTCTAGGAATATTATTTAATGTTTCTAATTTTATAAAGAAAAAAATAATTTAACTAACTTATTTCTATGAATAATTCTTCAAACAAGCAAAATTATAGTATTAGGAAAACCATTACAGATCATCTACAGAAAACTTGATTGTCAGAGGTTTTATAGGCTATGTGTAGGACTAGGTTTAGGATTAGGTTTAGTTGGAGTTTGGGTTAGGTTTTGGAGGTAATGGTTAGGGTGTTCCAGAATTAAGGTTTGGATTTGTACCATGGTTAGAGATGGGACATGGTTTTTGTTCAAGGGTAAGGTTCGGTTTAGGATCAGGACCAGGGTGAAGGTTAGGTTTTGGGTTGAAGTAACAGCTAGAATTGATGTCCAGAGATAGGGTTTGGATTAAGACCAGGGTTAGAGTTAATATTAGGATCAGAGGAAGGCTTATGATTAGGACCAGGGTTAGGGATAGGACAAGGCTTTTGGTCAAGGGTAAGGTTCGGTTTAGGATCAGGACCAGGGTCAAGAGTTAGGATTAGGAACAGGGTTAAGGATTGGATTAGGACCAGGATGAAGGTTAGGTTTTGGGTTGAAGTTACAGTTAAGAGTTAGGATTAGGACCAGGGTAAGAGTTAGGATTAGGATTAGAGTTAAAGGTTAAGGTTATGGTTAGGATCAGGACCAGGGTTAGGGGAAATTAGGGTTTGATTAATTAGATATTCAATTAATCATTAATACTGTAAAATAAGTTAAAAATATATATACAGTAAATTTCATTTTTGCAGTATAGACTAAACTGGGTAAATCCTATTAAACAATAGAAATAATTAATAAGAGATTTTCTGCCTCAGCAGACGAAGGCGGCGATGTTCTGACTCTAGACTTGGAGAAAAATGCAGGTGGTGTGGGTTTTAGTTTGGAAGGAGGAAAAGGCTCCATTCATGGAGACAAACCCCTGGTGATCAACAGAGTCTTCACAGGTAAGACTTTCATGGACTGGAAAAAACAACTGTTTAAAACTCATACTGGCCACATTATTAGAAACCTAGACCTGTATCTCCACCTTGCTGGTGTAGTTAGACTGTAGCTCATCTGTAGATGCACTGGATGTGTCCATTGGATAGTTTGGGTGTTGGAGTCGTCACCTACCAGTGAGTGACACCACTGTGCCTTATACACTCGTACCAGCACCACACACACCACCCTGAACTCCTCTTTGCCAGTGTCACTGCTGTGCTGAGCAGTTGCACCACCCAACAATATCTGGTCTGATCAAGAGCAGCCCTGATGTCATCAAATTCATAAACTACAGCTTTTGCTGTAGGGTTGCTGTAAGGATTTGATTGCATTCTGTGACAAGAATGTTAGTGAGGTTGGGATGTCCCATCCCAGAAGTATTGTATGGAGCACCATAATTCCAGAGAACTTGCCCACTGCTCCACAGCTCAACACTGGAGGGCTTTATACCCCTCTGCTCCATGTCTTTAGGCTTAATTAAACTGTGTGTATGTGTGCTGCTGCACATCTGTGTCAGCAATGGATTAACTAAAAGTAGCAGATTAGAGTTCCCAGAAGGGGTGTCCACAAACATGGACATATAGTGTCTAAACTGTTGATCTGATTCGTTAGACTACCTTTGCTATAATTGCTGTGTTTGTGTTTACAGGCAGCACAGCAGAACAGAAGGGCCTTCAGGTTGGGGACGAGCTGCTGCAGGTCCAAGGCTCTGTCCTGCAAGGTCTCGCACGCTTCGAAGCCTGGACCCTCATCAAAGGCCTCCCTGAGGGACCCTTCACAGCCATCGTCAGGAGAAAGAAAGACGAACAGAACTAATTCCATCACAAAAATACGATAAACAACCTGCTGGAAGGGCACGGCAGCACAATGAACAGGGGAAGGGTCTGAGCTTTAGCACGCAGATTTAGACTGGTCTTAGACCGCAGCGTTGATCAGCAGAGCATCTAATATGGAGTTAAATCTTAATTATTAATGAAACGTAAATAGCAGTTTTCAGCAACCCAAGGATGTTTACAACAGACGGGAGCACAAATGTGACGTAACACAATATTATGGGTGAGGTTAGTCTAAGGCTGAGCTTAATCTGCTTCTCTCAAAAGGACGTTTTTTAATTTACCATGATTGTGGTGTTATTGTCTTTCGCTGACCAGATGTTTTCAAGCCACTCATCTGTTCTCATTAATGTAGGAACTGCTTTCATTTCTGTATTTCACACAATACATCTCAGCTGGCCTGACGACTTCAGCCAAATGTCCAGCTTGTCTAAAACCCGTGGCGCTTAGGGACATTTTTACTGGACAGATTTCACTTTGGGCTTCTCCACTGTACTGTAGAAATAAACCTGAAATAAATCTCTTAGATATTTCTATATAATTAAGCCTGAGCTTTAATATATACGTCCAGGGAACCACAGCAAAAAGTGGTGCACTTTGTTTACTCGATTCAATTCTTTCCATCAATTCAAAAACAAAAGCAAAAAGGACTGATTTTGATTGGAGGATGCTTGTAGACACTCTGTACGACCCAGTGCGGTCTTCAGACAGTTGTGGACTGAGATCTGGACTCCATCCAGATCCTTGTTCACCAGTTATTCTTTAGAAGAAACGTCTTCTTAAAACCCACTTATGCCTTCGCCAGTGTTTTCTTATTCGGTGTTTGTTCAGGTTATGAGGACATTGGGCTCCATCATCATAACAGCTGTGAACATCTGCACTTTAAAAAAGGAATCGGACGTAGATTTTGGTTTTCTTAGGAAGTTACTGGTGAATGAGGACCAATAGCCATCCATCCCTCCATGTTCAGTGTTCTCTAATGAGAAATAGCATCTTCACAGCATGATGGTACCACCACCATGTTGTACCAGTGAATGGCAGAGAGACTGGTGCCCAACTTTCTGATTATATAAATATTATGAATCAATTTTTTATCACTGATGTTTAGATGTTATGGTAACACTGTTCTACGGTGCTCTTATTACAGTTTAATTTCAATAATTGCTTCCCATTTTTACAAATCTGATCTCACTTGTTTAAATTAGTATCTCAGATCTCTCATTAGATGCCTGGAAGCCCTAATGGCACCTCAAGAATGATAAAACTAAACGTTTAATAAAGCCTAACTGACTAGTCTAAACCTGCTACGTTTACCTATAATGAGCTAATAAAATCGATATAACAGACCAATAAAAACAATAAACCTATAAACAAATAAGGACAACAGACTGATTTCTTAACCTTTTCCTTTTGTTTATTATTTAATTCAGACAAAAACGTTCCGAACCATTTAGCTCCTCTTTATGAACCAATGAATGAAATACAGATTGTAGTTCCACTGTAATAAGATCCCTTTGAAACAGTGTTACAGATTCAAAAAGCTTTACTGACGTTTTTTACTGGAAACAAAACCAGTTTGAGACGTATAAGCAAATGGAAACTGTTCCAGAACGAGCCTTTCTATGCATTGTGTTTATGGATGCACTTCTCACAGTTACTGCCTTTGTATCGTTGTACAAACACGGGAGTCAGGGATTTGCGGGAACTCGGGTTCCCCGTTTTGATAAGGGGAAATTCTATACATAGAGACACAGAACCATATGATATCCAACTGCAGTGCTTTACCCGATCCTTCCAGTAATACAGGCTGCCTGCATGGAGCGGGACCTTCTCACAACTGCATGCAAGAACAAATGATCAAGCAAATCAGGGTCTTATAACCATATGTTTTGAAGAGTTTTTGAAGAAACGCAATAATAACGCATTTCTGACCAAACAGAAATGAACCCATTACAGTAAGTTCATTATTGTCAGGGGTTCCTTTGGTGGGACGTTTATTTATTTTTAGGTTCCAGAATGAAATAATACACACATCACAGTAAGTCCAAAAATACAGGAATTCACGTTCCCAGTGATGACTGGGTGAGTTTATCCGTTTTGTTTGTACAGAGGAATTTTCTAATATATGAGATGATGCTGTTTGACTGAGTGTTAAAAGTTTCTATATAATTGTTCCCAAAATACCCCAATAAAATCAACAAATATGCAGAGCAACAACCTGGTACTTCATATTTTATACACAAAGATTCATTAATAAATGGAAAAAAATCAAAGCAGTCAGGATTTGCCAGGGATCACTCAGATCATCGTCTTTTTATTTGATACTGATTGAATTTATTATGATTAGATTGTTTTTATTCATGATTTGATTGGATTCAACATTGATCATATGCTTTCAAATGCAAATGCATTTCCTTCAGCAGCAGCTGATTTTACACTAATATCACTTTAACTCAGACTGAAGAGAAATGCAGAGAAACATGGTCACAACATGCATATTAATAACAATAATAATAATAACAATAATAATAGACTTTTACTTCAACATAGCTAACAAAGAATATTAAAATTAAGCAATAAAAAGAAATAAACTTAAAATAATATCATGAGTCTTGAATATCTTGAACACAGCTACAGTCAATAAAGGCATTTTCTTCAGTAGCAGCTGATTTCAGGCAAATATTATATCAACACAAAATACAGATATACAGGAAAACAATTAGTACACAGTCAGAACATGATATTATTATTATTATTATTATTATTATTATATAAAAACAAGCATTCATATTACATTTATTGTCATTATTATGTCATTATGTATTAATGATTATTATTATTATTATTATTATTATTATTATTGAGAATCTTCAACATAGGTACAACTTAAATGTTTCCATTAAAATTATTATTATTATTATTATTATTATTATTATTAATAATAATAATAATAATAATAATAACAATAATAATAATAATAATAATATAATAATCACAGCTACACCAATGACAAAAATACCTCAATTACAGTTCAAATTAAAACATGATTAAAAAACATTCACACTAAACACAGATGATCATATTCCAGGTCAAACACACACTAAAAAAGATTCCTGATCATTTTTATTACTGATTAAACACACCGTCACTACCGGACAGACTGCCGGTGTGTTGATGTGTTTGTTCAGTGATGTGATTCAGGTAAACTCTACACAGCGCTGTTCAATGTACATTAAACAACATGGTCCCTCTGTTATTGTGCAATTTAAGGAGATACGAGGTTTCACCACAGTCTCACCCGTGTGTGAATTCACAGTGACATTCCTGACCACTGTTCTTTTTACAGTGACAGTTCACCCAAAAATTCCCTAATACTCCAGATGGACTCAGGTCAGACGTGTAGGTGGGTTTAATGTGACTCATAAGTAATGGACGTCTGTGTCCCCCAAAAGCTGACAGCAACACTTTACTGAAGGACAGCATTCGTAAGTCCACAGGACACTTTCAATTACAAGGGAAACTACACATAAATTAGATTTTCATCTCACACTTGGCTAAAGCGCCCCCTAGTGGTTGAAAATTCAGCTCAGGGTTAAAAACCCAAACGCTCCCATTGGTCACCAGCAGCACTGCTGTGTCTGATTCCCTCGTACCAGTATAACACACACTATCCCACCTCCAGCTCTGTGGTGGTCCTGTGGGGTCCTGATCATTGAAGATCAGGGTGAAAGGAGGAGAATAAAGTCTGCAGAGAAACAGACAAACTACAGTCTGGAATTATAGAACTGTATGATCAGAGGAGCTGATTAAATAGGCAGACAAGGAGACGGTCATAATGTTATGGCTGATAACACTCCAAAGTGTTTCCGGAGCTCGTAGGCTCGAGTCATAAAACGCTGCCCTTCTGGTGACACGACCGACTTTGGTTTCTTCAGCCTCGTAGCTTCAGTGCAAAACCAAAGAAGAATGGAGGAAAGGGAGAAACTGAGCACAGTGGATATTTCACAGCAGTCTGATGATCTTCACGGTCTCCACAGGCTGGAGCCACATTACTTTATCTAGTTTAAAAACGTTTGAGTAAGCGTGCCGGCAGTGATGAACCGTAGTGGTTATTTCCAAAGATTCAAGTTAAATTCAACATTTTATTTTTTCTCTTTTCTCCTCAACATCATAAACCTGGACAGAGATGCACTATGTTTTCTACTAAACTGGCCTAAACTAAACTAAACCCACCAGCCTCTCATAAAGTGACCCTGATGGGTTTCATTTAAAACTGTCTAATAAAACACAATCAATCATACAAAACATCAATATCCGTATCTAATCCTTATTCGACTTCCTCATATAAACAATTAAAAAAGCTAAATCTTATATTTTCCCTTTGTATTCCTGAGTTCCCGGAATACACGGTGTTTACCGATTTCCTTAAACACCACTGAGACCCTATAAAGCCAATCTGAAAGGACGGAATAAAGACTAAAGGAATGAAAAGACTTTAAAATGTCCACCATTACTTGGAATTTCCACTATTTCACCATCATCAGCATTCCTCCCAACACTCGCTGCATTTTTGCTAAATTCTAATTGGTGCCACAAAAAGGAGATACACGGTTTTTGCATGAAAACAGAAATAAAAAATAAAATAAAATAAAATATGAACAATAAAAATAAAATAAAAATAATGAACACATCTGAACTGTAAAGGTGAACACTGAGGCACTGTATGCTTGAGATGACCACTGACTGCAAAGTGGGTCCCAAAGTCATGCAGCAGTAACTGTCCTGTAACGGTCTTCACATCATGGTTAGACATACAGTACTTTAAAAACCGGGACATAAGGAATAAGCCACGGCAACTGGACCTGCGGTGTCCAGATATTAAAGGTGCACTGCGCGGCCTTCAGGAAACAGATCTGCTCTGTTTAGAGACTGATTCTATTGATTGTTTGAGGGCGGGAGACGTTCCCGTAACAGAGGAGGTGAAGATTTATAGCATTCATAGCATTGGGTAATAATATGGTTCCCCACCTGCTGGTACACAGCGAGGTCGTCAAAAATGATATGATTTTATGAATGGTGTGGACGTCACTCCGGGACGTTCTATAAAGTGATTTTAGTGCTATTTGAGAGATTTGACTGCTTTAGTGAGGTTAGTGTAAAATTCTGTCATACTGGCAGGGAAGAAGGAATCCACAACTGAACGAGGGAGCAAGCCTCCAAGATCGGTCTGGAAGAAGCTGATCAGCTGGGTTTTATCGGCTTCCCTGTGAGGCCACGGACAACAGAGAGAGACAAAAAACCTCATTAATGATCAATAACACACTCGCCGACAGAAGAACAGCAGCATACAGCAGGAATCATCTGACAGGAACTCGGTGGGAAGGTTTGACATCATGAGATGTTGTAGCTGAATCTGGCTACATAAGGCATCCTGACTTGTGCTGTTGTGTTGGTAGCATCCTTATCAAGTGAAGCATGCCTCGGAGAAGAGCCCGAAAGCAATTTGAGCTCGAGAGGGGTCGTATCGTCAGGCTTTGGGAAGCAGGATGGTCTTATTGACGTACTGCACTCCATACCGGTTGTGCAAATATTACCACAGTATACTGTTGGCAACAGTGGACAGGCAGACACGAAGGACCCTGGAGACCTACAGGAACAACAGAGAGGGACAGTATGTGTTGTCCGACCTACACTGAGTGACCCAACAGCCATGATTTTGGTCATTCAGTAAGCAGTGATGCCCTCCATGAGTCATGGCAGACTACATGCACGCAGACCGTTATGATAACAGCATGCCGACGTCGCCAAAGACTGCAATGGTGTTGAGTCAGACGGTCATGGAGTCACTCAGAATGGCAGTGAGTCATCTTCAGTGATGAGTCCTGCTTTAGTCTTGGTGGAGACAACCAACAAATCTGAGGCACCGTCTTCAGCACCATGCCATACCTATCTATAAAAATGTGTGGGATGCTATTGGATGCTCTATCAACACTCCACCCCTCCCACACCATCTGCAGAACTGAGTGAGGACATTCAAGCTGTATGAGATGGAGCATCACAGGACACCATTAGTAACCTCTACAACTCCATGCAGAGACGTCTGGCGTGTTGCGTTAAACCCGACGCCGTACTGAGAGACGCCACTTCTGTATGAGTAGATCAATAAATATTGATCAGATCAGTTTACACTTATAATCAGTTATTGATCCTGATCACCTTCATCTTCCTTCCCAACAGCACTGCAATCCCACACGTCCTACTGGGTGCAACTATTTGTCCATGTCTTTTTTGATGATGAGTGTAGTCAACAGTGCCACAATATAAATTTGCCAAAACAGTATGTAAAAAACCGTGTGTCTAAATGTGTCTAAATGTGTGCTCAGGATTATACTGTAATGCAGACCAGTAGGAGAAGGTGAAATAGATGTGCATCATCGTGCAAACTGTTCACTACTCTGAGGATTTTTTAAATCACGAGAGCCCAAAATGACTCTTTACTATGAAAAGACACCCAAAATAAAACATATATGGTGTTTTGTAATTAAATAAGTTAATAAGACAGTGATAACGTGTAAATTAAGGCAGGAATAATAAATTGTGAATATTAATATTTAAGTTTAAAATCAGGAATAAGAAGAATGACAGAAAATCAGCAGTGAGATTCACGGTTAAGTGCTGCCGCCTGCTGTGTGCTACTGGAATTACACTGGAACTCTATCTGCTATCATCCTTTATTTCTCACCCGGGAACTGGCACACAAAAGCAGCCGCATGGATGATTAAACCCCCGCACGTAGCCAGACTGAGGAGGACAGGATGGATGGCTCACATGAGTGGCTATAGAGACATAAAAATACACACAGAAACGAAGTCAGTGGTCAGTGAGAGCGTCTACCTGTAATTAACTCAATATAACATTAGAATAAACCCAAATAAACAAAGTCAGTGGTCAGTGAGAGTGTCTACCTTTAATTAACTCTATATAACATCAGAATAAACCTAAATAAACAAAGTCAGTGGTCAGTGAGAGTGTCTACCTTTAATTAACTCTATATAACATTAGAATAAACCCAAATAAACATAGTCAGTGGTCAGTGAGAGCGTCTACCTTTAATTAACTCTATATAACATTAGAATAAACCCAAATAAACATAATTAAAGAGGGTTGTCATATATAATCAGAGAGATCTGCGTACCATTTGAAGTAACTGTGCCGTCTTCATACTGCTTGACTAAAATAACGTCTACAAAGTCTCTGGGTGATATAATACCCATTGCAGCGGACGGAGTAACAGTTCTGCACACGGTCACATCCTGAGACAAGAAGAAAATAACCCATTACGATAAAAAGGAAACACCTGGGGCCTGAGACAGGAGACGAAAGAAGGAATTTAACGCTGGTTCAAAGAATCAACTGAAAAAACAACCACTAAATTCACAGATATGCTGAGGGAGATCACTGAACCACCGCCCTACTGCAATCTCTGATACAGCGCAACACAGAACATACTCATCAATAATTCATACCATACATGAACAACTGACAGTAGATCCTGAATAAATTACACTCATTACCAGAACAATTCACAGCCGAAAAAGGATGATTCATAGTACAGCCTAAATAATTCACTGTAGATCATGAATAATTCATACTGGATTCAGAGTCATTCATAGTAAACACTGAATAATTCATACTGGACAGTGGATATATAAAAGTAAACTTTAAATAATTCATACAGTAATTCATAGCAGATGACTCTAGAAATATGTAATAATTCATAGTGGATAATATCTCATTTATAGCAAACTTTAAATAATTCACAATGAATAGAATGATTGATAGTAAACACTGAATAATTCATAATGAACATTGCATCATTTACACTGGACATTGAAATAAACTGTAAATAATTCATAGTGAATATTAAACAATTGATAGTAAACATGAATGATTCCTATTGGACACCAAATATATGACAGTAAAGCTCTAAATCATGGGTGTCAAACTCGTAGTGGAATTATATTTGGCCCGCGAGGCAAAACCAAATGACTGCTAGAGCTGGTCTGTCGGTATTATACAGTATTATACAGCGCATTCACCGCTAATACTAAAAATCCCATAATGCCCTGCTGTTGTTTTGGCGCGTAAATCAGGACAGGACCCAGAAATGCCATCTCCTCTGTGACAGTCGTCATAGCAACCTCATACAACAACTGTCAGCGTCTTACCCCTTCCCAAAAATGGTGACAAGAAAGGCGGGAGACAGAATATCTATCTATCTATCTATCTATCTATCTATCTATCTATCTATCTATCTATCTATCTATCTATCTCTATATATATATATATATAAAAGGTTCATTTGTTCAATGTTGTCCTGCGATTTCAAGTTGTACGTTTTGGCCCGCTGTATATTTGAGTTCGACACCCCTGCTCTAAATAATCCATAATGGTCACAGAGTAATTCATAGTAGTTTCTGGGGAAGCCTGTAGTTTAAGGGGTCAACAGCTCCAGACTGGTCAGGAGGACAGTCTGTGTAGAACTTACTGAAGAAACTTGCTCAAGCAGCTCAAACTTCTTGACATTGTTGTCCCATTTCACACGAAACCCGTTCGGATCGGGTTTCAAGCATTCCCAGACTTTCTGCGGACTGCCATTCACGATCCCTTCTCCTTTATAGCTGCCAAAGGAAATTACAGGAGAGTTCATGTTTAATAAGAAGTGCTGTTTACAAAAATAATAGATATGGACTGATTAACAGAAGACACGTTAGATATCGAATAATTCATAATGGATTATAAATAATTCATAGTGGATATTAAACATTTCACAGTGGTAGTAATTTTTTACAGCAGTGTCAGGGACTATTTCCTCTTTTACAACAATATATATATAGAAGAGAGAGAGAGAGAGAGAGAGAGAGAGAGAGAGAGAGAGAGAGAGAGAGCAACAGAGAGAGAGAGAGAGAGAGAGAGAGAGAAAAGAGAGCAACAGAGAGAGAGAGAGAGAATAGAGCAACAAAGGGAGAGAGAGTGAGAGAGAGAAAAGAGAGCAACAGAGAGAGAGAGAAGAGAGCAACAGAGAGAGAGAGGAGAGAGCAACAGAGAGAGAGAGAGAGAGAGGGGGGGGGGGGACAGGCAGTGTTATATAATCAGTGCTGTGTGTTAATGGTGTTAATGGTGCACTCACACATTCCCAGTAAATTCGGTAGATGGTCTCCAGTACACCACAGCTTCACTCTGGATAAAGATCGTACAGGGTTGTGGAACTTCATACCTCTTTATTTCAGCCTGTAAATCACAGTGTAAATCTGTCCACCCACCGTCCTCCGGCAGGGTCTCCAGCCGGACTGGTCTCTGCTGTATCCCAGCAGGATCTGTGCCACCCTGCTCCCCTTCTCCTCATAGTCCATACTGCTGCTGGAGCTGGATCTGCACGACACACACACACACACACACACACACACACACACACACACACACACACACACACACACACACACAGAGAGAGAGAGAGAGAGAGAGAGAGAGAGAGAGAGAGAGAGAGAGAGAGAGAGAGACACAGACACACACACACACACACACACACACACACAGTGATCCTCTCAGGATGATGATCAGATCATTGATCACATCCTGTAAATGATCAGACAATGATGATCAGACCTGCTCTGCTTTCTCCTCCTTTAGGAAATGACACTTTTCCCGGACAGCGCTACGTCCTCAGTTCACTTAACAGTGTTGCATTATGGGTAACGTAGTTTCTCCTGCCTCTGGGAGCCTCACTGAGGTTTATCATCTGAAAGCCCCCTGGAAGGGGAGTGGATCCCACTGTGAGGGTAGCTGCAGACCAGCACATCACACCTCCACTGAAGGGGCTTCCATTAGGACACGTCCCCTCGTTCTCACCCCTTTAGAGCACTTCTTCACATTTTATCCATTAGAGGAGCACCTGACTGAACACCTCATCATGTTCTCTCACCTGCAGGAGCATTACAAACCCTATACCGCACTGCATCCCAGTTCCTACTGGAAAGAGCACAGTCTGGGACACTGTCAAGCAGTGGCGGTAGAGATGGTACTTCGTTATGGCTCCCTTTTCTAACGAAGTGCCCCCATAGAATGATACATTATCAAGAAGGACCAATTTCATCGTTCTGACCACATGTGAAGGACAGTCAGTAAAGGGTTTGCCTTGTTTTGGCCACAATTTTTCAACAATCGGGACATGACGAGGCGGGACAGACCCACTATACAGTCCTCCGCTTTTAACCCATCCACACAGTGATACACACACACACACACACACACACACACACACACACACACACACACACACACACACACACACACTTCATTATGGCACCCTTTTCTAATGAAGAGCACCCGTACAATGACACATTATCACATTTTTGAGCAGATGTTTCTTCAAGACGTTATTAGTTATGAACAACTGACAGTAGATCCTGAATAAATGACACTCGTGACTTGAACAATTCACAGCAGATAAAGGAAGATTCATAGTCCTGCCCAAAAAAGTCACGGTAGATAATGAATAATTCATACCGGATGGCGAACATAAAAGTGAACTTTAAATAATTCATACTGGATAGTAAGTAATTCATAGTGTATACTGAATAATTCACAGCAGTAAGGATGATCCATACTGTCTAAAAAATTCATAATTCATAGTAGATAATGAATAAATAATAGTGCACATGGGAATGCAATCATTCATAGTGCATATTAATTAATTTAGAGTAAGCTGTAAATAATTCATAGTGGATACTAAATAATTAATAGTAAACATGAATGCTTCATATCAGATACCAAATAAATAAAAGTAAAATAAATAAATAATAGTAGATATTTCATAGCGCATGCTAAATTATTCATAATTCATTTTAATAATTATCGTTTTTTCCAGAAGGGCCACTTCATCATTTTGTCTCCATGTGAAGGACAGTCAATAGAGGGTTGTCACTTTGCCTTGTTTTGGCCTCGCTTTCTCAACCATAAGGACATGGCGAGGCGGGGCAGACCCACTATGCTGTCCTTCACATTTAACCCATCCACACACAGTGATACACACACATACACACTAGGGGGCAGTGAGCACACATGCCCGGAGCAGTGGGCAGCCCTATTCATGACACCCGGGCAACTGCTGGGGAGTCAAGTGCCTCAAGGGCACTTCAGTCATGTCCTACCAGTTTAGGGATTTGAACCAGCAACTTTCCAGTCACAAGGCCTAAACACTCATGAAAATATTGTTGCACCCAATGTGTCATTTCAGACTGTCATGGAGTCACTCAGAATGGCATCGGGTCATCAGTTCTTCCTTCATCTTCCTTCAGAAGTCTTGTGGAATCCATGCTTCATTGGGTCGGAGTCGTTGTACTGTTGTACTGTACAAAATCTGGGGCCATATGGGTTCTGGTTTAATGCCCTCAAAATGGTCTAACAGATGAACAGTGTAACAGATAAACGGGAACAAAGGTTTGAACTACATTACAGTCAATGACAACACTTGGTACTTTGAGTTTGGTCCAGAGACACCACTGGCCAACAATGAGAACGAGGCTAGTTACAGTGTGGTGAATGAAGCACCATCTCATACCTATATGATCGGAGCTCTTCCCCATAACCTTAAATCAGCTATTTGGACATTTTAATCAATCGTGTGATTTACAGTATCACTAGAACAGGTCATCTGTGATAAATAATAATGTAGTAAATCATGTAATTAATCAATTTGTATAAAAGAAATCTCTAGAGATGAACAGATATTGATTCACTTTGATGGAACCATGCAGGATCTCTACAACTCCAACCTTAACTCTAAAGGTGCAGTACATGTATAGGTTATGGGTGGAGGGTCATTCTCAGCAGTGCAGTCACACTGACATGGTGGTGGTGTGTTAGTGTGTATTGCTGGTACGAGTGGATCAGACACAGCAGTGCTGCTGGAGTGTTTAAACCCCTCAGTGTCACTGCTGGACTGAGAACAGTCCACCAACCAGAAACATCCGGCCGACAGCTTCCTGTGGGCAGCGTCCTGTGAGCACTGATGAAGGACTTGAAGATGACCAACAAGAACTATGCAGAAACAGACAAGCTTCTGTCTCTGACTTTACATCTGCAAGGTGGAGACACTCGGTAGGAGTGTCTAATAGAGTGGACAGTGAGGGGACAAAGTGTTTAAACACTCCAGCAACACTGCTGTGTCTGAGCCACTCGTACCAGCACAACACACACTAACACACCACCACCATGTCAGTGTGACTGCAGTGCTGAGAATGACCCACCACCCACATAAGAGCTGCTCTGTGGTGCTCCTGAAGATCAGGGTGAAAGGAGGAGAATAAAGTGCTCCTGTACGATAAGAGGAGCTGATAAATGGACGGTGCATGTAGAAACACGGAGGTGGTCATAATGTTATGGTTGATTGGAGTACATTTTACAGTGAAATTACAGTGTTGGTTTGTATCATATCCTCAGTTACAGAGATAGAAAACAGCACACAGCAGTTTAAACATCTGTTAATGGATTTTATTTGCATACTATTTTCTCCATTGGTAGATGGTTCTCAGGTAGAACATGGTCAATGAATGGCCTCACAGAAAGAGATGTTTGAGAACCCGGTGCAGAGAGTCACTCCTCTGCTATACGTGTGTCAATATAGACAATACCTTTGACCCACAACCTTCTGCCAACAAGGGACCTGATTAATCATTAGCCTCCCTTAAGCAAGACTGATGATTGCTCGGTGCTCACGCTGATCAGCCATTACATTAAAACTACCAGCCTAATATTGTGTAACTCTATGACGGATTCCACAAGACCTCCGAAAGTGTCCTGTGGTATCTGAAGCCAAGACATTTATGCTCTGTGAGAGGTGGGACCTTCATAATCCATCACTGAGCCTTGGCTGCCCTGGTCTTCATCAGAGCATGTTTAATAGATACTGACCACTGCTTACAGAGAACACCCCAAAGCACCTAGAACATCACAATTTGGTTCTTCTCAAAGCGTCTTTTTTATGTGCACACATGAGAATTTGTCCTCCTCATTTAACCCATCCATACATTGAATTCACACCGTAGGTGGCAGTGATCACACGTTCCCGGAGTGGTGGGCAACCCTATCCACCGCACCAGGGGAGCAGCTGTGGAGTTAAGTGCTTTGCTCAAGAGCACTTCAGGTCATTTCCTGTCAGATCGGGGAATCAAACCAGAAACCATCCAGTTACAAAGCTGGTTCCATAACCGTCAGAGCACAGTTGCCCCATCCAGGCCACAGATGCCCCACGTCTGCTTGTCTATTTTTCCTGTTTCAACACATCAACTTCAAGAACTGACTGTTAATGTTATGGCAATATGACACGGGCAACTGTTAAATCATTGTAATTAATTAGTTGATGATTTATAGACAATATAATCTCTATCAAATTAAAGAAAATGGACATTTGGTCACTGCAAAATAAATTCCTCTAAACCAGACATTATGTTCTGGCCTGTGTGCTTTAATGAAACCTCACGGTGGGAAATCATTCTTACATTGTACAGAATACAATCATCACATTTAAGCAAAACGCAGCTCTTACATTTTGGTCGTGGTAGTCCAGCCTACAGTGTGTGTTTTACAACAAGGTGACACAACCCAAAACCCCAGAACAACAAGCCTACATCATTACAGTCGTCCCACTGCAACTCCAGTAACTCCAGTTACTACATTCTCCTACAGAGTTGTGTTCCGGATGAAAGTCTAAAATCTACAGTTTCTCTTCAGTGAACGTCCACTGAGACATAATTCCTGTTCAATCACACCATGTTTTGGTATCACTGGTGATGACGGTGACTTCTAAAGGTCCAATTAACTCAAAGCCACCTCTGTGGGAAGCACAGAACAACATACAGAGTTCATAAAGCAATATGTCAGCACTTATGTGCAGCGTATGCCAGTGTTTTTTCAACTAACCAGCTTTAAACTGCCTTCAAACTAAAGGGACAGACAGGTTTACATGGTTGTGGAGCTTCAGTCCAAGCCGTGCAATGAAGCTTAGCTTTAAAATATGTATTAAGACTTATTTCAACATTTGTCCTGGCAAGATTTTTCAACATCTAAAGTGTTATATCAGTCAGTCAGTGGAATAAGGTTTTTCTAAATGATAATGTCTGTTTATGTCTGTTGGAATGAGTTTATAAATGATAATGTAGAATTATTCCAGTTGGGATATGCCTTTATAAATCATGACATAGGCTTATATCAGAGGGAATAAGCATTTATAAAAGATCATGTAGATTTATGTCAGTCGGAATAAGCCTTTCTTAATGATTATGTAGGTTTATGTCAGTCGGAATTAGCGTTTATAAAAGATAATGTAGAGTTATTCCAGTTGGAATATGCCTTTATAAATCATGACATAGGCTTATGTCAGCTGGAATAAGCCTTTATAAATCATAATATAGGCTTATATCAGAGAGAATAAGTCTTTATAAATGATAATGTAGATTTCTGTCAGTTGGAATAAGCCCTTATGAATCATGACATAGGTTTATGTCAGTCGGAATAAGCCTATATAAAGGATTATGTAGGTTGATGTCAGTCGGAATAAGCCTATATAAAGGATTATGTAGGTTGATGTCAGTCGGAATAAGCCTATATAAAGGATTATGTAGGTTGTCATTAAGGTGTCATTACCTGAACTTCACAACCGCTTCATAAATGGACCAAATATCTGTCACTTCAGTAGCAGTACAATGTCATTTTACTTTATGAACTTCCTTCGTCATTAATAATTAACTACAGAATACATAAATCCTCAAGTGCTGCTTTTAAAGTATAGTATTCAGTGCTTTTGAATGTGTTTTGAAGTTCTTATGCCTGTGAGGTTGTAATAAGGTCTTACTATAATCAGCAAAACCTCATAAATCAAACATTTGAGCAAACAAGATCATTTGATCCAGGTGCTTTCATTTCGCCGCTGGTTTTAGACTTCTTTTTCGCCAGCTTGCCGCTGTGCTTCAGGTATTTCTCTTTGTTGTGGATGACCTGAATGTACTGGTCAGTGCTGCTATTCTGCTGGTCACTGCTGGAGGCTAATGAGGCTGAATCTGATTCAGTCAGGGATGGTTCCCCCTTGCGCTTGCTTCTGGGCTTGTTGTGAGGTTCTGCATGTCTATGGGCCGTCTCTGCAGCTTTAAGGTTCACCCATGAGCTTTTTGGACGAGAACTTTCTTCCTGCCAGTCTTCACCGTAGTCCTCCTCCTCCTCCTCTCCTGTATATAAGCTCTGCACTAGGTGGCTATCCGTGGTGTCTCCGATGTAGAAGCGTGCAGGCTGGTGGAGGTCCGACAGTGACCTTGGCCTGTGGGACTTACCAAATGACCCTCTCCTCCCTGTGTTCTTTGTTGGTTCCTCTTCCTCCTCTTCCTCTTCCTCGCTGAGGTGTGGCTGCTGGCCCCGGTGGGGTGTGCGTGGGATGTAGCGCTTAACGTTTCGGGGGTACAGCTCCACAATCTCAGGTTCGTCCACCAGGCGATAGTGTCTGGGGATACGAGTGGTGGAGCGCATCAGCTTCTTGCGAGGCTCGTGTTCATTTACAATGACGTAGCGGGCTGTGTGTGCCCGTCGGCCTATGTAGCTCTGGGCCGTGACGATGCCAGCCTCGGGCCGGACAGGCCTGAGGCTCTTCCTGAACAGTGGATCTGAGTGGATGTTCTCCGAGTAGCGCATGGTGGGATTGTAGGCCATCTGGTGATAGGACTTGGAGCGGCATGAACCAGTTATACCACCCAGATAGCCTGGATGCCTGAGAAAGACACACAGAGCTTAACTAATATGCTCCTACAAAAATATTCATATATTTGTTATAAAGAAGCATTTAATGTTACATGACAACCTCATTTGACCTGGTTTGAGATGATTGTGTGATGATTTCGTCATGCCCTTAGCATGATGAAGTGTTGGAAGCTAGATGAGCATCAAAGTTCCAGCAACTAAAGACACATTTAACACACTAAACATGTCTCGGATACAAGATGAGATGGTATGGTATCCTTCAGCACATTTGGCCACAGATGGTGCAACTGAGCCTGAAGATCTGGGCCTGTGGTGCTAGATGGTGCTAATAAACCTTGTGTGGTCCTAGATGGTGCTAAAAACCTCAACTATGGTGCTAGATGGTCCTAATAAACCTTGTGTGGTTCTAGATGGTGCTAAAAACCTCAACTATGGTGCTAGATGGTGCAACAAAGCCTCATTGATGGTACAAGATGGTGCTAAAAAGCTTCACATGTGATAGAAAGCCTCACTGACCATTAATGAATGGTTCAATCTTCAATATGGTCCAATATGTTTAAGGGAAATCCAAACCTGATGGGAATGGGAATGTACTCCACCCTGTGAATCTGCCTCTGAGGAACGGAGGGGTCTCCAACCATTCTGTAAGCACTACACACGCAGAGATGGAAGCCAGTGGAACTCAGCAGAGCAGATGAATGGGAAATGAAAAGCAATGCAATGGTTTGAACAGTAGGACTGGGATGGAATTACTGAATGAGGTAATAAATAGTAAGAATGTAACTTTGGTTGAGTGGATACAGTGTTTAAACACTCCAGCAGCACTGCTGTGTCTGATCCACTCGGACCAGCGCAACACACACTAACACACCACCACCATGTCAGTGTGACTGCAGTGCTGAGAATGACCCACCACCCACATAATAGCTGCTCTGTGGTGGTCCTGTGGGGTCCTGATCATTGAAGATCAGGGTGAAAGGAGGAGAATAACGTCTGCAGAGAAACAGATGAACTACAGTCTGGAATTATAGATCTACAAAGTTCTGTGTGGTCAGAGGAGCTGATAGAGTGGACAAAGTGTAGAAACAAGGAGGTGGTCATAATGTTATGGTCATAATGTTGTTGTAAATTGGTGTGTTTGTGGTAGGGCTGTTCTGTAGGGTATCATTAAAATTGTCAACCATCCCATTCCTAATGATTAGTCAGTTAGTGACTAGTTAAGTAAGGGTTTAGGAGGTCAGACCTGTTTGGGATGTGCTCCAGTCTGGGTTTGGGACGGACTGGGACAGAGGGGCTCCTGCTGGCTCCGGCGGTCCTGACTTCAGCTCGAGACGCAGACTGGGTGATGGTGCGGATGCTATTGCCCTGCCGAATTGGGGACTGGAAGTTGGTGACGGTGCCATTGCGGCGGGGTGGGGAGGTGGAGTGGGCAGGAGACTCCATGCTGGTGATGTCACTCTCCTGTTCTGGCTTCTTGTTGCCACCCTCGGGTGTCTGGAGACGGGCTGTATGGAGAGGACACAGACATCGCAGAGAGTTTATACTTTAAAGTGAGGGTAAAAGCACAGTTTATAAATTTATGAAATGAGTTTGAACTTTGTAACTCTGTTTAGTTCCAAGACGGTGCTGAGCATGGCTGAGAGCTCCATCTAACTTTTGTAGTTGTTTGTTAATTGTGTGTCTGTTTGTCAATTTAATTGCACAGAATATTGTCAGCATCCTCCATCTATGATCAACAAACACTTTTAGAAATAAGATTGATGATCTATCCACAAACCCCAGTTTGTAAAGGAGAAGGAGCCATGAGAAGGAGACCCATTGACCTGGGCCGCCTGGCTGAACGCCTGCCGAAAACGCCAGAAAAGAGGCAGGAGGGACAGTGGACTTGTCAGGCTGATACGACATACTCCCCACCCGCCTCGACCCCTCATACTACTTTACTACCAATGTACAGTCACTGGACAACAAACCGAGCAAACTTCAGACACAGATCTCTTTACAATTAGAGATGAGGCCTGCTGTATTATCTGCCTTGTAGAGACCTGGATGTCAGTGGAGATCCCTAACTAAAGCATTGAGCCGGCTGGGTTCTCTGTGCACCGCATGGACAGAGATAAAGAGCCCTCCGGGAAGAGTAAAGGAGACACCAAAGACCGTCTCCCACTGTAGCCACCATAGACCGTCTCCCACTGTAGCCATCAAAGACCGTCTCCCACTGTAGCCACCATAGACCGTCTCCCACTGTAGCACTATGGACTGTCCACACAGCACAAAGAACGCTTCATTAGCCACTATAGATAACTGCTTCCATTGTATTCAGGGACTGTTTCACTGTAGCTACGAAAGACCGTCACCGTAGCCTTCAAAAACCGCTTCACTGTAGCTCAAAGACCGCTCTCCCATCAGGCAAAGACCGCTCTCCCACTGTAGCCACTAAAGACTGCTTCTCCCACTGGCTATCAAAGACCAAGGTTTCCCCACTGTAGCCACTACAGACTTGCTCACTGTAGCACGACAGACCGCTTCTCCCACTGTAGCCATATCAAAGACCGCTTCCTACCAGAAGAGTTACCATAGACCATGCTCTCCCTCCTCACTGTAGCCACCAAGGCACCTGCTTCTATTGTAGCCACCAAAGACCGCCTCTCACTGTAGCCATCAAAGACCGTTCTCACCGTAGCCAGTCATATTCATCTCCACTGTAGCCACCAAAGACTGCTCTCCCACTGTAGCCACCAAAGACCCCTGCCTCCCCACTGTAGCCATCAAAGACCGTCTCCCACTGTAGCCACCATAGACTGTCTCCCACTGTAGCCACCATAGACCGTCTCCCACTGTAGCCATCAAAGACCGTCTCCCACTGTAGCCACCATAGGACCTGCTTCCCAATGCAGCCACTCATAGACCGCTCTCACTGTAAAGCCATCAAAGACCGTCTCCCACTGTAGCCACCATAGAACAAGGCTCCATTGTAGCCACCAAAGACCGTCTCCCACTGTAGCCATCAAAGACCGTCTCCCACTGTAGCCACCATAGACCATCTCCCACTGTAGCCACCAAAGACCGTCTCCCACTGTAGCCACCAAAGACCGTCTCCCACTGTAGCCACCATAGACTGTCTCCCACTGTAGCCACTAAAGACCGTTTCCCCACTGTAGCCACCATAGACCTGTCTCCCACTGTAGCTACCAAAGAATTTCTCCCACTACATTTACACCTAATTCTATAACCAGTGCATGTGAATATAAAATAATGTAATGTAAACTGTGCAATAATGTATAAGTTAATGTGCAAATACTCTATTGATATTACAAAGGTGTCCATGCCACTGTGTCCCTTCCTCCAAAAGCTATGTTAAATAGGGCGACGTGTTTCATGAATCTGGCCCATTGTCTTCATTTGGTGTACTGGTGTACAGGGAGCTTGTAGAGGCACTACCACCAATGACATTTTCAATATTGTAAGACTATTGTAAGAAGAATGATAATGTGAGTTATCAGTAACAGTGTACTTAACACTCATACACATAGATGCAGTTATGGTAAGGAAGGATGTACTGAATACAGTAGCTGCAGGTCAGTCTGTACTGGTTTTGGTACTGGATTTTTTATTTATAGAAACATTCATATCAACGTGCTTTACCTGCTGCCAACTGGAACACTTTCTTCTTATCTTCAGTATGCTCTCTGTGGAACAGAACAATTATATAGTATATATATATATATATATTTATATATATACTAATTACAACATGTGCTATATGGACAAAAATATTCAGACACCTGCTTTCATTGAATACCAGTCTTTACTGTCCAGGGAAGGCGCGCCACACTGCTTCAGAGACCACCGATCTGACCTGAAGTGTGGGATGTATACAGGCTAGGAAACCCCAATATGGCTTTTATATCCAATATTATTAAAAAAAAAAAAAAAAAAAAAAAAAAATATATATATATATATATATATATATATATATATATATATATATATATATATATATATATATATATATATATATATATATATATATATATATTTCATGAACTAAAAATATTTCATCA
Organism: Acestrorhynchus altus; assembly: GCA_034509495.1. Classification (NCBI taxonomy): domain Eukaryota; kingdom Metazoa; phylum Chordata; class Actinopteri; order Characiformes; family Acestrorhynchidae; genus Acestrorhynchus; species Acestrorhynchus altus. Next base: position 29,450,052 of record CM067514.1, read on the forward strand.
TTTTAATATTTTTTAAACAAAAATTTCAAGAGTACAGAAATATTTTCTATTGGTCATGTGTTTTTAAATGCACAAAACATTGTGTTTTTATTTAGCAGAACTTATACAGAGCTTTGTGACGTATAAGTGGTTTCATACACAAAGGTAGTTTAGTGTGGCGGGTTGGTGCCACGAAGACACCACTGATTCAGAGATTAGATATTTCATTTATGCTGAAATATGGATAAAATCTCAGAAACTCTCACTCTCTTACTCCTCATTCCTAGTCCTGTTCTCTCTCTCTCTCTCTTCTCTATATCTCAGACTGAGACAAAGGTTTGTCTTCCAACAGGACAACGACTCCAAGCACAATAGTGCCAAGATAACAAGGAGTGACTTTGGGACAATTCTCTGAATGTCCTTGAGTGGTCCAGCCAGAGACCAGACTTGAACCTCGATTGAACATCTCTAGAGATATGTAAAATGGCTGTGTCCTGATGTTCCCATCCAATCTGATGGTGCTTGAGAGGTTTTAAATATAATGATCAAAGGGTTGTGAAAAACTTTATTTTTAGTACCCTGCAGAATGTGCAAAGTGAAGCACTGTGAATACATTTCTCCTGGATGCATTGTATGTTTGGAATCATGACCAGATTCTCTTTTCTCCAAACATTAGCCTTCCATCACACTGACAAAGGTTAATCTTCATCTCATCAGTCCATAAAATTCCAGAAGCTTGGCTCTGAACTTCTAGTCTCAGCAAATTCTAGTCTCACATGCTCTTCTTGCTAACTAGTGGTTTGCATCATCTGATAAAGCCTCTGTACTTTGGTTCATGAAGTGAACATCAGACAGTGAGACCTTCACTGCTTCCCTCTGGAGGTTGTTGCTGGTGTCACTAACAGCTGTTTCCTTTCTCTATAGCACTTACAATGTTTCAGTCATCAACTGCTGTTGTTTTCAATCTGTTTGACATCTGTTGATCTTTTCTGGAAATCTTTTGTCTCATCTTTTAAAGTCAAACCCAAATGTTTTCAGTTCAAAGCAAAAAAATAAGGATTGGCCTCACTGTTCCAGTAGCTTTGGAGGGAGTATATATCGTCGCTCTCAGGGAAAAAAAGAACCGTCTTAACGTTCAGTGAAAGTCAGTGAAAAAGGTTTTATTTTGGTTGTTTTCAGCATTACACAATGTAACAAAACAAGCTTAGTAACCAGTACTGTGCTGGCTTCGGTACTGTTATCTGCAGCTGAATTTTTCAGCTGGTTGTTGGGTGAATTTATGACCTGGCGATGGCTCGCAGGTAGTAGATCAGCATGTTGAAAAAACACACACGTGAAGAACTGCTCTGAAAAATGGCTTTTGGGAGGCCAAGGGTCAGAAAGAGAAAAACAAAACGCAGCGGTGAAAGCGTTGGCTTTGCTTCTAAGGTGATATAGTCTAACCCAGCATGACTGACAGGACCACTTACAAGAGCAGGAGAAGGGCAGGTAGGACCACCACCGGACTGGTGACGTAACTCATGACTTTACTGAACCACAGCGGGAAGTCCTTTTCTATGGTCTCCGATATGATGTCATAAATCTTCTCTTGACCACTACAGAGGCAGTAGGGGATGAGATGTTTTAGGGAAACAAAGAAATTTGATTCATTGAAAATTAAAAATCAGCTAATGAGGACAGGAAGGTGAGTTCTGAATTCGAGCCGACCTGCTCTGATAGAATAAGATTTGAGCTGCTGCTTTAACCCTTAAATGGACTCATTATCAGAGTAGATAATAACATTGTGACAATATATGTATGTGTATAAAAATATATATATATATATATATATACAGTCTATAAAATTAATTCTTTCAAACTGAACTCAATACTGACCTCAAAATCAAAGGCATAGGTTTGGATATGGATGGTAGGGACAGGCGTTTATGAGAACTCATCAACTTTAAAGTCATGTTGGATCATTCTGATATGTCCTGAGACTGAGACAACATGCAGAAATGTTATATCAAGTAAAAATATCATAATCCACATCAAACGCAAGCTGCCGCTTTATCTCAAAGAGCACTAATATTGAAATCCCCACCTTAAATAGTGCTGCTTATAATAATTATAGCTTTTGCACCACTTAAGTTGGAAATGGGAAACTGTAGTAAAATAAACTGGTGAGTAAATCTCAGCTCAAGGAGACTCGCTGTGTTTGTTAAATGTACATTTGAAAATTAAATAAATGTGTTTAATTGAATTTTTTTTTTTTTTTCTGCTAATATAAGTTTATTTATTTATTTCTACAGCATATGTTATGAGGGTGCGGAGTGGTGTCCCTAGGTGTTGCTCAGAATTGTGGTATTTATGGAATTAAAAAGTGAGTGTTCATTTACTAAACACTAAACACTAATAACGTTCCTACAGAAAGTCATGGTTTCCCATCACTGTGTTCAGTAAACATCACCAAAGTCTTCTCATGGAAGTTCAGTATTATCTCATGCAACACCTGCTTTGGTAAATCAGTTCTTAGTGACGTTAAATCAGGTGTGCTGCTGATGGAATTGAACACATCCAGGCACTGGCTGGGGGCATCCAGGAGAAACCTGGAACCATGATATATTCACATGAACACAACTACTTTCTTCAGCATGAGATGTTCTTTTCATTGTAGCTGCTGTCCGTTCCTCAGTGTAGAGTCACTGCAGTGGAGCAACTGCTCTGAACTCGGTTAATTGTGAGGATACCCTGAGCAGAAGCCTCTGACAGAGATTAAGTGTTGAGGCTTTAATGAAAGTGGTTTAAAATGTGCATATTTCCCTCCAGATGGAGGTTTATGAGACGTTTCATTTACTTCAAAAGGTCTCGCAGAAAAGGTGATGGCCTGTATCTCACTATTGCGAAGATGGTTGGCAGCATGCAGAGAAAGAGCATGAAGAGGAGCATGGCGAGGTAGAAGTTATTCGATCTGTAAAATGGAAAAAGAAGAACAAACAGAAAGCATTTTTACGTAATGGTGCCAAAAAGGTGCATTTATTGAGTATCAGTTATTTATTAATTTGATGCATTAATAGTAAATATGATTGGTTGGGGGAAATCATCAGATACAGTTTAAGAAGCCTATTTACAATTCTGTTATTTTCCCTCAAAATATTTTTTTCTTTTCAAAAAGCTCTAATTTGATTGGCTGGTTTATGGCTGATCAATATAGTCTATCCAATGTAATATATATATATATATATATATTATATCATATATATTACATTATATCATATATATTACATTATATACTATGCACATTTGTCTTGTACTAAAGACTGGTTTCTGCCTGAGGCCTGATGGGGTGTTTCTGTATCGAGCTGCAATCGCCTGCCCAGTATGGACTGCACACATCATCATGCAGAATGACATCAGCCACCTTCTGCCTATTTCTGAATTAAATCCCAGCTTAAAGGCCAAAGGAGCTTCCAGTGCATGTTTCCTGCTCTGTCCACGTGAACATGTTCAACCTGCATACAGACTCTGACTGATCAGAGAGAGAGGGGTGGGGCTGATGCTCAACCTGCATACAGACTCTGACTGATCAGAGAGGGGGCGGGGCTAAGGATATCACTGACCCAGATATTGGGTTATAGAGAAAATGAGAAAGGAGGGGCTGCTTGCTCTCTTTCTAAATAAAAGTCCTGAAAAGGGATAATACTGATACGCATAGTTAAATAACAATAAAATAGTCAAGGACGCTCAGGTTCTTTTTTTTTTTAATTTTATTTGACCCACTTTTCGTGCCATAATGCCTCCTGATCCACACAGTACCTTCACTTTCTGCACACCAAACCTTGGTACTTCACCTTCTGTGCATTACACTGTGCTTCCAGCTTCCTCAGCTTCCATGCACCAGCTACCTTTTGCCATCATGATATCTCTACTCAATGCACCCTGGATGGAGCTCCTTTCCAATGCAACTGTGCTTCCACAGTGCACAACCTGGTGACACTGGTCCTGCAGATACCCCTAGCAGCTTCCTCACTCTGGTCAGCCTTTCTGTCATCTCAGGTCAGCTTTTTAACCACGCCCATATTCTCCTGAAGTAAATATTTTAGGATTTTTGAAGCCTGATGTCCAGCCTCCTGTTTTTTGGTTCTGCTGGATGTTCTTTAGCTTATGAACAGCAGTGTTTGAGTTTTAATTCAGTGTATGTTGAAACTCATTGTCTTCGGTCACGTCAAGATATACCGCTTCTTCTATTCTCGGCAAAGAGACGGTCTGCATCTACAAATGTGAAGAGTCACTGCTTTGGCTCGCTACATAAGCACTGCTTTTCCCGAGGTACATTCCCGCATGATATTCCACTTAAATCTGGTGATTCTGCAGAATTTGCTGCTCACTGTGATAATCCTGTTCAAACAGGCCTCTACTCGTATCACACACTTGCCTGGAGCAACTGATTCTCTCTGTCTCTCTCTCTCTCTCTCTCTCTCTCTCTCTCTCTGTCTTTTTCTCTCTGTCTCTCTCTCTCTTCTCTTCTGTCTTCTCTTCTTTCTTTCTCTCTCTCTCTCTCTCTGGTTATGAGCAGTTCTCAGTTCTGTCTGAAGTGGGGGCTCACAGTCCTCAGAGAAGACAGAGATGATGAGGAGTGGGTGGGTAAATGAGGTGTGTTTGAATACGTGGAGGTCTCTCAGTCTAAATTCACATCTGCAAGTAACTGATAAGCCTGAGAGAGTGCTCGACAACACGGCCATTAAACACATCAGAGAGAGGGAGAGAGAGAGAAAGAGAGAGAGAGAGAGAGAGAGGGAGAGAGAGAGAGAGAGAGTGTATTCACGAGACAAAGAAGCAAGGCAGAAATAGAGAATGTGAACAAGAGCAATGATGTGTGACAAATGACTGCAATGATCACATCTCTCTCGCTCTCTCTCCTCCCTCCCCCTTTTTTTATGACTTATTTTCTTTGCTCCATCTCTGTCTCTCTCCTTTTCTATCCTGTCTTTTTAAATTATTCTGTTTTTTTCTTTTTTACCCAGAAGAAAGAGTAGATTGATAGAAACAATATTTTGTCGTGTCTCTCAGTCCGGCGTCGGGTTTAACGCAACATGCCAGACGTCTCTGCATGGAGTTGTAGAGGCTCCTAATGGTGTTCTGTGATGATCCATCTCATGCAGCTTGAATGTTCTCACTCAGTTCTGCAGATGGTGTGGTAGGGGTGGAGTGTTGATAGAGTGTCCAATAGCATCCACACATTTTCAATCAGGGACAGGTCTGGAGATGAGACCGACCACGGCGTAGTATCTGTGTCTTCAAGACGAGATCTTGAGATGGCAGCAGTATGTGGAGCGTCGTCCTGTTGGAATAGAGCACCGGAGTGTGTTCAGAAAAGGTAGAACCACTGGTTGCAGAACCTCATTAACGTAACGATTGTCTGTTAATGGGTCTGTAATGAAGACCAAAGGAGATCTGGCATTGAACGTAATTGCACCCACACCATGACACCAGACCTTCTGGACGTGTGAAACAAAACAATGATCTTGGCACTGACTGTGGTGTTTCTGCACACAGATTCATTGGTCATTTACAGCAACACAATAGTCGGAAGACATCCTGCTGCCAGTCTGAGTGACTCACAGTCTCATGACCGATACCTTGACAATGTGATTTATTTTTCTTCCATCCTCCATTATTCTTTCTTGCCCTCTACATCTCACATTCTCTACCTCTTTTTTGTGCCCTTTCATTCCTTCTATTCTTGCTCTCTCCCTCTCCCAGCTTGACGACCAACGTGATCATGCTTCCTCCATGCTGGTCGACCAGCACAACCAGCAAGAAAAAACCTGGCTGACCAGCACAACCAATGCATTGATCTGGTCAAGAGCTGCTTAACCAGCTTTTCCACTGGATAACCAGCTTTCAATAACCTTCACAATCAAAGACCAGTACAGACCATCTGAAAGCAGCTACCAGCATAAGGTGGTGCTCTTTTCAGCAGGGAAGTTATGCCCCTCCGGTTAACCTGGTTCAAACTGCACACCCTACTTAATAATGCAGCCGTCTGCAGTCTCAGACATGAAATGACTCCCTGATATTTATAAGCATGGACACATAAAGGGATAGAATTGGTACTAATTGGTGAAGTACAGCAAAAGGAGCACCCAAACATGTCCTGGCTGATCAACTAAACTTGGAGAACGTGTTATAAGTAAGTGAAGCCAAAAAACTGTCCCTCAGATCAGCAGGAACTATCCTGTCTCCTGACCTGGAGGCACGGAAGACCTGTTGATGCGGCACATTGCAGGTGAGCACAGCCCAGCTCCTCAGGTACATGAGCCCAATCAGCTTCAGCACATTGAAGGCTGGGAGACAGGGTGAGAAAAACGCCCCCATCCTACAGGGAGAGAAAAGACATAAAGATGAGATTTATACATGCTTTTGTCTGACCTCTCTCCTCCCTTCACCTCTGACCAAAGGCAAATCATTATTAAGAGCTTAGAAAGCTGAGGACCAATGGCGCAGGCTGGCCTTGTGAGCAGTGTGGGTAAAATCTACTGGAGCGAATCAGATTCGCTCACTGACATTACAGCGAGGGGGGTCAAACAGTGTATTATGTTGCTGAAGAAAATGGATACGTCAATAGATATTTAATAGATTTTGCTGCAAATGTAAACGACACAGCAGACATTATAATGGAGTTGCAGAGGCCTAATGGGTCTGTGTAACATAAAAAACTACATCTAAAACAAGGAAATGCATTTTTGTTATTTATTTCCACTTTTCCAGTTTTATATTTCTGATTCTTGCAATATGAATTTTATGAAAATGGAAAAAAATAATGCTCAATTTCAATGAAAAATCAAACAGGGAACTGGACTGGGATTAGGACTGCATTAAATGGTGACTCAGATTATTTAAGATTTGCAAAAATCTACATACTAATGATCCACAACTTACAATTTTATCAATTCTTATATATTTTTGATATTTGGAGCCAAATGGTGGAGTCCTAAACTTGCCCATGTGGAGCCTGTATGGGTATCCCACTTGGGAACAAGTTCTGTCCATAAGTTCTATGTTGGTTCCACATGTGATTTCCCCCCAGGGTTCCTGATGGGCCAATGAGGTGTTAAATATGGGCCCAATCAGAGTTGTACACAGAACATAGTACTGGGTCCCACTAACAACACAAGTTCAAGCCCATGCCCACCTGGAAGCCAACTAGCCCCACATGAGCATGTTGGCTGGGGTGGGTTCAAGGTAACAGACTGAATTATGTCAGTACTGCTGAGTATCAAGTATCAAATATCAGTACAAGCATAACACAGTGAGGGCAGCAGCAGCCAAAACCAGACAAAACGAGTCCCCTACAAAGAGCCCTGCTACTGTTACCAGTGCTGCAGCCACTGCCGATGAAGCACACGGGTGAACCACCCATTAATCGTGGGGAATACAGTTTCACAGCTTGTGTTAATGTTCACAACATTTATTCAAGACATACATCTTACATCTGTAACCCGTAACACAACACCAGACAAAACAGAAACAGCGTGAACATCAACCGACCCAAAAGAAACACTGCATAAAGGTTTCACTGCTCAATCCAATAGACAGCTTTGTTCAATCAGCTGATTCAAACTTAACCAAAACTGCTATAAAGTATAAGTAATTCTGCTTCTTGGGGAAGCAGAGTAAAGACTAACATGATCCACACTGAGAGACCATCAGCCCAGCACAGTGTGGATCAGAACACAGCAGAATAGACCAACACCACTAACACAAACCCATTGCTCGGTCTACTCTCATTGCTATGACAGTGGAAATTCAAGCATGGCCAGCCGTCAATCCCTCTGGTGTTTAAACTCATACAGAACAGAAATATATGGGCATGGATTCCTTTATATGTGAGAAATGTTTCAATATATTGTTCAATTTTATAATATGTTTCAAACCATTGCTGGCCACACGCCTGCTGGCCACATTTTCATTGCTCTCCGACATAGCCGAAACCCCCTTAGGCGTGGGAGTTTTCAGTCTGTTGACGTTGATGTATGACAACCTGCATGTGTGATCACCTTCTTGAACTGAAGCCAGGGGGAGACTGGTTCTGCCTGTTGGACCAGAGGCTGGGAGCCAAGTTCTAGAGCAGTACAATCAGCACAGTGATGGGACTTTTTGTCCACTTTCAAATTTACAAATGTATAAATATGAAAAACATAAATGCATTTACTTTTCATATGGGTTCAGCGTTCAAATAATAGATTGGTGATTGGTCCTTAGAAATGCTGAGTCGAGTAGTGTAGTGGAACTTAAACCCACCAGGATCAAAATCATGGACTTTACTCAACATTACATACATTACAGATCAAGTAATTGCAGCAACATCACTGAGGACGATTACAGTTACATACCATATCATCCCCTGGTTGTATATTAGGTGGAGGACATTTTCAGCAATCTTGAATTCACCATATTCAGGCTGTAAGAAAGGGTACATGGAGATTAAGAAGAAGAAAAAAAGTGGAGGTTGATGAATTTGAGGTCATGACAAAACAACGTAAGTTAATAGTCTTTAAACTGGAGTGCTGTTGGTGCTGGATTCACTTATTGAGAAGGTTTTATTGGTGTACAAGTTTGTCGACTCCAAAAGAAAGCTCCAGCCTGAAAGACTGAAGGATGTTTCCAGGAACCCAGGATGTTCTCATCAACTTCGTCCCAGATACCAATCAATGTTGGGCCAAGCAACATTTGGCCCAACCATGTCCGGAGAAACTACACACACTCGTCCAGCTCCTGAAGGTCTACAGGTCGCTGTTCTTCACACTCTGCTCTGTTCCCAGTAGATAATCTGCATAACAACAAGTCATACTTACAAACTTGCTCTCCAGATCCCAGCAGCAGCAGTCACTCAGGTATCGGACCACCAGGCCCCGAATGAAATCGATCAGTAAAATACTCGCCACCGTGAAGATCATGTCTATGATTGAGAGCTTCAGCATTTCCTGTGAATGAAATGAGCAGTAAACACATTTAGATACTCTACCAAGCTTAGCTCTATCCCTGTCTTTTGTAACTCTACTCCTCCAGAAGAGCCTCACAAGGGCTCCTGAAGGAAGACTATTAAATCAGCTCTATGGATTTCATCCAAGAGAATTGATGCATGCTGTCTTAGTCTACTGATAGTTTCATTAAGTAACTGTCTGGCTGTACGTTTCAATCCATGTACCCAATCCATAGCCATTTCATTGCCATCCAAGGGGAAACAATTACTACAGGACAATACATTTTCATTTTTTTCCTTCTTGTCAGTGTTAATGCCCTATTTACGATAGCTGTTGAGCAAATGCGAGGACATTGGTTAGCTCAGACGTGACTTAGTGCAGTGGCCACTAAGTGCTTGTTAGGTTGAGTGGTAGCATTAATGGCCTTAGGTTAATGGGGAGTAATGGTCCAGATATGTGGGATAAAACAATGGGAATCTTTCATATTGAATGAGAGAAGGAAATACTTTCGGTGTACCCATTTCACCCCTGTTTTACACGACTGGGCCTTCTTCAAATGAAAAAGAAACAAAATGTAGCACCACTTTTGCTTTACCTAAAAGCCAGCTTGGGGATCAAGTGGTTTCCTATCTATAATTTAGTTTTGACCTGGAGCTACAAGTACTCAGGGCTTAAACACGCATGCATAATTTGGGCAGATCTGGTCAAAACGACTGAGAACAGTTAAGCAAGTAGAAGATGAAATGATCTCCAAAAGGCCTAAAGGCATTCCTTGTAAAATTATGGGAAGCCTAGAAGATTTGAGCACACATAACCTTAATCAAGGTCTCAGACCTTAATAGGCCTGTTAGGGTTATGGCTTGTTCACAATCATCGTTAGGAACCTTGTCCCAAAAAACAGCAGTCATGGGTTCTTCTAAGCAGCTGCCTAGCACTGAAAATGAACATGTTTGAGGCCCACAAACCAGAAGGCTATAAAAAGATAGCAAAAGGTTTTAGGTTGCGATTTCTTCAGTTGAAAAATATTAATTTATATATAAATATTAATGGCAGTTAACAGGGAGAGAGGAGGTCAAGATAAGGTCTGGAAGACTAAGAAAAACTGCTTGTAGGATTGCTAGAAAGGCAAATCAGAAACCCTGCTTGACTGCAAAAGACCTGCAGTGCTTTCATTTTTACCTTAGTTGGTCTGGATTTCAAACCAGATCCAACCAGACCAAATGAACCCAAGGTAACAAAAATATGAACCTTGGTTTGGACGTTTGGGTGTAAAAGAGACCATTTAACAGAACTAAAAGTGGAGAATATGGAAAATGAAAATGTTATGCTGCAATGTTCATGATTGTTAAATGCAGCAAAAGACCATGTTACAAATTACATAAATGAGAAAAAAACTTTAAAAGATCTTAAGAAAATTAAGAATTTAAAAGGATGTTTGAGAACTTAATTTCCTAACATTCAAATAAACGTTGTATTTGTTCTTAAGATCTGTCGTAAGTCTTTTTCCTAAAGAAAACGTTCTGTGAATCCATCTCCTGATTCTCGGGTCAGGTTTTAATTCAGGTCCATATTTGAAAACAGTTCTAAAATGTCAGAAACAACACAAACAAAATCTACTACAGAATATCAAACTCCTCCACACAGACAATGTGTGATGAGGGTTTGATAATATAATCTTTATAAAACGTATACATTTCTGTTTGGATCTGTCATTTTCTAAAACACACCTGCCCGACGTAGGTCTCCCAGCACTGGTCCTGCTGGGTTTTGGTATTGTACTCAAATGAGGTGGACTGGTTGAGTAAGGTCAATCCTGGCACAGGTAGCCCAGACGATACAGCCCTCTTGATGCTGATAACAGTTCGGTTCAAGTCTGCGACGGTTGTGGTGAAGGTAACGTTCCTCCTCTCTGTGATCTCAGGAACAACAGTGGACAGGTTGGTCTCAGCAGGCTGGGAGATGGTAGCGAGGAAAGTTGTGGAGTCAGACCAGTTTGCTGGAATCTGAGGAGCAGCAAGGAAACATTGATACAGCAGCTGAACAGACAGTGCCATATTTACAACATAGTCCCATATACTGACAGTCCCATATTCACAACATAGTCCCATATACTGACAGTCCCATATTCACAACATAGTCCCATATACTGACAGTCCCATATTCACAACATAGTCCCATTTCCTGACAGTCCCATATTCACAACATAGTCCCATTTACTGACAGTCCCATATTCACAACATAGTCCCATATACTGACAGTCCCATATTCACAACCTCTGCCTGTCAGTAGGTTAGAGAGACAGTCAGGTGAAAGAGTTACGACACACAATGAACACATTTGACTAATAAATAAACATCTGGACACTGGATCTTCATTTAAACTGTATTGACAGAAGGAGGTGATATTTAGTGACACGTACAATGAAAAATATTTTTTTAAAAATCATTTGCAAAATGTAATGCATAAAAATAAAATTTTCTTGTGAGGAAAAAGTTAGAACACATTTATTAGTACTTAAAATGCCTAAATTTAGAATCAGGTTCCGCATATCAGGTACAAATCTAATTGTTAGAAAAGACCGTCTAAAGAAGACTGCTCTTACAGCCCAAGATCTGCACTTACATCCCAGGTTCTAGGCTACATAAATCAGGATCAGTATAACCTACAGAAATGACACACACGTCACAACACATTCCAGGACTTATACCATTGAACCATCTCATCAACCACTGCATGATGATTTCTCATGTTTCCAACTGAATTAAGCCCTTGTTTAAATGCCAATGCAGCCTTCAGGTGCATGTTTACTGCTCTGTCCATGAATACATGCTCAACCTGCATGCAGACTCCAACCAATCAGCAAGAGGGGGTGGGGGGTGGCGGCTAATGACATCATTGATCCAGATGTTAAGTTTCAAAGAAAAGCAAAAATGGAAGGGTTCATTCCCTTTCTTTGCTCTTAAAATGTCCAAATTTCAGAATAATACTCTTGAGAAACTACAAAAACACCCCACTTGAAGATTGTGCTTCCTGTTTGCTAAATTAACTTCAAGGTCAAGACTTTTTATTGTCATTACAACCGAGTACAGGTACACAGTGCAATGAAATGACGTTCCTCCGGAACCAAGGATCAGCTCAGTCTCCGTGCATTGAGGAGTCTGACTGCCTGGTGGACAAAGCTGTTGCAGAATCTGGTGGTGGAGGCTCGGATGTTCCGGTATCTTCTGCCAGACGGCATCAGAGTGAAGAGACTGTGTGAGTCTTGGAGTAGTTGTTTGTAAGATAATTACAAAAGATCATATTGTTTGTATTGTGAGGTATATTAAAGGCTAGAGAGATAGATTTTTAATATTAGCAGCTGAAGTACCAGAGCCGAGACCAGGCCGCAGACAGACAGGCTAAACTGACCATCTGTGAGCTGCTTTGATGTGTCAAAAAAGTTCAACAGTATTGAGACTGTGTCTGTGCCCTGAATTAAACACAGACAAACTAAAACAGCCTGTCTTAAAAACTTAATCAATATCCAGATATCATATTCAAATTTTAAAAACACCTCAAATCTAAAGTTTTACTCAATATTTGATCACTCACACTGTCGCTAATTAATGCCTGACTTTGAATTTGATAAAGTAATAACTGTAGGAGATTTTAACTTTCACTTTGAGAAGATGGACATTCCATTAAAAAGGCATTTACCTGAATTCCAGACTCTGTAGGTATTGTCCAGAATTTAACTGGGCCGACACACTACTGCAATCACACTCTGGAAGAGGCGTTCAATAAGATCAACTACAGCCCAACAAATTATTGAAACCCTCACAGATTGTTCAGCCCTAGATTACTATCCAACAGATGCAGTGGAGTCAGATAGATTAACCATCAGATCAACATTGGACAATGTAACACCACTTAAAAATAAAAAATTAAGACAGAAGAAAATCGTCCCATGGTACAACGATCAGACGCGTACCTTAAAACAGTCAGCACGAAGGCTAGAACAGAAAAGGAGATCGACCAGGCTGGAAGTGTTCCACTCAGCTTGGAAGAACAGCCTTATTGATTATGGAAGGGCTCTCTGTAGAGCTCGTTCAGTTTATTTATTCATGATGATCAAAAAAACTAAAACAACCCCAGAGTACTTTTCAGTGCAATCTCAAAACTTCAGGCAGGTACACCACCGACAATTCCATCAGATTTCTCCAGTAATATCTTTATGGAAAATATTAGACAGACAATTCAACCCAAAACATTGAATCTAAACAGTTTGTCATCTGGTGCTGATACACAACAAAATATAGATCTAGAAGAAACCTTTCACCCACTTCCACAATCTAATCTTCCACAGTCAGAATTAGAGAAAATTATTTACTCCTCAAACTCTGCTCCTGCTGTCTATATTCAGTCCCATCAAACCTACTTAAAGAAGTGCTGCCAGCTATTATCAAACCTCTCTTAGCAAAAGTAAATTCTTCTCTTAGTTTAGGATACAAACCTAAAGCTTTTAAAGCAACAGTTATTAAACCTCTGCTCAAAAAGCCAATCTGGATCAGAGTGTACTGGATAATTACAGACCTATTTCTAATTCATCATTTATATCTAAGATTTTAGAAAAAGCTGTGGCCCAACAACTGTTCAGATACCTGCACAAGAATAACATATATGAAAAATTCCAATCTGGATTCAGGCCTCATTAAAGTACTGAGACAGACCTAGTTAGGATTACAAATGATCTCCTTCTTGCCTCTGATCAAGGCTGTGTGTCCCTGCTTGTGCTGCTAGATTTAAGTGCTGCATATGAATCACTAGATCAGACTGTTCTCCAAGAAAGATTGGAAAGTGTTGTTGGGATCACAGGGACAGCCCTTTATTGGTTTAGATCTTACTTAACCAATCAGTTTCACTTAAACGAGATATTTTAGGATCACTACTGTTTACACTTTACATGCTACCTGATGATAAACCTAGATTAAAGAACATGGAGGATTGTATAAAAGACATAAAATCTTGGTTGTGATTTGGGTCCTAAAACGGCAAGAAATAAAGACTTATCAGACTTAACGTTAAATCTGTCTGACTTCTCAGTTGTAGTTGGTTCAGCAGCACAAAATCCTGATATCATAATTGATTCAGATTTATAATGTGACACATAGGCAATATTACTAGGACAGCTTTTCTTCATCTTCATAACATTTCCAAGTTGAGAAATGCTCTGTCCTTGCACGATGCTGAAAGACTAGTGCATGCTTTTATCAGCTCATGGTTAGATTATTGCATTGCACTCTTGTCAGGATGTTGTAATTCACAGAATTCAGAAGACCAGCAGGGGGAATAGCTTTCCAGTTCTGGAATAACCTTCCAGATAATGTTCTTTAATCTTCAGGTCTAGGCTGAAAAGCTTTTGGCAATTAATGTCTCAGCATAGTTACAGGTTGCAGATCCAGAGGTTCATGGACACTGGGATTTATGGTAAACTGGGATTCTTGGTAAACTGGGATTTATGGTAAACTGGGATGTTGGTGCTGCTGTCTGGCTCCGTCTCGCGATCACTCAGGTTTGTGACGGTGGAACGGTTGGACACCAGTGTTTATGGATGCTCCATGTTCATGTTCTTCTGGTTCCCTCCTTAGTTCGGCTGTTATAGTCAGATCTGCCGGAGTCACTCACCTCACTCTGGTAATGTGTACATTCTCTGTTCTCTATAAGTCTAAATAGCTTTCCCGAGTTAGTGACGACCCACCGGCCTGAACTGATAAAAGGCTAAACTTGAGCTCTTCTGCCCTGTCTGAGATGGACCTCAAGCTCCCAGCCACCACTTTACATTGGCTTCCCACCTTCCAGCTTCTGGAACTGGACTAGTTTCCTACCTACATCACCAACTATGTAGAAATGTACACAGACCCTGATTATCTGCTACTATTACTATTATGTTCACCAACGAATGTGTGGGGGTCCGGTGTCCCCTTAAATAACTGTGTATAAGTAGTTTGAGGAGAGGAGGAGGGGTCCCCCTTGTGAACCTGGTTCCTCCCAAGGTTTCTTCTTCCAGCTCTGAAGGAGTTTTTACTTGCAATTTGGCTCGCTGGGGAGTTTGTGTCTTTATCATTTATTCATGTGTTGTTTACCTTCTTTCTGATTTCTGTAAAGCTGCTCTGTGACATCAGTTGAAAAAGCGCAATACAAACACATTTGTATTAGTTTGTTTTGCTGTTGATCGTTGAAGAATTCATTCCAGGGTTCTGAAGCTGGACAATGAATGAAAAAAGCATGGTGGGAGAACTGATCAAAAACGAATGTGGCAGCTACTGTAACTTAAACATACTGTACATGACCTGAGACACACGGCGGCTTGTGAGGTCTGAAACTCCCCTCAGGATATGAAATGTTGGTTGGTCGGTTGCTGCTGTTACTGCATAATAGCTCCTTACATTGCTGCTCTTTAGTATGAAGAGCAAGGCTTTCTATTACTTTCTGCCTTCTGGTTGCAGCATCTCTGTGATGATGTTTCTCAAAACCTAACCATGCAAAAGGCTTTTACTAGAGAGGAACGCGTGTGCAGGTAAAGTATGAAAGGTCACTTACACCAGAGCTCATGCTGTTCACTTTGTCCAACAGGGCAATGATCAGACTGTAGAGGTTTCCAAGGTACAACACCAACACCCTGTTCACAATCAGATCAGACACGAATAATTAAAGAGAATTAAACAGATCCTCCATGTTAAAACTGGAGCTCTGAGTTTTGGACATGTAGCATCAAACCTGGCCAGCTGGAAACGAAGACTGGTCCTGGGGTGGTACATCTCCAGCTGAGCCACCAGTTCAAAGGCAGACGGAGCGATCATAGTGATGAGAGAAACCACCACACTCACCTAATGATAGAGCATGGCATGGAAATGCTTTTACTTAAGACGCTTAATTGATATTCAGAAGCAAATCTTTGAGCTACAGCTTCAAATTTATTGAAGTAATTTGGATATTTTGGATAGTTTTCAGTTCCAGAACCTTCAGTTCATACTGGATCATTGGCTGACTATGTGGGAAATTAACAAGTGAACATGATGAACCATGCATTCATCAAACCTCATTCTTTTCCCACAACGTTAGTTCTGCTTTCTGCTGCTCCAACTTCTGGGATCGATCCACCACAAAGTAGATGATGTAGATGCTGCCCGCCAAAGAAAGCAGCACCAGAATATTGGCAAGGATCCTTAGACTGATCAGAACTGCTCTGCATGAGGACAGAAAGCCAAGAAATAAGACATAACAAATGAACTAATATTACACATAAGAAATGATGAGAAGGTACCTGTGGGTTAGTTGGACATTCAAATGGCACCTTCAACAACGCATGTGACGTAAGCAAAGTCAGTCAGTTATCGCTGTACCTGACTGACCCGTTACATTTTCCATTCTGACCCATCTCCAGTTTTCCATTCTGACTTGTGCTTTTGTGTTGGTAGCATACTGTGTCCCATTCTTGTCTTGGTGAAGATGACCAACAAATCTGTGTATATGCTGTTCCAACAGTCGCATCACCAAACCAAATTAGAAATATGTGGGATGCTATTGGATGCTCTATCAACACTCCACCCCTACCGCACCATCTGCAGAACTGAGTGAGAACATTCAAGCTGCATGAGATGGATCATCACAGAACCCATTAGGAACCTCTACAACTCCATGCAGAGACGTCTGACATGTTGCATTAAACCCAACGCCGTACTGAGAGACACGACTTCAGTATGAGTAGATCAATCAATATTAATCATGTTTAATCAGTTATTGATCCTGATCACCTTTATCTTCAATTAACTTGTAGTTTCAGTTTATTATCTTCAGGCCTTAATATTTTAATATGTGGGATCAGTGTTTTCTAGCCCTAAACCTTATCCTCTTATCTTCTAATACCTTATTTAATAACCACTATGTCACTTTAGAAGCTCTCTATTGTATTGATGGTGACTCTTGCTTCCCATCATCACCACATTAGAGGAAGTCAGAAAAATGGGTGGATTTCACCCTTAAATTGAGTAACACCTTTCTGAGACAGAGTTTAGTGCTTAGTGTTACAGCCCTGGGTTGTGGTTCAATTCCCTGCTTGGGCAGAAACATCTTGATTTCCTTGCTTCATCTTGGGGATGACACCCATCACTGTGTTTACGTTCCTCTGAATCATAATTCCACCGGATTAGAGTTGCTGCTATGTGTTGCGAACAAAACCACATCTCATTTATGCTCATGCAGACCCCTGTGATGAGGCCTGGCGGCGGGAGGTAGGGAGGTTGAATCTGCTGACTGTGGATTTGCAGATCCAGCTGTGTCGCTGCTTTCTCAGAAGTGCTCTCTGGTGACCCAATTGAAGCCACTGTTTTTTTTTATTCCAGAAGGCGTGTGATTGTATCAGCGAGAGAACGAGTGTGATAGTGCTGTTCCCGGCTATCAGGCGTCTGGCCGAGCGCTCTGATTTACTTGCGCCTCCACATCGACTGCAATCGCAGCACAACAGCAGCCGCCGCAAAATCGTATTTCATACAAACAGCCCGAACTGGATGACTCCTGCTAAATCACCGCTGAGCCGTTAAAGTGGATAATAAACTGTGGATATGTGCAAATCTACATACAATATAGGAACAAAAGTATTGGGACACTTCATTCACTGTTTCTTCTGAAATCAAGGATGTTAAAAAGAGTTTATCAGTCTCTTTTTGGAGTAAATGTCTCTGTAGCAGATGAACTGACTTTGTACCTGATTGCAGGACCATTGCTGTGAGGATTTGATTGCATTGAGATGTAAGCATTAATGGGGTGAGGCTATTGAATGATCAGCACCCCACCTTATTCCCACCATCTCAACTCATTACAGAAATATTGGAAAGCGTGCTATCATTGCAGGATTCCCAAATATATAAGAAAACATAGAATCATTGTATATTAACTGTAATAACTATAGGAAATAATTCATTCTATTTATGGAACTGATCACTTTAATTAAACAGGAATTGCTTGATTAGTTTCAGTCCTTATTATTCTCCAGAAAATGTTGATCCCAAATGAAAGAAATTGCATAACTAAGAATGAATAAGCAAGTGTGAGCTTAGTCATGTTGGTTATTATAAATAAAAATAAGAATATAAAATAAATAAGAATATGCTTTTATTGGTCACAAGTATATATATATATATATATATATATATATATATATATATATATATACACACTTAAAGGGGTTTTAAATGAGTTTATTGTTGGAGTAACTGTCTCTTCTGTACTAGTTCTACCAGTGTTTTTTACACATTAACCTGGGGGATGGTTTCATAATTTGTTACATTTATTCACCAAAAATTAGAAACGTATTTATAGGAAACACATACAAGTTATTGGTATTTTCAGGAGATTTCTTTGTTAATAAGAACTTATAAACATGTCCCAGAAATCCTTTCCGAAATTGATCATCTGGAGGGTTTATACTTATAATGATATTTTATAATTTATTATTATTTTTTAAACTTTACAGGGGTCCAAATAAAATAAAAAACAACCTGAATGTCCTTTATTATTTTTATTATTTATGTATGTATGAGAATTATCCTTTCTCAGCACTTTTATTCTGAAATTTGAATATTCTGTGAGCAAAAAAAGAGAGCAAACAGGCCCTTCCTTCTCATTTTCCTCTGTAACCCAATAAATAAAATATATAAAATAAAAGCCCCGCCCCCTCTCTCTGATCAGCCAGAGTCTGTATGCAGGTTGAGCATGTACACATGGACAGAACAGTAAACATAGACACCTACAGGCTTGTTTCCTTCTTCTTTTCCTGCTCCTCCACGATGGCCTCCTTTAAAACAAGACATATTGAGACAAAGTTAGTTTCAAACAAAGAGAAAATTAGGATAAATAAGGATAAACAGATTTAAAAACAAAAAGATCTTCATTTTAACTATATTTAGAGATGTATGTGATTCAACTAAGAATTTGTAAAATGTAAATGTAAAAAATGTAAATAATTTTTTCATTAATTTATTACAATTTAAAATGCCTATAATTAGATTTAGGTGCATATCAGATGGAAAAGGTTAGTCCATCATTAAAGAGGACTTTTGTTTGGTTTGCTCTTGATTGTTGAAGGTTGTAGATGCAGATGAGTCTGAGATTTTTTTTAAAAAAGATCTCAATATTAGAAATCCACTGTCTGGAAAGGAATTTACAAGTGGAGAACATTTACAACAACTGCCAACATGGTCAGATCAGCAAGTTCAGCCCAAGAGCAGACCACAAGATAGGAAAATAGGTCTCCAACATTCCTAAAAGGTTCATCATCACAGTTCAAAGTACAGCATCTGCCACTTGTACCAGTGACACACTAACACACCACCACCATGTCAGTGTCCCTGCAGTGCTGAGAATGACCCACCCTCCAAATAAAATTAAAAACAACTTCCTATGCCTATGACTTTTATTCTGAAATTTGAGCACTGTGTGAGCAAAGAGGGAGCAAACAGCCCCTCCCTTCTCATTATTCGCTATAATCCAGTATCTGGATCAGTGACATCATTCGCCCCGCCCCTCTTGCTGATCAGTCGGAGTCTGCATGCAGGTCAAGCATATACACGTGGATAGAGCCGTAACTTGGTATGATCCTGTCTGTAGGATCCAGAGTCACGAAGCTTTCCACAGAGTGCAGCTCAGAGGTTTAAAATCCTCTAAACCAGTTTCAAACAGTTTTATTTCCTTAAAATGGAATGAAGAGCATTTTATTCCTACAAAATCAGGACATCTTTGTACCGTGAAATCAAAGACACTGACTCAGAACACAGAAGAGTGAGTTTCTGTGTTTGTGAAGCGTATTAAGGCTCTAATGGTGAGCTCTCCTTGGGGAAATCATCGTGAATACTGCAGAACATAAAGCTCATTGGTGGATAACGCAGTAATGAATTGGATCATTGAGAAATGATCACAGAGAGGCTGTGCGTTACAGGACAGACTCACCCTGATGTTATTAACGATGGCTGCCCCTTTGCTCTCGGCCGCCTCGGGGTTACCGATCAGGTAGTCCCAGGCACAGAAGATCCTCCAGCAGAAGGTGTAGTTCTCGTCAGATGCACTGGCGAGACTGAGCCGCGAGTTTTTAGCCATCCTGAAAGGAACGGATCACATTTACATGTGGAATGGTCAGCAGTATAGCCACTCAACTTACAACAGCCAATCAGGACAGAGATTACTCTCAAAGGGAGTTTGTTTAGTATAAGGTATAAAGAGAGGTTGGGAATGGGGCAGGTTATTAAACAATACACATTTTTTGTAAACAAAGAATATATAAGTTCATTATAAATATGGGTGGGACAGTATTTTATCATATTTTGTGAAATTGTCTTGCGATACCCAGTATTTTTTTATATCCATGCTTAAAAAACCCTGGCCACAGCCAGAGGCCTGAACACGGAGGTGAACTGAGAAGGTTATTGCCCCCACCCCTCCATAGCTTAGGTGATCCTTGGAGAAGAATGGAGGAGTTGGGAAGGAGGTGGGTGTGAAGTTGTCTGTCATGAAGGTGAACTGAGATGTGGGAGGGGGAGGGTGTATATAGGGCTCAGGAGGAGGGGTTTGGGGCATGCTGGTTTGATTCCCTGAACTGGCAGGACATGGCTACAATCCATTTAGGTGCCAGGAATAGAGCTGGCCACTGCTCTCTGCCCCCTAGTGTGTGAATTCACTAGTGTGTATGTGTGTTTCACTACATGGATGGGTTAAATGTGGAGGACAGTGTACATGCACAGTGGGTCTAGACGCACATTTACAGTGGTGGTTCGGGAACCAGCCTTGTGACTGGAAGGTTGCTGGTTCAAATCTCTTAAATGGGAAGACACGACTTGAGCCCTTGAGCAAGGCTAGTAACTCCCCAACTGCTCCCTGGGCAGCTGCCCACCACTCCTGGCATGTGTGCTCACTGCCCTCTAGAGTGTGAATTCACTAATGTGTGTGTTTCGCTGTGTGTGGATGGGATCAAATTTACTGTAAAGCACCATGGACCTATGAGCACCTTCTCCTTCAATGCACATTTTGAACAAACATCTCTGCACTGTACGGGACAGTAATTAATGGTTAAAGGTTAATTAATTCATGGTTTTAAAAAATCTACCCCTACTAGTGCTTCCTGTCTGTGTCAAAATACCACGATAAATATCATGTACTATAAAAATATCTTTAAATATCATCATATATATTTTGGGTCCATTCTTAATATAAAGGTCATTACAACTGAAATGAAAGACCATCTAATCATTTAATGCTTACAGTCAAATGACTGCTGCCTCAGTGCTGATGCCTCTTGGATGTTCATATATTTTATTTAATCAGTGATTTCAATCAAATCTCTAATGATTACTTTCTTAACAGAGTGATGAAACTGTAGGCAAAAACAGCCATCCCAACCAGAAAATAGGCCAGGGGCAGGCGGTAGCCTGCGCTGCCGATCTTACGCACGTTCCCGTAATAACCGTAGAAAAGCACGGAGTACTGCAGGTAACCCTGAAAACAAATACAAAACAAAACTGCATCAGTGGGATCACTGGATACAAAATACAGTCACTGATCACTGTAACACTTCATCCCATTTCTATTTATTCTGTAGTATTTAAAAAAATCTGAAATATGAAGGAAAATATGAGATAATAAATAAACATTTCATACATTTGGATTTTCATAGTATTAAATACTGCAGTAACAGATTTAATTATTTAACAAAAATATTCATATCCAGAATATCATTGTTATAAAATGGTTGTACAAAATAAAATAAGTATATAATTAATATTAATATTATAAATATGATTAAATATACTAAATAAATATTAAAATAAATAAATATAAAATAAATAATAAATATAAAAAATATTAAAGCTATGACATAATTACTATACAAATGTGTTTATCGTAAAACTAACATCCAGAATAAAGTCATAATAAATTAATCATAAATCATAATTAATGTTAATCATAAATTACTATTAAATTTATATCCAGAATAAAAGTATTACAAAATAAAAACTGGTATTTGAAAAAGAAACAAATATCTATGAATTTATAAGCACATCATATTTATTTTATGTCCTTATATTAAACAGACAAATTACATTTATAATAAAATATATAAATATTGAAACATTAAAGTATACATTTCATAGTATCAGTTATTACTGAGAAAATAAACGATGACTTTGGAACAGAAATAATTATTAACAAAAAAAGAAAGTCTTGCCCCGAGTGACCAGATGGTGTCCAGGTCCTGAGCGGAGGAGATCTGGTCTTTAGGGATGGTCTTACTCCGAGTGGTGCCAAATGGAGCTCCAGCCAGCAGCTGGAGAAGGGCAGAAGGGGAGAGGGAGGGGGGATGGAGGGATGGAGGGAGGATGAGTGATAGAGGAGAACAGCTGGTACCAACGCAGGGAAATTGCTTTGTGTCCCGGTGTCAGCGAGGGAATAAATCTCACCTGTTTTTACTGACAAAACATGACACCAGGAGATGTGGGGTCATATTAAAGCCCCCAAACACAAAACAAACTTTTGATGGTGGGGTTTAAAGGCACATATAACATTTTTAAACCTACAGTTTTATATTAATGCTCTAAATTTCTCCTCTCATAAGAGGAAAACCTGCTCTAATGTAAAGTAAGTTCTCAGCAGTAATTCTGTTACAGACAGAACTACAAATAAACACTGCCATAATACAGAACCCAGGACAGAGGTGGAGTTTCTGATGTCTTACCAGAAAAGATCATCCAAAAAAAAAATCACACAACAGTAGCAGGAAATGGAACACAATCTACACCAACTGCTTTCTGAAATCACACTCATTTATACACTACGGTGGTGCCTGGAGGTTTTAGAAATTTCTATATTTCTGCATAAATTTGATTTTCACGTCCTAACAGTGGCTTCAGCTCTGTCATGTTGGTGGATCTCCTCCCATTAATTGCTTCCTTTGGCTTCTTCAACAACATTTCTGTTGGATAAAGTTCAAGACAATCCAAAACATTTTCTTTAACCACTCTTTGCTAGAGTGACTTGTGTGCTTGGGTCATTGTCCTGCTGCCTGACCCACGTTCTCTTGAGAGTCAGCTCACAGATATCGAAATTCCTTTAGAATTTGCTGGTATAATTCAAATTCATTATTTCACCAATGATGGCAAGACTTCCTGGTCCAGATTAAACCAAAACAGGCCCAAACCATGATACTACCACCGTTTTCTTCTTTTCTACAAACTAATAATGCTTCTCAGATCTATTTTAGTCTCATCTGACCTCAAAACATTATTCCAGTCTTCTGGCTTGTCCATGTGATCTCTATCAAACAGCAGACGGACAGAAGTGATCTATTTGTTCTTTTAATAACCCTGCCATGCTCACCATTGATGTTCAGTGATCTGTGTGTGCATTTGCACATCTGTGCCATCAACTATGCAATGTAAAGTAGCTGAATGCATTCATTAGAAGTGGTGTCCACAAACCTATTGAGCAGGTGTCCCAATACTTTTGACCATATAGTGGATTTTATGGTGCATTTAACCAATTGTAATGCGTTTTGTTCCAGTGTTTCTTTAATAAAATGAAAAAAATGAAGAATATGAAATTTTACAAACCTCAGGCAGAACGATAAACGCTCCGGTCATTATGGTGAGAACGATATTAATGCCGAAAAGCCACCGTAGGAAAATAAAGTAGGAGGCCACTCCGGATCCAAAGTGACCTGCAGATACAGCAACACACACTGATCATCAAAAACAGAGCAAATATTCCAACATCTGACCAACCTATTGTTTCACAGGAAAGAATAAGATGAGATGTTCTGCAGCTACTGTTGTTACTATACAGGATTTACAGAACTGGAAAATGGAGGGTTACAGAGAAAGTTCTCCAGTTTCAGCTACACTTTTACTTGGGCACATGTTTGTGGACACCCCGTCTAATAAATTCAGCTACTTTAAGTTGCACTTCTTGCTGACAGAGATGTGCAAATGCACACAACTTGTCTTGTCTTGAGTAGTACTGCCAATAGCTGAGCTGTGGAGTGGTGGAACTGTGTTCTCTGGAATGATGGGGCTTTATCCAGTACTTTTGGGATGAGTTGGGAAGTTGGGGATGAGGTGGAGTGGTGATTATCCAACGTTCTGACCTCACTAACACTCTTGTTGCTGAATGCAGTCAAATCCTCACATCAGTGCTCCAGAATCTAGAAGAAAGCCTTTCCTGGACAGTAGGGGAAGTTACTCCAACATAAACAGGACTCCAGTAGAAATGACCAGGTGTTCCAATACTTATGGCCATATAGTGAGTTTCATGTGCTGGTTATCTTCTGATATGCTTCGTACCAAAGCTCCTCAACAAATTAATTAACCAGTGTTCTGTAAAGTCTAACGGGAGCTACTGAAACACTGCCTTTGTGGGCAGGGCATGGGTATGTTAATTAAGTTCCATCCAATTACTGTATATTAGACTTAATGAGACTAAAATATTCAGAATGAAACATCCTTACTTTCAATCTTCTTAATACGCATTTCCCACGGGATGAACAGCACGAGTATGTTATACAGAACTCTTGAAATCTTCTTTAGCAGCTGCAAAAGAAACATACGACTTAATGAGTCTCTTCAAAACAGCTCATTTTCTCCAGAGAACCCTTACTGATGGAGGTTCCTCTGTGGTTCTTGGCTTTTAGTCCATATAGAATCTATATGGAACCAAAAGTCAATCTTCTCTCTTTGGTTGGGAAATAATAACTAGGGGTTTCATTCATTTAATTTGGGACAGAGGACCCCATTTTATTTCGTATGGGGGGGGTCATCTTCATTTGTTTGGTTTGTAGGTGGGAGAAGGGGGGGTCACCTTCACAGAAAGAGCTGACCCACCTCAGCCCACTTAAAGACACATCTCTGTTCTACCAAACAGCTCCAAGGCCTGTAGGAGCTGCTGATCCAGTTGTGGTGGATATCTACAAGTGGTGGTCTAAAGGGAACAGACCACCACCTGCAAGGTGTAGGTTGCCTAAGGCCCACCAATACTATCTGGGTGGAACTAGAAGCAGGTCTACAGTAGAACAGATGTTTAATGTTTAATGTTGTTTTATGGAGAAACATATCACAACACACGGATGTTGTATCGGGCACCCGGCTGCAAATAGGGCTGTACCAGTAGTAGACTGGTCAGAGTGGCCATGCTGACCCCTGTCCACTTTCGAAAGCTCTGACAATAGACAGATGTGTGTCAAAAGTGGACATTTAAGTCCTGGAAGAAGTTGGTGTTAAGACAAGAGAATGCTGATAAAGGCTTTGGGTGAACAATACTGCCTTGTTCTCTCACACACACACACACAGACACACACACACACACACACACACACACACACACACACACACACACACACACACACACACACACACACACACACACACACACACAAATGGATTTCATGATGCATCAACCAGATGTGCCTCAATCTTGGAGATAAGAGACCCAAGAAATGCACACATTTTCCAAATAAATGTGAATTATTTCTGATCTCAATAAACCAAGAAGCCATCAGTGTAATTAATAATTCATCATCGGATCCACTCGCTGAAAAGTCAATTAATTTTAATGCTGCTTGGGTAGCCTCGGCGAATGCCACTGGAACATTTTAATTAAAACGAGCTGTAACACCAGGCTGTAAATCTGAGCGCAGTGTCGGAGAGAGCAGGATGAGAAGGAGAGAGAGAGAGAGAGAGAGAGAGACCTTAACTTAACCTATTAACAACCAATAGAAGATGAGAATGAGAATAAAGGTACCAACAATTGATTTGAACCTTTACACTGTTATTTTATTATATGTATCTAAATAATGTAGTAATAATAATAACAATAGTCAAATATACCAGCCATAACATTTTGACCACCTCCTTGCTTGTACTATCACTGTCCACTCTATCAGCTCCTCTGACCACACAAGAGCTCTTTGTAGATCTGTAATTCCAGACTGTAGTTCATCTGTTTTTCTGCATCCTTTATTCTCCTCCTTCCACCCTGATCTTCAATGATCAGGACCCCACAGGACCACCACAGAGCAGCTATTATGTGGGTGGTGGTTCCTTCTCAGCACTGCAGTCACACTGACATGGTGGTGTGTTATGGTGTGTTTTGTGGGAGATATAGTGGTGGCCATAATGTCATGGCTGTTTGGTGTACAGCTCATTACTGTTATGGAGCTGTCCTGCCCCAAATGGAGGAATTCAAGTATCTTGGGGTCTTGTTCACAAGTGGGGGTGAGAGGGAGCGCGAGATTGACAGGCAGAAGGGTGCTTCGGTCTGTTGTGGTGAAGAAGGAGCTGAGCTGAAAGGCGAAGCTCTCGATTTACCAGTCAATCTACGTTCCTACCCTCACCTATGGTCAAGAGCTGTGGGTAATGACCGAAAGGACAAGATCACGGATACAATGAGTTTCCTCTGTAGGGTGCCCCGGGCGCTCCCTTAGAGATAGCGTGAAAGCCGTGGTCACCCGGGAGGAGCTCGGAGTAGAGCTGCTGCTCCTCTACATCGAGAGGAACCAGTTGAGGTGGCTCGGGCACCTTTTTCGGATGCCTCCTGGACGTCTCCCCGGGGAGGTGTTCCAGGCACGTCCCACCGGGAGGAGACCGCAGGGTAGACCCAGGACACGCTGGAGGGAATATGTCTCTCGGCTGGCCTGGGAACGCCTCGGGTCCCTCCCTGGCTGAGGTGTTGGGGGAGAGGGAGGTCTGGGCATCCCTGCTTAGACTGCTGCCCCCACGACCCGGCCCTGGATAAGCGGAAGAAGACGGACGGACGGGAGGGACAGACATTTTTCCTGCTTTCACTCATCACTTTCACCAATAGAAATGCTCCAAATGCCTTAAACTAAAATCTTTTTATAGAGACTAAAAGTTTCTTTTGATTGAAAGTTTCTCCTTCTCCTGTAAGACTGATGTCTGATGTTTTCTTTTTGCATAAAAGTTTCTACATAAATCTGAGCTAAAGCTTCATCAGATTTTCACACATGTCCTAAAAGTAGATAAGGAGAACCAATCAAACAAATGATCCACAGTCAGACAGTTTGTATACAAATGGAGGAGATTCAAGACCATTATTACCCTCCCCAGGAGGGTACCAACAAAGATCACACCCAGAGCAAGGTGTGTAGTAGTCCACCTCACAAAGGAACCCAAAGTAGCTTCTAAGCACCTAAAGGTCTTTCTCATATTGCCAAATGTTGATGTTCATGAGTCCACCATCAGGACAACACTGAACAACAATGCTGAGCATTGCAGGGGTGCAAGGAGGAGTCACTGCTCTCCAAAAAGAACACTTGCCATACTTTAGTCCAGCAAATCCTAAAGGAAGATATCAGGACTGAATCTCGAGAGAACGTGGGTCATGCAGCAGGACAACAGCCCTAAACACAAACATTTCCCATGTCCCAGTCAAAGTCCTGACCTTAATCCAACAGAAATGTTGTGGATGAACCTGAAGCAAGCTGAAGCTGTTTTATATGAAGTGATGGAATAAAATTAGTCCAGGACTAATCAACAGGTGCTGGAAATGTTTACCAGCAGTTAAAAATGGCAATTCTAAAAGTAAAGGTTTGCATACTTCTGCCCTCACAGATATGTTATATTGGATTATTTACCTCAATAAAAAAAATGATTTGATTTGGTTCTCCGACACTGGTTTTTCCAGCATTTCTTTAACGAAGAAATAGAGAAAATTGAAATGAGTTTTCAAGTGGGATGACGACATCATTGATGGAACAATGAATTCTGAATGATACCAATTAATACTAAAGAAAAATATCAGGACATCTGTCTGTGAGGTGAATCTCAAGAGAATGTGGGTCGTGCAGCAAGACGACTAAAGTATTATCAAGCACTGCTGTATGTTTTGTGACATGACTGAGAGCGGTTTCTGACAGAGAGGGTGGGCAGTGCTGCTGAATGGATTTAGAAAGAAGGAAAAAGTGATTTTTAGACGTACATCTGCCCCCGCAGCCTGATAGCCTCGAGTCCTGGTCAGTCTACCCTCGTATTTCAGCACAATCTCTCTGGCCTGCCTGAAACACACAAACACAGATACACACAAACATTCTTGTAATGTCTAAAAATACATAAATACAGTCTAAAACATGGCTTTTAAAGAGTTTATGGCAGATTTCCCCCAAATTCAACACACAGCACATACAATGGGGTTAAAAATGTACAGAAAAATGTCATATTTACAGCAGAAGATTCAGGTTTATACATTTCAACAGCAATTTAACAACAACTTCACTGGAAATGACAATGTTGATCAGTATTCACAGCCTTTGACACTCAAATTTGAGCTCAGGTGCATATGGTTCCCACTGAATATCTTTCAGATGTTTCTACAGCTTGATTGGACACCTGTGGTCAATTCAGTTGACTGGACATGATTTGGAAAGACAGGATTGTATTGAGACACAGATCTGAGGAAAGGTACAGAAACATTTCTGCTGCATTAAGGGTCCCAGTGAGCACAGTGGTCTCCAACATCCATAGATGGAAGATGTTTGGAACCACCAAGACTCTTTATAAAGCTGCTTGATCAAACTGAGAGATCAAAGTCGAAGGGTCTTAGTCAGGGAGGTGAACAAGAACCCAATGGTCACTCTGACAGAGCTCCAATGTTGCTCTGTGTTTAGAGAGGAGAACTTTCCAGAAGGACAACTATTTCTGTTTCTAAAGGACTCTCAGATCCTGAGAAACAAAAAGATTGAAATGCATAACAAATCTATCAGTGAAACACACACACACACACACACACACACACACACACACACACGCACACACACGCACACACACACACACACACACACACACGCACACACACGCACACACACACACACACACACATTCAGATAGCCAGAATCAGCAGTCTGGGCAATAACACATTATTTCTCCCTGTGATCTGAGCTGGGATTTATTGCGGTGAAAGTCTCTGATGAAGCCATTAATACTGAGCCTACAGGCCTCATCACTACTGTAAGCATTCCTCCGGGACGCACACCACGCTCTCAGCTGGGTTTTCTCTCAATGGAGGTTTTACGAACAAAAACCCTGTAAAAATCCCATTCCGACTCTTTCCACAAACGGCTAATAAACACATTACTGCATTACTGCATTACAGCGGGCCATTATGTGCACTGTAAGAGCTCGATGAGGGGGAAAACGGGGACGGCAAATGAATATTAAGGGCTCAGGCTGGGAAGAGCCTTTTTAGATATATTTATTGTGTGTCTGGGTGTTTTCAGGCTGGGGGTGTCAGTGGTCAGAGCTCAAGACCAAACGCAAAAGCGCTGCATCTACTGCTCGCTTATGGACAGCAATAAACTTGTCACATAGTGGGTAAAAGTTGCTGGGCTAACCAGCCGGTCAGCAGCTTTGTGCATTATTGCCGGGTCTAAATATCAGGGACCTTGAGGTGGAAAAAGAACGGGGCACAGAGCCTCGATTTATACAGCAGTGCTTTACAGTGGCCACTTACGTGTGGTCAGCATGTAGCACTAATCCATACATGATAAAGTATAACAAGAGGTTTTGGCTCCAACAGTCAACAAATAGAACAGCTGTCTTTTGACAAAACTCCATTTGTATCTGAATATATGATAAAACTAGGTGGTTTGTGGATAGATGGCCACTATGGTGTTGATATGTTGATATGTGGTTGCTATGGTGTTGGTATAGTATTGCTCGGTGGTCGCCATGGTGTTGCTAGGTGGTCGCTATACTGTTGCTTGGTGGTCGCCATGGTGTTGCTAGGTGGTTGCTATAGTATTGCTTGTTGGTCACCTTGGTGTTGCTAGGTGCTTGCTATAGTATTGCTCGGTGGTCGCTATACTGTTGCTCGGTGGTCGCCATGGTGTTGCTAGGTGGTTGCTATAGTATTGCTTGTTGGTCACCTTGGTGTTGCTAGGTGCTTACTATAGAATTGCTCGGTGGTCACCATGGTGATGCTAGGTGGTCGTTATAGTGTTGCTCGGTGGTCGCCATGATATTGCTAGGTGGTTGCTATAGTATTGCTTGGTGGTCACCTTGGTGTTGCTAGGTGCTTGCTATACTATTGCTCGGTGGTCACCATGGTGTTGCTTGGTGGTCGTTATAGTATTGCTCAGTGGTCACCATGGTGTTACTAGATGGTTGCTATAGTGTTGCTCGATGGTCACCATGATGTTACTAGGTGGTTGCTATATTATTGCTTGTTGGTCACCTTGGTGTTGCTAGGTGCTTGCTATAGTATTGCTTGGTGGTTGCCATGGTGTTGCTAGACCAGCAGTTATTGTTAAACTTCTGTTTATTATAAAATCAAATCATGCGTTTTGTGAATCTACTAACAACCTTTCTAGTACAGTTAACACTGCTGAATGTGCACCCACACACTATGTCCAAAAGTCTGTGGACACCCCTTCGTGCATTCAGCTACTGTAATAGGCACCCACTGCTGACACAGATGTGATGAATGTGCAAATTCACACGCAGCTTGTGTAGTGTCTGCCAATAGAATAAGACTTCCTTGAGCAGATGAACTTGGAACCTAACCAGCACTGAGCTGTAGAACACTGGAACTGTGCTCTCTGGGATTATGGGGCTGAATGCAATCAAAGTAGAGGCAGTAACGTCAACAAACGATCCTCTTCAATCTCTTTTTAATAGCCTTGGTTCCAGAAGAAACAATGCGCGAGCAAGTGTCCCAATACTTTGGTCCGCACCATGTGCTTCTGCACCCATTGATGCTTGTTGTATTTGTCTAACGTGTATGTATGTGTTGGTGTGGGGTTGTGTTTTTTCTCCTGAGTGTCCTTGCCCTGAGAATAACCTCAATCCATCACCTAAATGCAGGAATGTTGCTCCGAGTCAGGAAGTGACCCCAGCTGGACAAGGATGAGAGAAAGAGGGTAATGACGTAATTATTCAGAGAGTGTGTTTCAGCCTTCAGGTGCAACATGGTGAATACCTGGGCTCTTCCGAACTGAACCTCCGTGAACATTATCCTGCATCTGTGAGTCTAATAAACACGGCTATGAATAATGAACTAAAACTCAGTATCATCATATTAATAATTCATCATATTAATATTTCATCATATTAACCCCCAAGTGGTTGCCAAGGTGTTGCTAAGTGACTATTCCGCTGTTCCTAATGTGCATCTTGGTGGTTGCTATGGTGGAAACTGGGGCATTTCTGGTGATTAGAAGGGTACCCTAAGTGGTTGCTAAGGTGTTGTTTGTTTGGTAACTGGGGCATTTCTGGTGATTAGAAGGGTACTCTAAGTGGTTGCTAAGGTGTTGCTAAGTGGTTGCATGGTTGGTAACTGGGGCATTTCTGGTGGTTAGAAGGGTACCCTAAGTGGTTGCTAAGGTGTTGTTTGTTTGGTAACTGGGGCATTTCTGGTGATTAGAAGGGTACCCTAAGTGGTTGCTAAGGTGTTGCTAAGTGGTTGCTTGGTTGGTAACTGGGGCATTTCTGGTGGTTAGAAGGGTACCCCGAGTGGTGGTTGACACTCCTGGTTACACCTGCCTTAAAAAACCTGGCCTCAATACCATGTATTTCAGTTGTTACAACTTGTAACTAACCTGCTCATGACTAAGCAAATTTTCAATCCGGTTTTAGGAAGAACCATATCATGGAAAAAGCACTTGCCGGTGTCTGCCTGACCAATGACCAGTCATCCCCAACCACAAAGTCCTGTACAAGGACCACTTTTGTTGAGGATTTCTTTGCTTCCACTTGGTTGTATCATTTGACAGCATAGCATAGAGTAATCAAATCGATGGTGAAAACACTCAGATCAATATTTAAACGGCACAAATTCTGATATTCCATCCACTTTACACTCACTACAGCCGTGGCTCTCAACCCTGGTCCTGGAGGCATCCCCGGCCTCCAAGTTTAAGCTTTAACGCCCTCCTGAACAAGCTCGTTAATGAGCTGATTAGTTGAATTGGGTGTGATGGGAGCAGAGAACGCTCTAAAATATGTAGGGTAGGGGTGCCTCCAGGACCAGGGTTGAGAAACACTGCACTAAACAGTTGTTTACGAGACATTAAACCATGAATGTGTTACTTCTTTTAGTTCTGCACTGCAAAAAAAAACTCATTTGAAATGCATGCTTATAAAATGACCTCAGAAATACAGCCTGTATTCAGGCACATCTATCCTACACCGACGCCGAGCGCGGTACACATGCATTCATCACCTTATATCTTCACTACTGCAACGCTCTCCTTGCTGCTCTTCCATCTCACAGTGCAAATGAACTGCAGCTTGTGCAAAATGCAGTGGCCTGACTACATCGACCCGCGTGCCTCAACATATAACAGCTCAACACCTGCCCTGGCTGCCTCTGTGTCTCCATCACAACGAGTCACATCAGACATTACTGCTGACTTGCATACATCTGAACTTTAAACTCTATATTCTCCATCCTCCTCCCCACGGTCACTGCTCTCACCCTGATCGAGATTTCACGCCTGCTGCTCCACACATGTGGAATCAGCTCCCGGATAACATCCAAACATCGTATAATTGACTTATTTAGGAATGCGTACGTCTGCTTTCTGACTTTATTTACACATCACATTTTTACTGTGGAAATTCACATGTTTTTATTACTCATTTAAGTGTCATTAACTATTATTATCAACAGTATTGTGTGGTTATATTATCTGTGTATATGTGGTTATATACCTGTATATACATACATGCATATATATATGTGTGTGTGTGTGTGTGTGTGTGTGTGTGTGTGTGTGTGTGTGTGTGTGTGTGTGTGTGTTTAAATTGAAAAATCAAATCAATCTATGTTAGCCGAGCAGAGACACATAATGCAATATATGATGTAAAAAGTACAATGTGAAATAAAGTGTGAGATACTGTAGAAAGAAACATATAATATAAAATATAATAAAAATATATAAAAATCAAGTTTACAGATGTAATTGTATGGACAGATATCACACATTTTTGAACAGGTACTGACTATATATGGACCCTTCTGTCTCTCACAGAATAATATGCAATATGCAAATAATAATATTATTGGAATTGTAAAGTATATATAATGTGTGTGTGTGTGTGTGTGTGTGTGTGTGTGTGTGTGTGTGTGTGTGTGTGTGTGTGTGTATTTGTTGCTATGACCTTTACCACTTTACAATTCCAAGATGATGACTCACTTTAAGGCCTTGAGTTTGCGTCGCATTGGCCACGGTCGGGTCCGGATGTTGGCGATAATTTCCTTCTGTAACTGAATGTTCTGAAAAAGCTCTTCAGGATCATTACTGTCCACCCGCTCTTCATCCTTATCCTCATCATCGGAGGGTCTGCAGATCAGATATTTAAATCAGAATTTAGAGAACAGTGAAGCAACTAATAATCTATAACCTTTGTTAACCTTTAGATATGAAAACGTGTGATCAGAACTGACCTTAACACATTTAATACCTTTAAACATGTAAACCTTTACTGTGGTGGCTACATTATTTATATTTGGTAATAAAGTGTTTCGGAAAATGGCTCTGATTTATGGTCACAGAGATTATTATGTTATCAAACTGTCAAATAAAAGGCCGGCCTCTGTTTTTACGGGTAAAATAATCGATAATCGCATGGAAGACACTGCATTATTGTTAACTTTATGATTCTCTACGGACCTTCAAACATTAGGTCTGATGAGTTACTGCATCTGTGCATATTTCTACTCAACACTGCTGAAGCAATGGTACTGAAACGGGTTCGTGGACAGCGCTATAGGAGAGCCATGTTTGGTTTCAGTGTGAAGAACCTGGTTTTAAAGAACCTTCACATGTAAAGTTCTTCTATAAACCTTTAAAGGTTCTTCACACTCACATACAGTTTAATGCTCACACAGTTATACACAGAGCTGCCATTACATTAAGTCCTTTTTTTACATTCACTGTCCACTCTGTCAGCTCCTCTGACCACACAGGAGCCCTTTGTAGTTCTATAATTACAAACTGTAGTTTATATGTTTCTCTGCAGACTTTATTATTATTATTATTATTATTATTATTATTATTATTATTATTATTATTATTATTATTATTATTATTATTATTCACCACCACGTCAGTGTGACTGCAGTGCTGAGAATGACCCACCACCCACATCATAGCTGCTCTGTGGTGGTCCTGTGGGGTCCTGATCATTGAAGATCAGGGTGAAAGGAGGAGAATAAAGTCTGCAGAGAAACAGATGATCTACAGTCTGGAATTATAGATCTACAATGTGCTCCTGTGTGTTCAGAGAAGCTGATCCAATGGATGAGTGAAGAAACAAGAAGTTGGTCATAATGTTGTGGTTGATTAGGTCATAACAAATGATTAATGAGCTAAAGATCCAGTTTTCTTGATCTAATTTCTTAAATGATTAAAAATCCAACGTAAAATCCAGTCCGATCTATGTTCTGATTACTGAACGCACTGAACGCTATTATTCCAGGTCATTTTGGGACGTTTGAAACCGTATAAGGAACAGCTGACAGATTCAAAGTTTGTCAAATAAAGAAATAATGATACAATGGAGATGCAAAGACGGTCTGTGGCCCAATGCCATAGAAAAGCCATTTCCATTTTCTCAAGAACCTTTCTTAGAACCATGTTTGCAGATAAGAAAAAAAGTCCTCATTAACTCAGGTTCTAGGAATGTCTCTTAAAGTGGTCCAGACCCTTATGTGAAGGTTCTACAGGCTGACATACAATCTGATGGCAGTGAAATCAGTTAAACTAAGTAAATGAATTCTCTACAAAAAAACAAATTTAAATATTTCTGTTTTCTAAATGTAACATTTAATATGCTTTTACTTAAAGAAACAACAACACATTTGATATGTTTGTGCATTTTTGCAATCAGAAAAATTAAACAAATAACCAGCATTGATGCTTCAGAATGTGCAGAAGGTTCTGCCATGTGCTTCTACTCACTGTCCACCTTATTAGAAGCAGCCCCCTCACTACTATACATCAATCAGCCATTAAATTAAAACCATCCTGATAATAATGGGTAGATCCCCTTGTGCCACATCAGCGCTGATCCATCGTGGCATGACCTGAAGATGTGTCTTTAACTCACCCTGTGTTGTCCTGGTATGGTGAGTAGATCCTCCTGGAGCTCTTCCTCACACTCTTGTGCCGTTTGGAGGCTGTTAAGGGTTTGGTCAAGGCTGTTGTTTCACTCATGACTCTGGAGGTCAACTTTCCTGTGTGTGTGTGTGTGTGTGTGTGTGTGCTGATACCTGTCTGATTGGATGCTGTACTGAATGGCTCAGAGCTCTCTGGGCTGTCAGTTTAAGCAAGCACCCTCACTCCAATCACTGCTGCTTCAGTGTCTTAAAGGGCCAGAGCTGCCTCTGATCCTCACTGTGGACAAACACTGATCAGTAAAGACATGGTTGATGCCTCACATGGTTGCTGCACTGGAGCAAATGAGGATAACGTAGTAAAAGTAGTGGTAATACTGGTGTTAGTAGTAGTAGTAATGGTAGTGGTAGTAGTGGTGGTAGTAGTAGTAGTAATGGTAGTGGTAGTAGTAGTAGTAGTAGTAGTAAACCTTATCTCAATGCTGAAGCATGGCCTCACCCTCATCTTGCCACCAAAACAGCTCTGACCCATCAAGGCATGGACTGAAGGTGTCCTGTGGTACCTGGCACCAAGATCTCACAGCAGATCCTTTAAGTCCTGCAAGTTGTGAGGGGGGATCTCCATGCGCATCACTGAGCCAAAGGTTCTCATGAACAGGCTGATCTTCATTGCAGCACTTTTAGCCTAATGTCCATTTTTCCTGCTTCAACTCCAAGTTCAACTCCTTGCACTTCTATAATTCCAGACTGTAGTTCCTCTGTTTCTCTGCAGACTTTATTCTCCTCCTTTCACCCTGATCTTCAATGATCAGGACCCCACGGGACCACCACAGAGCAGCAGAGTCAGAGACAAAAGTGTTGGTCATCCTCTAGTCCTTCATCAGTTCATCAGATATTTCTGGTCGGTGTCAACAGTGACACTAAGAGGTTTAAACACTCCAGCAGCACTGCTGTATCTGATCTACTTGTACCACCACCGTGTCAGTGTGAATGCAGTGCTGAGAATGACCCACCACCCACATCATAGCTGCTCTGTGGTGGTCCTGTGGGGTCCTAATCATTGAAGATGAGGGTGAAAGGAGGAGAATAAAGTCTGCAGAGAAACAGATGAACTACAGTCTGGAATTATAGATCTACAAAGTGTACAATAAATGTAGAAACAAAGGTCATAATGTTATGGCTGATTTGTGTATATTAATTCTGCAGTTACTTCAGTTCTGAGTTGTTGTATGAGAACAATAGACTCTATAGGCTTGTGTCCAAAGGTTTAAACAGCCAGACAGTATTTCTTCTCCAATATGTGCTGGGAATTTTAAGCAGGTCCACATGGTTGAATCCTTCTAGTTTTCCTCATAAAGGGACCTTGGGGTGCACTGATATTGTAGAACATCGCTGTGTAGAAGAAACAGAGAGTTAATGCCCCCCTTTAGGGAAAGAGGAGGGAAGCTCCTGGATGATAATATGGTAATGAGCCATATGTGGCTGTGGCTGTCCATTTCATTCTGCTGTCCAGTGATATAAAGCAGAAGGTCTGTGGAGCAAAATGGGAATAAATGAACAAAGTCACTTGTTATTTGTTCAGTGCAGGATATATATTCTATGGCTCAACAGGGTTTCCTGTGATTATACATTCATATAACATACAGTCAGGTGAAACAAATGGACACCCCATGAAACACATTTCCTTTTATATATTTGGACACTATATTTTAACTATATTGAAAGATTTAAGGTGATATTAAACTCATAAACCTGAAGAAACATCTGAAATTCATTTATAATATGTAATTATTCACTTTCATTACGACGTAAATGCCTAAAATTAGAATCAGGTGCAAATGATTCTAAGGACTTTGGAGGAGGCTGTCTTATTTAAACCTCAGACATTAGTTTGGTTTGCTCTTGATTGTTGACGTGAGTAGGAGCTCAAAAAGGTATCTGATGCTTTTAGAAAGAAGGCTGTAGATGCAGATGGGACTCTGGGAAGAGAGTTCTCGAAACAATTAGAAATCAATCATTACACTGTCTGGAAAGAGCAGAATACAAGATGAGTCTCCAACCATCCAACAATATCATCACAGAACCTCTTCCCAGAGTTGATATGCAAGTGCAGCTTCTACCAACAGAACACACCAAACAAGATTGATTTTCGTGGTCAGTAAGGAGGAAAAGCTATCAAGTCAAAAATATCAAGGCAAGACCTAGATTGAGACTAAGAACAGGACTTCTTGAATAATGTGGTTTGGACAGATGAATCAGTGGTCAGTGAGAGCGTCTACCTGTAATTAACTCTATATAACATTAGAATAAACCCAAATAAACATAAAGTCAGTGGTCAGTGAGAGTGTAATTAACTATATATAACATTAGAATAAAGCAAATCAAACAAAGCACAGTGGACACAGTGAGTATTAAGCACAGATTTCACAGTTAAGGAGTCGCACTGAGGTAACAGTTTTAATGAGTCGAAGCCTGTTCAGCTTCCAGATGTGAGGAGGCGTTAACAGCTCATGAGAAGAGAGCCACACTGAGATCCATCACTGATTCCTCTGATCGTTTGTGCCCACACTGCACACTTTAACGCCCCTCTGATCCTCCATAAACGATTACTATTGTTTATTAGTGCATCTCAAAAATTTTGAATATCATCAAAAACCTCATTCATGATCACAATTTCATTAATAAAGGTAAACTGTATTTTTTTATATATTAATTACACATAAATATACATTTGACAGTACAGCATATATATTTCATATCTCAATAGGGTTTCCTGTGATTATAAATACATATAATATCCAGTCATGTGAAACACTTGGGCATCCCATGAAAAACATTGCCTTTTAAATAATTAAACATATGGACATTTGATCTTTAACTGAGAGACGAAGGTGATACTAAACACATAAAACTGAAGAAACATCTTCAATTCATTTATAAAATGTAATTATTAGAAATGAAATTTCCTTGTAAGCAAAAAGTTAGAACACCTCCACTTTCAATACTGTTTAAAATGTCTAAAATCAGGAGCAAATGAAGAAGGCTGTCTTATTTAAACCTCAGACATTATTTTGGTTTGCTCTTGTGAAGTGAGAATGGTCTGCATGGCGAGAACCAAAAAGTAAAAGCTTGCTGTCAAAAAAATATCAAAGCAAGATTAAATTCTCCAAAGAACATCTAGACAAATGATACAGGCCAGCTCAC
Source organism: Acestrorhynchus altus (assembly GCA_034509495.1). Lineage (NCBI taxonomy): Eukaryota > Metazoa > Chordata > Actinopteri > Characiformes > Acestrorhynchidae > Acestrorhynchus > Acestrorhynchus altus. The sequence continues at coordinate 29,488,346 of CM067514.1, forward strand.
AAAATCAAGAAATCCAGAATCTCAAAATAATAATAATAATAATAAAAAATGTATGAATGTATGAATTAATAGATTACTAACCACAGTATCAGCTTTAAAAGAAAAGGCAACACATCACTTTACATGTAATTACTATAAAATATAGGTTAATTTTTGAATTAAATTGTGTTCATTAAATTTCTGAATTTTCCACAGTATTTTTTTGAGATGCACTAATAACTGTCCGGCTGATCCTGTAACAGTGGCAGAGACACTACCATGTGGTTCTACGTCTCATTCAGCAGAAGAGCTGAAGATGATTTCATTAGACACGGCTCACAAACACCCACATACGCACCCAAACAGCCTGCACTCCATCAGCAGAGTGAGAAGGCTGCTGAGTAATGGGAATATTCAGAGTTATTAATTTTATAGGTGGGAAGTGAGCATGAGTGAGCTCATTTGATTCAAGCCAGTGTGTTTATTCTTTATTCTAGACACCTTTAAATCAGGGTGATGAGACGTGATGGTATCATTACTGCGATTATATTATGTATTTCTCAATAAACTAATTTGAGTATAATGCTGGTATCACTAGGAAACCTAATGTTTAGATAAAAACCTACATATATTTGAATTAAAGAATAATAATAACATTGTTATTAATAATAATGATATTTTCCATGTTTATATGTAAACATAAATACAAATATATTAAATTAGTACAATAAAAATAAAGGAAGGGAAAGACAATAAGAAATAAAATTGATTTTATGTTTAAATAATTACAAAAACATAAAATAAAATGGCAAAATCAATCCAACTAGAAACAAAGCAAATATATATGTATAGAATTTTGTTATATAATACAACATTTTTTATACTTAAAGTATCTTAATACAGTTTGCCTCCTGAAAGTCCTCAGTAGCCTTGGAATCACCGGTTCTGCACTCCGATGTCCTGCATCATACCTGGAAGAGTGTTCTTACCAGGTCACATGGCACAGAGCCACATCTGCTCCATGCAGACTCTCCACTGGTGTTCCACAAGGCCCAGTCCTCTGGTTTTACTGACCACTGCTATGATGATGACACTCAACTCATCCTCTCTTTCCCATCCTCCGACACCCAGGTCTCATCCCGTATCTCAGTGTCTCATCACGGATGGCAGTCCATCACCTCAAACTCAACCCCAGCAAGACTGAACTAGTGTTCATTCCTGGAACTACTGATCCTGAACCTGATCTTACCGTTCTCCTTGAGAACACACTGGTCAGTCCATCTGCTGAAGCACGGAGCCTTGGTGTAGTAGTGGATTACCAGTTATCATTCCCAGCTCATGTTGCAAACCTGACACGGTCATGCAGATTTCTCCTTCACAACATCAGGAGAATTCCACCTTTTCTGTCTAGAGAAGAGCTCAGGTTCTTGTTGAGTCTCTTGTCATTTCAAGACTAGAACTGCAACTCCCTTCTAGCTGGCCTTCCTTTGCAGACCATCAGACCCTTCAGCTGATCCAGAATGCAGCAACAACGTCCCCAAATCCAGTCATGTACCTCCTCTGCTGCGTTCCCTTCTTTGGGTTCCTGTAGCTGGACATCAGATTCAAAACCTTGATGCTGGCCTACAAAGCCAAAAACAGACCATCCCCTCCATACATGATGGTAATGGTCAAAACTCGAGCTGTACCAAGAGCCCTTCGAGCATGAAGTACAGCTTGGCTTGACCCACCGTCCCTCAAAACACAAGGAAAACATGCACCCAGACTCTTTTCTGTTCTGGCAACAAAATGGTGGAACGAACTTCCCCTGGGGGTCTGAACAGCTGAGTCCCTCACTGTCTTTAAACGCAGACTGAAGACCATCTGTTTCATTGTTAAATGGAGTATTTAACTCCATAAAGACATTTGTTTTTAACAGGATCTAAGCGTGAGGAACCTCTAGATTCTAGCCTCGTCTATTAGCTAAGAATAATCTCTGAGTGAACAGTAAAGCACTTTTGTAAGTCGTTCCGGATAAGGGCGTCTGCTAAACGCCGTAAATGTAAATGCAAATGTACATGATACAAACCGGTACACAACAAGACATTATATACGGTATTATAGCTTCGTCATATATCCCATCCCACACACACACACACACACACACACAGCTGATAGGATTTACAGTCCCTCTAAAAATACGCTGTAGCTTTCATCATATTAGATTCAGGTTTATTGGGCCATTTTGTTCTGCCTTGATGTCTAAAGTGAAAGTAAAATCTCAGGTATCAGCTCTCAGGGCAGGACATAACTGAATCTAAATGAATCAAACCTGTGTGTGGGACAAACAATCAATCAGTATGTGCTAATGGTGGACTACATTAAGGTGCTCTAGGATGTCAGACTGTACTTTGCTCAGAATAGTTGAATAATGAGAGTTCAGTACACGAGTACGTTTAAACAGGCCAGTGCCGATCCCCATTTCTCATCATATGAGACCCAGATGTGTCATTTGTGTGGCCGTGTGAACAGTGAACACACCGTATCTCACATTTCTGACTCTGATTTGGGCCACTTTCACATGTGGTACTGAAATCCAATCGGGTACACAGTAATGCAACTCCTAGTAGGTGAGGATGATTATTTTCCAAAAATACAAAGATAAAAAATAATAAAAGAAATAATAATAATAATAATAATAATAATAATAATAATAATTCTTATGAAAATGCCAATAGTTATGGTAATAAATATAGATAAAAATAGATCCGTTTTGGTAAGAAAATCAGATTTGCACCACTTTTCCCACTGTTTGAACACTTACATAATAGTCTTGACTAATTATATTTGCACCCTATCAACTCTATGAAGCTTCCAGCCATAAAGACACATGATGTAGAATATTGCTGACTCATGAGAAGGTGGTGTTGTTGAAACTGGAGAGCAGCTCATCATCTCCAGACCTCCCATATTAGTTATGGGAATATGGGTTTCTATGTAAAGTAGTAGTAAAACATACTCATATATAACAATCTGTGCTGGTCTCCTTCAAGGTAGTCTCCCGGTGATTTTGCCACTTTCAGAAGCAGTGCTGAAATGTCTCTTTAAAGATGACCCACATCTGGTCAGCCGCATTCTGCATGATGTTCTCTCTCGACAAAAGTTTGCTCCAATAAAATAGGAGCCTGACGAAGCACAGGTGTGTTGTGCTTGGCCATGAAACTCTTTGTGATGCTGTGAGCAAGCAATGGGTAACTCCATCACGATAACACACGGCCATTTTGAGAACAGTCCACCAACCAGAAATATCCAGCCAACAGTGTCCTGTGGGCAGCGTCCTGTGAGCACTGATGAAGGACTAGAGGATGACCAACACAAACTGTGCAGAAACAGATGAGCTTCTGTCTCTGACTTTACATCTACAAGGTGGAGACACTTGGTAGGAGTGTCTAACAGAGTGGACAGTGAGTGGACACAGGGTTTAAACACTCCAACAGCACTGCTGTGTCTGATCCACTCGTACCAGAGTAATGCACACTAACACACCACGTCAGTGTGACTGCAGTGCTGAGAATGACCCACCACCCACATAATAGCTGCTCTGTGGTGGTCCTGTGGGGTCCTGATCAGTGAAGATCAGGGTGAAAGGAGGATAATAAAGTCTGCAGAGAAACAGATGAACTACAGTCTGTAATTATAGAAGTACAGAGTGCTCCGGTGTGGTCAGAGGAGCTGATAGAGTGGAGAGTTAATGTAGGAGCAGTGATGGTCATAATGTAATTGGTGAATTTCAGAATTCTAAGCTTCATAGTTCTGCTCCATCTCAATCTAAGTGTCATAGTAGAGTCACAAGCAAAGATAAATGACTGACCATTCAATTATTTTAAATAGTATTATAATGACCATTGATGAGAATAGATAGTGACACATAAACTGAATCAAAAGTGGGCTACCAATGGAAGTACACTACAGGGGTTTCTGATAAAGTGGACAGTGAGTGTGTAAAAGTCATGATTTGTGACCCCTCTTGTCTATCCAAGGTCACACACAATGACCCAGCTTTTAAAGTCCTGATACTTGAGCGCAGGAGAGAATATCATCATTGTTTTTATGGTTACTGAGGGAGCTCATGAGCGAGGACAGCAGCCGTCGCTATAACTCTGAGACACAATCAAGCCGAGGTAAATTGAATCGCAAGCCTGTGAACGATCTAGCAGCAGGGCAGCTATGCCCTTCTGTAAATCCAATACAGACCTTTATCTAGTTTGCAATAAAGTGGATTCGCAACTAAAGGACAGGTCAAAGACATTACAGGCTGTTAGAGCGAGGACCCCGAGGACCATAATACTGGTGTTCAACCAAAAATCAATAGATTCTACTCACATTGGTCAAGGCGGGACAGATGAAAGAGTAAAATACACAATTTCACCTGAATGAAGCATCCGAAACCAGAGAGACAATGAACAGGACCAGGCAGAAATCGTAAACGAACCAAGCAGAAAAATAGGTCATACATGGAATAATAACAGACCACAGACAGAAAGCTTCGTAATGGTAAGGGAAGACACGGAAGACTTGGCAGAGAACGGGTGGCAATAACAAGTCTTAAATATTCCTGTTCGGAATAGGGCCGGGATGGCCGGGAGGGCCTTGGGATGAGGGCAAACATGGCGAAAAACCACCCTGCTCCAAGATGAACTAGAGGACAGGACATAGAGTGGGACATGCTTTTCTGGGAAATGTCCATGAAAGTCCTCAACCAATCCAGCCAGCTCCTTTTCTTGGGGCCGTAACCCTCCCAGTCAGTCATGTACTGTAGCACTCCTCCCCATCTACAGGAGTCCAGAACCTTACGGTTCAACTGGTCGGGACCCTCATTTATGTTTTTGGAACCCATGTACTTAGGTTGCAACTTTCTGCCTGTCCCCCCAAACCTGAAGTGCCTGGTGGACAACCATACCTCATGTCACCTCATCTTCAATCAGCTTGTTTCCTGTATTGTTCGATGGCCTCACTGATATGGAGGTTGCTTTCCTCCCAGACCCTCTTGCTCTTCTGCATCCACATGTCAATGGCAGGAATGTCAGTGAGCGCAGCTGTCCAGAGAACCAAAGACAGTTAGTACCCTAGAACGCACTGAAAAAGAGTCCGTCCAGTGGTGGCATTAGTCAGTGAATTCTGGGCCATCTCCACCCAGACCAAATACTGCGACCAGTTGTTGTTTGTGGCAGTATAGTAGAAGGAATTTACGAGGTGTTTGAAAATAGCTTTGCACACTCAAGAAGTGAATTGTGCACCTTGGTCAGATAGAACATTCTCTGGTTCACCGACATGTCTAAACACATGTTCGTACATGGCTTGGGCTCTTTCCATGGCTGAGGGCAGTGATACATTTAATAAACCTAGAGAACCTGTCTATGACAGTCATTCAAGTGGTGTATCCCCCTGAAGATGGTAGATCTGTAAATTTGATGTGCGACCAAGTGTGTTGTGGTTTAGGTAATGGTATGATCTTACCTAGTGGTAACGTTTCAGGGGTTTTATATTGCGCAGTGCAGGATGAAACGTAACTCTGTCTTTTCTTATAGAAAATACCATCCAATCCCGTGACGAGATGAGCTGTAGTGTGCCCGCCTCACCTGGGTGGCCCGAGGACAGAGAGGAATGTGCCCAAGTTCGTAATCTATCACAAAATTGTGGTGGTACTGTTTTTCTTCTGGTACACCTTCACGAATCTGTTGTCCTCTCAGAGCCATTTCTATGGATTCATCAATTTCCTATCTGATGGGAGAGACAGTGACCGTGGACAGGAGAATATAGGGTTGTTCAGAGTCATTTTCCTCACTAGTGGTTTGTTGGTACTGGCAAGGAAGAGCATCTGCCTTAATATTTCTACTACCAGGGCGATATGAGACGGAGCTTGTGGGGTAAGAACTACGGGGATACAGTTTGGGCAGGGTCCCACAACGCAGAGACATCACAGCCCCTACTCCCATTTCCGAAGTGTCCATCTCAACTATTAAAGGGTCTGTGAGCAGGAGCAGTGGTAAAGGCAGTCTTTAGGTGCATGAAGGGCCTTTCTGAGCAAGTGAGCAACTAGGGAGCCCCCTTAAGGATCTTAAGGGGAGCAGCAATATCACTGAAATTATGGATTTATCTTCTGTAGAAGTTAGTGAACCCCAGAAAATGCTGGAGTTTGTTTACTGAAGAGGGTACTGGCCAGCTGGAAGCTGCCACCACCTTCTGGTCGCTCATAGTAATGCCATTTACAATCATTACATAACCCAGAAATGCGACAGATTAGAGATGAAACTCACATTATTTACCTTTTAGAACCGGTTTTAATCCAGAAGAAGAAACTCTGGGAACTCGGGTGACAGGGAGCAGGTACGAATCAGTGATCCATCAGGCGAGGGAGCTGAGGAAGATAGCAGTTGGAGTCCATAGTAGCGGAGTATGTGACACCACCATTAACCCACTGAACAGTTCACAAGTGATTGAAGGCTTTCTAAGAAATTTTAGAAAAATCGCTGTGAGGATTTGATTGCATTCAGCAATCAAGTGTGTTAGTGAGTTCAGTATGTTGGACACTCATCATTCAAAAACATTGGGATGTATAGTGTGTATTTTAATACTTTTACTTTATGATTCAGGTGTAAAATAACAGCATGAACAGCTTTAGAACCCAATGGCAATTTTGTGGGATGTTTTTGTAGCTTGATATCATTTATAGATTTCATTTGAAATGAAAAAAATGACAATTTAAAAATTACTATGAATTTTACTTAAAAAATATCAGAATTCCTGTTGGAAATTAATCCGCCAGTGTTTTTGAGCTGAAAATGCAATGACCTTATTGAGTTATTTGTAATAATTAGAGTGACAAGATATTTATAATATGTTCTTGTAAATCCTTGACAAATCTGAAATAAAGAAAGAGAGCAAAAACTGTCTTTAAGTCAATATCTGGGTCAGTGATGTCATTAGCCCCGCCCCCTCTCTGTGATCAGTCAGAGTCTGTATGCAGGTTGAGCATGTACATGCGGACAGAGCAGTAAACATGCACTGGAAGCTCCTTTTGTATTTAAACTGGGATTTAATTCAGCTGGAAACAAGTGAAAATTAGTTTCCAAGCTAGATTGCTCACTGATAATGATACACAGTGATGATGATGATGATGATGATGATGATGATGATGACGACAGTTATATATCTAGTTATATTCATTTTCACAAAACCCCACGAAAACCAAGGGAGAAAAGTTTGTTTGAAATCTTTGCAAATTTAAAAATATATAACATGTACATAAGTTTTCACAGCCTTTCCTGTGACATTCAAAACTCAGCTCAGGTGCATCAGGTGAACGCAGTCTGGAACGAGGCTATAACATCACCCGGATGCAGGTCTTGTAGTCTGATATGATATGTGTGCAGTTAGATTTAAGATAACTTTTTGCAGGACTTTTCAGACAAAACTGAAGATCTAGAGGAGCTGGAGTTGAAGACCTTTCGTATGATTCATATGATTAACAACAAAACCACCATAAATTTAACCAGCATGCATCTGTAACGTGTGCAGTTTTATTAATATCATAGTAATACATTTAGACTGATTTTAACTGTATTTGTTTTTATGAGCTCATTATAACTTTATTCTGAATGAACAGGGATGATCTGAACCAGCGTAGGCTTCTCTTATGATGTTCTGCCATCTAGTGGATATAAATGTACAAGACATCAGAGAAGAGAGCCTCACAAATTTCAATCCCTAACCTTGTACTCCTACTGGCCACTTTGATAGGAACCTACCTACATGATGGTTCTCCTCTCTGGCCACTGGACTAAAAACACCAGCCTCGTGCTTCCACGCAGTGGCCACTTTAGTAGAAACAACATGTGGCCTTAACACTGAGGAAGAAGATGATGAAGATTGATGGATGAATAAGATGGATGATGATTGATTAATTGAGATGATGATGATGATGGTGATGATGGTGATGGTGATGAGAGTGCTGAGTATGAAGAGCTTATTTTCCAGGTTCAGTGTGGCCCACGTTTGCAGCATGCAAACATAAAAGACTTGTCATATGAAAGGAAAACAGAAGTGAACTTCCTCTGAACCTGTCTTTTGTGTGTGTGCGTGTGTGTGTGTGTCTGTATGTGTCATACTGGCGTCTGCTGAAAGCTGCTGCTCCGCTCGTCCCATAACCAGTGCCTCACACTGACTGTGTTTTCCCCTGAGTCTTGTCTGCTGCTTATTTAGAGTAGAAAACACATGGGTGTCTCATTTATTTTCACATATTTTAAGGAGGTATTGTTGCAGCAGACTGACTTCATTTCCACTGAACTCATTACGGTAAACTATCAGCCTGTTTCTCGCCAATTGTTCTAACATTAAAACTTTTTCTCAGATTCACTAAACTTTACTAAAGCATGAGTAGACTGATAAATCCGTGATACTGAGCTCTACTGAAGCACAAATGGACAAACATTATTACGTTACTGTGCTGGTTTATGTTGGAAGAACATTTTAAAATTTAAAAATGAGAAACATGGGAACATGTACAGTTTCTTACTCTCATATTTTGCATATTTACAGATTTAAAAGAAATTGAAATGATGATTATGATTTTTGTACCAATTACTCCTAATGCACTTGACCAGCCAATGCATGCTTGGTGTCTGTTTTGTTATTTGGCTGTAGATTGAGATCACGAGTCTAATGTAGGGAGATATTATGGATGGTGTGTGTGTGTGTGTGTGTGTGTGTGTGGGGGGGGGGGGGTCTATAGAAAGACAACGCTATAGAAATCAGGGTTCTTTCATACTGAGGAGTCAGATCTCACAAGAAAGGCATAAGCAGACTCTAATAAGGATTAAACTTGCCACTATGTGTATGTGTCCCAATATTCAAAGCACTACTGTTTTAACATTACAAGCTTTCAATCAATACAGAAATCCTTGAATATATCTGCGCAAGCAGGAGCTTCATCCTTTCAAGAGACTAGGCCCAACACTTCAGGCTGCAGCAAATCGCTGATTAACGTCTGCTAATCACATTAGTCCCTTCTCAGCCAGCGAGACTGTGAATTTTATCAATTTCCTGCAGGTTTTTTGTTGAGAATGTGGTTTTTGCCTTGGCTGAGATGAGGGACATGATCATGCCTAAGGCACATTTGCTTACATGTTAAGCAGTCGGAAACAAATGATGGGTTAAATCGTATACATTATTCTCTTAGAAGAAAGAAGAGAGCGCTGTAATAAAGCTGCTTTTGTTCTGGTGGCCTCATTCCTTAAGCTGCAGCAACCAAAGAGACAGGATGAGAACCAGCGATATGCTGCTTTTATTTGGTTTCTCTGATTCAATTCAGGTGCTGTCTGGAAAACATGTAGAGTTGAGGAATGCATCTCATTGAGATTCTGTTTTTTATTAATACTGATTAATAAAAAAGAAAATGAGATGGTCAGCACTGACACTGAAGTTTTCAAACATTACTTCGACTAAGAGGTCTACTAAAGCATGAGTATACTGATAAATAACTAGGCCATTGGGTTGTAGCTATGTTATGACTTGTTGAAGCTGAGAAGATTGGCAGGTCCACCCTAGAGTTCACCAAAAGTGACCACCTCCTTATAATCAGTTAGTCACACAGCATAACCACACTAGCCAAGCAGCCTGGTGAAGTTACAAACCAGCAAATCCATCAAACTCAAGTGAAATCATACACTATGCTGATCAATAGCTAAGCAGATTGACCACAGAACCAGCTTGTTTATCAGCACAGACTTTGTTTTCCTCTGCATGTTTCCACCACCTGGAAAATCAAAGACCAATTTAGACTATCTGAAACCTCCAACCAGTAATAACTACTGCTGTTTGCTTTGGGTCAACCAGGGGCAACAAAATGAGATACTTGTAGATGGTCAGCCAAACATTCAATGTTCAATTTCACATCTGGGTTCACCAGAGGGCACTAGTTCATTGAAGGAAGCTGGATTTCTGTTTTGAAGTATGAATACATTTTTAAAAACATTTTTGCTTAATACAGGATCTGTAATTAACATCTTGAAACTATCAATATCCTGCACTAGAAAAAGGTTAGTTGGTCAGTTTTGCCATTGGCTTGTTTTGACCCAGCAGATTAGGTTATTATTCTGACATTTGGGGTCAAGCATTTGACCCCATAAAAGTTAAGTCATTTTGCCTACGTTGCTGGGTTTAAAGAATCAAAAGTTCATTATGGTTGTACATTGCAGACCAACTTGGTTACCATTTCAACCACTTACCACAGCAAAAACATAGCAAGACCATACCAACCACTTAAGGTACCAAAGAATACCACAGCTACTAACTACCAACACATCACAGAAACCAGTTGGGAGTTTTTATTTATTTATTTATTTATTTATTTATTTTGCTTACAAGAACTAAAAAAGTTTATCATACTTGACACCGGTCCAAATAAAATACATTTATAAATAAAATTTATTCTTTATATATATATATATATATATATATATATATATATATATATAATCCATTCCCAGGACTTTTATTCTGAAATTTGAACACTGTGGTATCAAAACAAGATTTTCCACTATATCCCAATATCTGTATCGGTGATGTCATCAGCCCCACCCCCTCTCCCAGATGATTCTGTATGCAGGTTGATCATGTACATGTGGACAGAGCAGTAAACATGCACTGGAAGCTCCTTTTAAACTGGGATTTAATTCAGTTAGAAATGTAGCTTTGTGAGTTTGATATTAGTCATGGTCATATGGTTAGATAAGTCTTGTAGTTTATTATGATGTTTATCATGTCTGTAGGCTACTCTGATCCTGAGAAATGAAGCCAAGAATACAGCATCTAACTGCCTGCAGTTAATAATCTTTCATTTCCCAGTAAGTGCTTTCACATCCAAATTGTTCGGTCTGGACTTTCAGACTTTTTTGTTGGTCCAAAACAAAATAACAGGTGTGAAAGAGGCTGCAAACCACAGTCTGGACCAAAGGAGCGATATTTAGTCAGACTAAAAGAGGTGTGCATTGTGAAAACACGTTTCTAGAAGGTTCAGAGTTTCGCACCAATTACAGGTAGTTCAGATATAGTTGCTTCAGGACAAACTTGCTGATTGGTGAATTTGAACCCATAGAACACTGTGCCTGAAGTTGCTGCTGCAGCTATAAATACCATAAAAACAGCACTACTGTGGTAACAGAATGAATCTGTTCATTAATATTATCCTGGAAAGACAGAATCAACCACCCGCTGAATTGGCAACGCACCAACACCAGACACACGTCCTTCTACAAACCAATCAGTTTCAAGTGTAGGAAGACGCACCCCACGTAAGTGATGATGACAGGACGTAGGCATATCAAACAAAGGTCTTTGGTGCACTCACAAAAATGGCCAAATTTATACAAGGTAACAAACACATGAGTCTTGGTTCGGACCACGGTCCAGACTTTCAGGTGTGAAAACATCTACACACTCACATATGCTAGCATTTTTGAGCAGCATAATTCTCTATAAAAAACACCTTTCCTGCACTGTGTCACTGCTGCCCCAACCCACTCAGGCCACAAAGAGCATACTCTACTTCCCTTGACCTTTATGATCTCCAGAAGTCCCCTCAACCCCCCTAAATGTCCCCCTTGCCCTCAGAGGCTCCAGCGTTATGACCCAGGGCCTGGGCCTGTGAGACATCGCAAACAAGTGGCCCTTTTATCACAGCGCTCAGGATTTCACTCTGCACTAACCCCTTCCCCGGCCACTTAACCATGGCTGCACAATGCCACTTTGTGTGCCCAACTCATCTGGATAATAAAAACATCAAAAATGTTGTTATTCTTTTCCCCAAAACAGACCGGTCCAGATTAGACCCCTCTGTCATATCAGCCCTGCTCCATAACTCCACTTACAGTTCCCACAGCGGGGCTGGCCTGCCAAACCTGAGCTCTTGGGAATGAAGGGCATAGCCAGGGTTTATTTACTTTAGAGCTATCGCTTCTCCACTCTTTTCTTTGCGTGTGTGTGTATGTATGCATGCCAGGTACGCCGGAGCAGTTGTTTAATCTACAAATGGCACAAAAGCCCCTCTGTGGCCGGATGAACAGAATCGTTTTACAAAACAAAATGAAAATAGTTTAGAAATGTGATTTATTTTGGACTAAATATAATAAACTATGGATGATAAATCATAGATAAGGCGAAACCCGCTATCAGAGAGAGGGTCTCTGAGCCGGCTAAGTCAGGGTGGTGGGTTTTCAAGTTTTAAGCTTCAAGTGTCAAGTCCCCAAATATTTGTATTACAAAATTATTAAAGAATTACAAAACTGATTAAATACAAAATTAAGATGCCACATTTTAACAAGTGTTCATTAAGTAAGTAATTCTACTTTTTTGTCCCACTGTGTTTTGCATACACAGGAATTAATCCTCCACATTTAACCCATCCACACACAGTGACACACACATACACACCTGAGTGGTGGGCAGCCCTATCCTCGGCACCCAGGGAGCAGCTGGGGAGTTCAGTGTCTTGCTCAAGGGCACTTCAGTCATGTCCTGCCAGTTCGGGGATTCAAACCAGTGACTTTCCAGTCACAAGGCTGGTTCCCGAACCACCAGACCACAGCTGCTCGGCTGTCACGACAAGCTCTCTGACACTTTCAGAAAGAAGGTCTTAGACGCAGATGAGTCTGGGATGGGGTATAAAAAAGATCACAGAACAGTTAGAAATCCAGTGTCCACCACATCATTTACTGTGTTGAACTAAAGTTTGTGAACCCTTTCAAATTATCTATATTTCTGCACAAATTTGACAAAAAAAACTTCAAAATCAGATTTTCACACATATCCAGACATTCCTAAAAGTAGTGAAAGGGAACCATATCACACAAATCAGACAAATGTACAAATCTGTGAATCTATAGGATCAGCAGATCTTTTGACGTTGAAATTAGAGTCAGATGTTTTCAATCAATGGGAGACAATCAGGTGTGAGTGGGGGACCTGTTTTATTTAAAGAACAGGGGTCTATTAATGTCTGATCTTCACAACACATGTTCGTGGAAGTGTATCATGACATGAACAAAGGAAATTCCAGAAGAGCTCAGAAGAAGAGCTGTTGATACTCATCAAAAAGGTACAAAACCATCTCTAGAGAGTTTGGACTGCATCAATCCACAGTCAGATTGATTGTGTACAAATGGAGGAGATTCAACACCATTATTACCCTCCCCAGGAGTGCTCCACCAACAAAGATCACACCAAGAGCATGGTGTGTAATATTCTGGATCCCAAGGGAACTTCTAACCATCAGGAGAACGCTGAACAACAATGGTGAGCATGGCAGGATTGAAAGGAGGAAGCTGCTGCTCTTGAAAATGAACATTTCTGCCTGTCTGCGGTTTGCTAATGACCACATGGACAAGCCAGAAGACTACTGGATCAATGTGTTGGGGATAGATGAGACCAATACAGGGTTATGCAACAAGACAACGACTCTAAACACACAAGTCATTCTACCAAAGAATGGTTGAAGGCAATGGTTTGGAATGGCCCAGTCAAAGTTCTGACCTTAATCCAGTAGAAATGTTGTGGAAAGACCTGACCTGAAGCATCATGGGAGGAAACCCACCAACATAACAGAGCTGAAGCTGGTTTGTCAGGAGGAATGGGATACAATTAGTGCAGGACTAATCAACAGTTACAAGTTTGTGAATTTTCTACATTGTAGCACAAATTTGACCACAGTCCTTTTTTCGTGCCATGATACACTTCCACAAATGTGTTGTGAAGATCAGACTTTGATAGATGCCTGTTATCTTCTCTAATCGTCTTAAAATGTTCTTCTAAGATATGTAAAACTGGACCATTTCCCTCAATAAATAAATGAGCAAATGTAATATTGTGTCAGTATTACGTTCACCTGACTTACTGTACAATGTAAAAGCAATTCTGAAACAGCAGACCAATAGAAACGCTTAATGCTCTTATTTTACATTACACTTTTTTTCCCTTCTTCTGTAAAGGTGCCATTTGGAATCGCATGCTTTTCATTTGATAGCAGTTATAATAAAATATTCTATAATATAGCACCGTCTGTACTGTAGTTCTGCCAGAAGGGGTCAGCCTAACGCAGTAGTGGTTCCTTTCCTCGCTTGGTGGCAATGCATTGCTTCATCCTCCCATCCCTGCCTCTTTTTTACACCCACTCACCCTGTCAATTCAGAAAAAAAAAACAGATTCAGTTCAGCTCAGTCGGCATGAGCCGTGCCACACAAACATGCCAGTAACATGCAGCATCCATCAATGGCCTGAGTGTTTTTAAAGGCTGGCCTCCAAACATGCGATAGGAGTTCTGCTTGCGCTGCACCAACCGTGATGCATTACATAAAGCGCCAGTGTAAGACAGTCTTTACCAGCTCATCCCTGAACGTACCCACACACAATTATTTGGGGATTTTATTTGTCACAAAGACTCTACCCACATGGTGGAAATCTGATTCATATGAAGGTTGTGTAACTCCCAGTGGGAATATTATGAATGATTGGCATGCATTATGCAACAGGAAGGGAAGAAGTGACCTTCCAATATAGGCCACTCTTCTAAGACAACTAAGATAACTCAACATTACATCATCGCCTTGAATGTCCTGCCAAAACATGGCCTCTATTCGATCGGGAGAATAGGATGCTCTCAGAGAGAACCTAAATTAAACACTGAGGCCAGATGTGGGCCAAACGATTGCAGAGAGAATGCATGAGCTATAGGAGTTTATATCTGGAGTGTGTGCAGATATCTTTCTGAGGCTGCATGTAGGCCTGAAGATGGGCACTAAATCTATCGCCTAACAACTCTGTCTGGGAAAATTAGCCGCGGCTGTTAATTGCAGCTCGTTAGTCTCCCAGATGTGCGGCTAACGCTCGTTTACTGATGGTTAAGGAGAGCAGGCAGTGTTTTCCTGACCCACTTTTGTCCACTGCTGAAGTTGGCCTTGCCATCTGGGAGGGAGGTGAAGCCATAGCTGCGGTGGCCTCCATAACAAATCAAAGGGCATTATTGATGGTGCTTTTCTGCTAACCTCGCAAAGGCTGTGCTGTAATGAGCCTGACGCAGCGCCTTCGCCAGGCCTCTGTGGCGGCGCTGTACTGGACCATTCGTTGTAAATTAAAAGAGATTTATCCTTTAAGGGAAGGATCCACAGAATGTTACTATGGCTATCGATGGTGCTGTGGTGTAGCTCATGCTGTAGGTTGCTGCTTTGATCCCAGCACCTGCAAACAGATCATTAACGGGGCAGCCATGGCATGTTGGTTGGGGAATGAGGCTTGTGATTATGGAAGGTTGCTGGCGCGAATCCCTGAACTGGCAGGGGGTAACCAAGGCCCTTAGCTCCCCCAATGCACAGTGGGTCTATGTTCCCCTTCACACCTTTGTCAGCATATATATGCCCGGAGCAGAGGGCAGCCTGTTCCATGGTTCCTGGGGAGCAGTTGGGGTGGAGTAAATGTCTTGCCCTGCCAGTTACAAGGCTAGATTCCTAAACATACAGGCATACGGAATGCTGGAAAACATGGATTTATTCAGGATGACCAATCAAGCCCTTTAATGTGAGACTGAGCTGCTTCTACTCACAGATGATGATGATATGTTGGTTTTGTTGGTATTCATATGAACTACAGAACCTCTCCAAATACTCCAGCCTATAGTTAGAATTTAGAAATAACACACACACACACACACACACACACACACACACACACACACACACACTTTGCCTTTTAACCTCACACCTCAGACGTCACTTGTTCTTTGCTGCCCCTTTGATATGGAGCACATGCGGTGGAGAGGAAATGAAATGAAGCTCTCTATAAAAGCCTGTTGGTCAGATATTAAAGGAGGACGTGAGGTGACAGGCGATTTCCACTCGACATTGTCAGCTTTACTCGAACTCCGCGCTGTGTTTTCTGCCCTGAGAACATTTGGAAAGAATTTAGCCAAAGCAAATCCATCTGAATGTGCAGAGCAGAGCATGTTAGACAAGACAATAGAACTTACAAGTGTGTGTCTGCTTCTTAAGTACATGAGCCGTGTTGCTCCAGTGCCAAACGAAAGAAGCAAAGCTCAGAAACAAGTGTTCGCCTGCTTGTGCACGTGTACAAATTACATTCCACAAACATAACTTTGAAATAAACATCATATTACATTTTACATGTGATACTATAATTACAGACTGTAGTTCAGACTTTATTCTCCTCCTTTCGCCCTGGTCTTCAAATGATCAGGACCCCACAGGACCACCACAGAGCAGCTGTTATGTGGGTGGTGGGTCATTCTCAGCACTGCAGTGACTCTGCTGCTGGATTGTCCAAACCCCTCGGTGTCACTGCTGGACTGAGAATAGTCCACAAACCAGCATCCTGTGAGCAGCGTCCAGTGAGCAGCGTCCAGTGAGCAGCGTCCAGTGCACTGATGAAGGACTAGAGCATGACCAACACGAACTGTGCAGAAACAGATGAGCTATTAGAGCTATTAGGTGGAGACACTCGGTAGGAGTGTCTAATAGAGTGGACAGTGAGTGGACACAGTGTTTAAACACTCCAGCAGCACTTCTGTGTCTGAAGACCCACCACCCACATAATAGCTGCTCTGTGGTGGTCCTGTGGGGTCCTGATCATTGAAGATCAGGGTGAACGGAGGAGAATAAAGTCTGCAGAGAAACAGATGAACTACAGTCTGGAATTATAGAACCACAAAGTGCTCCTGTGTGGACAGTGTGTGCAGTGTGCAAACACCGTTCACAGCTGTGAATAGTCATGTTGATGACACTAATGGACTCAATCATACAAAGTATGCAGAGAAACAGATGGACACGAGTGTGTGTGTGTGTGTGTGTGTGTGTGTGTGTGTGTGTGTGTGTGTGTGTGTGTGTGTATATATCATGCAGATTCAAGATCCAAAACAAAAGCATCCAAACCACCATTCGATGTGATTCCTTGCTTTGTGGTAAGGAAATGCAACCCATGATTGGATGCTGCTGCTCCATGAGTTGGTGTTTAACGTGGAGCTTGTTGATCTCGGAGCAGAATTCCTCAGTGTAATTGGCTGGAATGACTGTGGAGCTCGGAATGGATTTCTGCTGCTCTGTATAGTAGTGTGTGCGCAGTGGGAGGGAGTTGTTTATAATTCTGCTGGGTGAGAAAGCAGCGAATCATTGCACACAGACAGGGGCTAATACACACACACACACACACACACACACACACACACACACACACACACAACAGCATTCATACAGCCTAACTCTCTCTCTCTGTCTCTACCTCACTTACCTATGTCTCTTCACCTTTCTTTCTCTCTACCTCCAACTTATCTTTTTTTTGTAGGTCTGCCTTTCAAACCCTCTCTTCCTCCACCGCTATTCTCAATTTCTGTGACTGTCTAGCTCGGTTTGAACTTGTCTTTTTTCCTTGGTCTTGATTTCTCCTCCCTCTCATTATTCCCTACTGTTACCTCTCTCTCTGGTCTGTATTCTCTCTCTCTTCGTCTCTTCTCACAAATTCCACCCTCCTTTTGTCTCAGCACTCTTTTTTCTGTCTCTATTTTCACTGTCCATCTGTCTGCTCATTTTCATATTGTCTAACTGCCTCTCTTTATATATATCTCTCTCTCTCTCTGAAGAACAAAAGATGATCAGAGACAATGGAGCCGATGAGGAAGTTCAGCATCTTCCACCTCCCTGATTAACACACACACTCTCTGGCTCACAGATACGCCAACCCACCCTCTCTCTCTCTCACACACACACACACACACACACACACACACACACAATAATAATAATAATCACAAATACACATCTCTTGCCTCACACACACAAATACACACACACACACACACACACACACACACACACACACACACACACACACCCCTGCAGAGCGCACAAGGACATGTCTAGCCAGAAGAGGGAGGGGGGAGAAAACTGGACCAAAGCCAAGCACAGTCTCATTGTTACTCACCAACATCTACGCCTTCTGTCTCTGTCTCTCTTGTCTCTCTCTTGTCTCTCTCTCTCTCTGTCTCTCTGTCTCTCTCTCATGTTTTATTGGCATACCACATTTATACAGTATAGCCAAAGCATCACAAACAGCAATACTTTTCTAATAAGAAATAAAAACAATAATATAAAAGACAGTAGAAACAAAACAGTATGAACCGGCTTACATTATATAAGGCATATAGTTTAACGTTTAAATTCATTCCATATGTTTACATTCTCTCACCTTTCCTTGTCTCTTTCTGTTCATTTCTGTCTGTTTTTCTCTCTCACTGTATGTATCTGCCTCTCTCGCTCTCTCTCCCTCTCTCGTACACACACCAGAAAAGTCGACACACCCCTCTCTCATAGTTAAGACTAACCAACAAATTCAATTCTGAAACAGACTCAGATCTTTATCTAACAATAATAGAGAGAAGTGATGAGTGCTGAACTGAGGTTAATGCAATTGTTAGCTCTGCTGTTCATTCCTCCAATCTCACATTCTGACAAATTTGGGTTCAGCTGAAATAAACTGTATTAGAGCAACATGTTTAACCAGCAAAGGCTAGTTTATTGATTGTAGGACAACACAACATCTCCCTACTATATTTATCATGATATAAACAAAGCAGGATGCTGCTTATTTATTATATCAGTATTTATATCTATATCTGGATTAAAATATATAGTGATGGCTATAAGCGAGGATATATCCATATTTATATCTATATCGGGATATAAACAGAGCGGGATATGGGCTGAGTGATATATCGATATTTATATCTATATCTGGATTAAAACAGAGCATGATACAGGCTGAGTGATATATCGATATTTATATCTATATCTGGATTAAAACAGAGCAGGATACAGGCTGAGTGATATATCGATATATATATCTATATCAGGATATAATCACAGCGGGATATGGGCTGAGGCAATAGTATATATGCATATATGCATATATATATATATATATATATATATATATATATATATATATATATATATATATATATATTATATATATATATATATATATATATATATATATATATATATATATATATATATATATATATATATATACATACATATTATTACATACATATACATATATATATATAAATATCTGTATATTTCTAAAGTGCATATGTACTCCACAGACAGATTATGAAAAATATTTATAAAAACAAGCACTACTCATAAATATGGTACATATGGAATATAGATGTGATATGGTTATTCTTTGTAGTTTTTATGAAGAAGAGAGTTGGAAGAAAGGTATAGTATTCATAAGAGGATTTCTCTTTGTGTTAATGAATAATAATAATAATTGAGTCTGGTGAGAGCAGTATGAGCAGGAGTTTCAGAGGTGGGGTGTGGAGTTCAGCAGAGTGATTGCATATGAGAAGAAACTGGACCTGAACCAGCTGGATCTGACACAGATGCTCATGTTAAACTGTGCGGTTGGGGTGAGAGGAGTCCCTGATGATGCTGTGCACACAGAGCTCGATGGGTCTCCAATGGCAGGAGCCAGCACCAATGATGTGTTGTGCTGTTTTCGCCACCCTCAGGGCCTTTGTCTGCCACAGTGAGCTGCCACAGTTGGCTGCCAACCTTCTATGGTGCAGCTTAGATGCTTATGACTATCTGAAGAGACTAAGTTCCTTCTAAGGCTCCTCAGAAAATAAAGATGCTGCTGCATCCCTACCAGATGGGAGGTATTGATTGTCCAAGAAAGAGCTTCCTGGGAAGTGGACACCCAGGAACTTGAAGCTGGAGACACAGTTTACCCTCTTGATGTGGATAGGAGAATTAGTGCAGCCTGATTTTGCTGTAGTCCACAATGAGCTCCTTGGTCTTCTCTGTGTTGAGTGATGAGTCTGTTGGCAGATAGATCAGTCAATGCAGGCTGATTCATCATTGTTCCGTGATGGCCAATTTGATCATGATGAGGTTGATGTGCAGACGACATAGTCGTGGGTGAACAGAGAGGAGGACATTAAACGTCCCAATCTCACAGACTGGGGTCTGTTGGTCATGAAGTCCAAGATCCAGCTACACATGGGGGTGTTGATTCCCAGGTCACTGGGAACTGGCACCGATATGATGGTTGTTTTCTTCCAGCATGTTGGAACAGCAGCCTGGGTCAGTGACATCAGGTGAAGACGCACAATCTGTCCTGAACATACTTGAGGACACATCCAGGGAGACCATCTTACCTGGCAGCTTTGCATGCATTTTCTCCTGCTCAGTGCTGAACACACAACCACCATGCAGAGTGTTATTGGTAGTGCACTTTGTGCAGTGCTGACAGCTTTTCGATCAAAATGAGCATAGACCTTGCCTCTCAAAGAGAGAGGCACTCATTGGTCAGGGGGTCGAGGGGAGGTCTGTGATTGGATGCCTTTTCACATGTGATAGGATCGGAATTGTAGAAGTGCTCCTCAACAGATAGCTTGTAAGAGTACTTAGCTTTACACTTTTTGAGGTTAGTCCTAGTTGAGCTGTAAGCCTCAGCATCACAGGATCTGGAAGCAGCTGTGCGTTCAGCAGCAGGTAAACTTCGGCATTCATCCAGGGATTCTAAATAGGAAAGATCTTCAATTTCATCAGATTGATGGATATTCCAAGTTCAATCGGTTCATATGGGCATTGGCTGGGCCACTCAAGGATATTCACATCCTTTGTTTCCCTGGCTGTGTGCTTTGGGTCATTGTCCTGTTGGAAGATAAACCTTCATACCAGTCTGAGGTCCAGAGCACTCTGGATCAGGTCATCATCATGTCTCTGTACATCGCTACAGTCATCTTTCCCTCAACCCTGACTAGTCTTCGGCCTTGCCAAAACAGGATGCAAAAACATCCCCACAGCATGATGCTGCCACCACTCCAGGCGGGCTGTCATGTGCTTTTTACTGAGGAATGGCTTCCGTCTGGCCACTCTACCATACAGGCCTGATTGATGGAGTGCTGCAGAAATGTTGTCCTTCTGAAGGTTCACCCCATCTACAGAGCAACATTGAGTTTGTCAGAGTGACCATTGCGTTCTCGGTCACCTCCCTGACTAAGGTCCTCCTACCACAATCACTCAGTTAGGCCGGGCAGCCAACTCTATGGTGGTTCCAAACTTCTTCCATTTACTGATGATGGAGGTCCCTGTACACATTGGGACCTTCAATGCATCAAAACTATTTCTGCACTCCCTTCATCAGATTCAGGTCTCATGCAATCCTGTCTCTGAGGTCTACAGACAGTTCCTAAGACTTCATGACTTGGTTTGTGCTCTGACCTGGTTTGTGCTCTGCTCTGTCTACGATTGAGACTCATATAAACAGGTATGTCTTTCCAAATCATGTCCAATCAACCAAATTCACCACAGGTGTCCAGTCAAGCTGTAGCAATATCTGAAGGATGATCAGTGGAAACAAGATGCACCTGAGCTCCATTTTGAGTGTCATGGCAAAGGCTATGAATACTTATGTACATGTTATATTTTTGTGTTTTATTTTAATAAAATTTGCAAAGATTTGAAACAAATTTTCTCACTTTGTCATTGTGGGGTATTGTGAATAGAATTTAGAGGGGGAAATAAATTGACAAATGAGATATTCTGAAAGGTCCAAAAGTGCTTCAAATCAATAATCCAATCAGTCACACCTAGCTGTAGCTTGTCAGACTTTGCCAGGTTTGATTCCCGCTCAGGTTGCTGTCTGCAAAGTTTTGTGTGGTACCCTGTGATGGACTGGCACCTTGTCCAGGTATTCCTGCCTTGTACCCTCGATGATTCCAGGTAGGTTCTGGATCCACCATGACCCTGATGATGACTGGCTGACTGACTGTCTATACTGGCATGGATATACAATGTTATGTAATATGGTGATAAAAAGTAAACCCTGCTCTCAACACAACATCTCAACCATTGTGCATATTCCTCTGAAGTCTCATTTGAAAAAACCAAAAATATGGCTCATCCTGCATATAATGGACTACCATCTTCACCAAAGCAGTTAGAAACAGGAGATATTTCAAAGGACAAGATGCGAGAAGTGTGAAGAGAGACAGTGACTCTCACCTCTTTGGAAAAAAAATGCCTTCAAATAGCCGCAGCCCTGGCCATCCCAGCCCTAGCGACTCTGCCCTCCTAGAGCTCCATCTAATAACATTCAATTACCCCTCCAATTATTCATAGGTCATGGCCCCTTGCTGCCTGAGGGACTGACCGTAGGATTGAATGTCTGACTGAACAGAACCTTGTTTTCCCTTTCATAGAGTGACAGGATGCAATGATGTCAAGAAGAGCATGCAGCGACGAGCCTATCTGTCCTTGTATGTTTATTTTGGTAGGTTGTACTAGATTAAGACTTCCTGTCTTAATACCTATCATCTCTGCATACCCTTTATTCTCTCCTTTCACTCCCTGATCTTCAATGATCAGGGACTCTGCGACCACCACAGAGAGCTGTTACAGGGGTGGTGTGGCCTCTCACAGCACTGCAGCCACACTGACATGCAGGTAAAAGTAGTGCATTACTCTGGTATGAGGGACTGCACACAGCAGTGCTACAAGTGCTTAAACACTGCGCCTCCACTCACTGTCCACACTCCATTAGACACCCAAATCGAGTGTCTCCACCTTGTAGGATACAAAGTCAGGAGACAGAGCTCATCTGTTTCTTGGGCAAGAAATGGTGTTGGTTGTCCTCTAGTCCTTCATCAGTGCTCACAGGACGCTGCCCACGGGACGCTGTCGGCTGGATGTTTCGGGTTGGTGGACTGTTCTCGGTCCAGTTAAGGATACTGAGATTAAAACACCCAGCAGCATCAAGGTGCCTGATCCACTTCAGCCAGCACAACATGGCCCAACACACCACCACCATGGTCAGTGTGACTGCAGTGTTGAGAATGACCCACCACCCAGCCATAACAGCTGCCCAGGTAGGTCATATATATATTTATTTATTAAATGTATAGGCATTTACTTATATATCAAACAAACCTCTGTGTGTGTGTGTGTGTGTGTGTGTGTGTGTGTGTGTGTGTGTGTGTGTGTGTGTGTGTGTGTGTGTGTGTGTGTGTGTGTGTGTGTGTGTGTGTGTGTGTGTGTATTGTGTGCTGAATGTCATCTCTGAAATTAGTGTGTCCGTGTGCTGAGAAATACTAGTGGCAGAGCAGCGAGCTGGCATCGCTTCAAACGGACTCAGAAAGCAGAGAAATTATGGGGGGAGACTGTATAACCGGCCCCCTCATTGACTTCCTTGAAAATATATTTGCATTTGTTCTCATTTCTATTTAAAGCAACAGTTTGGGTGCTTTTTAGAACACATATTATACCTCATCTACCAAAAGTATAGTTGATCAATCCAGCCACATTCAGAGTGTGATTAGGACTGTAGTTTTGCATTAGACTAGTAACTGGTACTAATTGAAGTAAGGTCCAGTTTGATTACTGGTTGGCTGAATTAGTCTAGTATCTCCAGTGCAAATCTACTGAAAAAGCAAAATTAAAGTCTTAGAACCTGAGATCCAAACTTTGTAGGTTACAGGCAGTTTCTAACTCGGGATCAGAGTAACTAAGAGACATGATAACTAAAAATGCACTCATTTCAACTGAATACTTCCCCACTCTTTAAATGCCAAAGCAGCTAGAAGTATGCTTACTGTTTGTCCAATGCGAACACAGATCAACTCTGCATACAGACTCTGACTGATCAGAGAGAGGGGGCGGGGCTAATGACATCACTGTCCCCGATTTTGGGTTTCAGAGGAAAATGAGAAATGAGAGTCTGTTTTTTTTTCTCACACAGTGTTCAAATTTCACAATTTCAGAAGGGATATTACTGATTCATGTATAACTAAGAAAAATAATAAGTAATAATACTACTTATTTCTTTTTTTGACCACTGTCAATATTTCAGAAACAGTCTGGATACAAAGTGAGCTCCCTTGTAAGCAATAAATTGTAATACCTAGGCACAAATACATTTTTGATCAAAACCATAAAACATATTTTACATTTTATTTTTCTCTCTAATATTAATATAAGAACAATGTAAAAAGTCATTTTTTATATTTCAAGTTATCATATAGTAGCTTAGGATCTGACATGGATCTGGTAATGTGCAGGACTGTTTGCTATGTACTTAATAAAGCACGTCAAACCAGAGCAACATCCCATAAAATTGTCATTTTCTTCACTCTTTAATCTGGCGCCCAACAACTGTTAGCCTGCGTCAACACCAGACAGCACTTTGCCGCCTGGTGGCCTCAGCTAAGTGTTAACAAGCTGAAATATCCTGCAGACGCTTCTGCAAAAAATAAGCAGGGCCTGAAGTTGCTGAAGAGAAGGAGTTGGGAGTCCGATTCAGGTCAAATAAATTCACAGGAGCAGTAACGTGCATGAATAAAAGTGAGGCTTGTTTATAGTCGAGCGAGACACGAGGGGATTGCTGGAGCATCGCTCAATAACGCAACAGGGAAACGGGTAATGATGACTTTTGCTCACTTAGATGCAGAGATACTGAAAGTCCAGTCGGAGAGAATCCGAAGTACCTGGCTGGAGGAGGCGAGTCTCCGGAGATCGACTCCGACAAACAAGAAAGACACAAGAAATAAATCCAGAATGTCAGCAACTCCAAAACCTCTGCCCTCCAAAGGCTGATTCACGCCGAGGCTTCATTTGAGTCTGAATTTACTGATAACAGGGCTGCTCCTTAACAGTGCAGAGTCTTATCGTTTGTTGTTCGATTTAAACCGTATGTATGTGACTTTGTTTGGGGCTAAAACCTCACCTACCTACCTGTTATTCTTGTAGCTATATTTACATTCAGCCTGATCATCTGAAAATGGTCTTTTTGTTTCAAATTGAGGGACAAATTACATTCAAAACAAGACGCTGCTTTGTCATTCAGTGATGTGGGAGATGGGGAGGTGGGTAGGTGGTGGTGGTGGTGGTGGGGATCTCTGCAGTCCTTTCCTCGACAAAAACAAAACAAAACAAG
>CM067514.1:29518362-29595862 GCA_034509495.1 Acestrorhynchus altus
CAAACGGTCTCGTCTTTTGTGTGCTGGAAAAGTGGTATCTTTTCACCTCCTCAGATTGCATTTACATCACAGCGAGATGAGTCATGACCCAGGAGAGCCAAACCTCGTCTCGTATCTCGCAACGCAGGATGCTTCAGGCCGAAGGGATGGAATATTAATAAACATTCAGGTCGCCGTTTGGGGACTTTACCTAGACTTTAGTCCATCTGTCCTGATCCTGACCACCGCATACAGGCATGCTTTTGTCCACAGTTGGACCTCCTGCTCCTGTCTTCTGCTGGTGAACAGCCGTTTCTGCAAAAGAATAACACAAACAGGAAGCGTTCACTCTCGTGGCTGCTACCTGCACCTAATCCTGCTCTCCTTCCTTTTCTCTTCAGCTTCATCTGTTTTTGATTCAGTCTCTCAGGCAGACATGCCGTGCTTAAGTGCTCCATTTCCAAGAAATACTTTCCCATTCGCTTTACTTCCTTGAGTAAATATAAACTATTTTAAGGAGACAAAGCAAGTCTTATACATAAATAAACAAGTACCTCTTTATAAAGGATGCATGAATGTAATCAATGTCTAATAAAAGTTACAATTATTAGTAAACAAACATTTCTAACATATTCATGAAAATAACAGATCACTGATGTCCCTTTCTCAATATGATCTCACATAATCCATATAATTACACACACACACACACACACACACACACACACACACACACACACACACACACACACACACACACACACACACACACGTATATATGCATGCATACAAATTCTTCATTTCACTACAGTCGTGATTAGGTTTTGAATCAGGATTACGTTGTAGGTTAAGGTTAGTTTAAAACTAGGCTTAGGTGTACGTAGGTTAAGGTGCAATTTAAAACATGGTTAAGGTAGGTTTTAGGTATATGTAGGTTTAGGTGTTGATTAATGTGTACGTTAACCTTTAGAATCATAGGCTGATTTTGTTACATAATACAGAGGTGGGCCACAATAGTATTAGGACCCCAAGGGTAGAACTGCATAATTGACCAGACTGGGAATTGAACACCAGTTGCGGTGACTCAGTGGCAGTGTTACCTGTCGAGCCGCACAAATCACACAGTGTGGTTACAATTAGGTTTAGGTGTAGATTAAGATTAGGTTTAGGTGTAAAATAGGGTGTAGGTTAAAATTAGGTTTAGGTATAAATCTAGGTGTAGGTTAAGATTAGGATTACGTGTAAATCAAGATGTAGGTTAAGATTAGGTTTAGGTGTAAAGTAGGGTGTAGGTTAAGATTAGGTTTAGGTGTAAAATAGGGTGTAGGTTAAGATTAGGATTAGGTGTAAATCAAGGTGTAGGTTAAGATTAGGATTAGGTGTAAAATAGGGTGTAGGTTAAGATTAGGATTAGGTGTAAAATAGGGTGTAGGTTAAGATTAGGATTAGGTGTAAAATAGGGTGTAGGTTAAGATTAGGATTAGGTGTAAATCAAGGTGTAGGTTAAGATTAGGATTAGGTGTAAATCAAGGTGTAGGTTAAGATTAGGTTTAGGTGTAAAATAGGGTGTAGGTTAAGATTAGGATTAGGTGTAAAATAGGGTGTAGGTTAAGATTAGGTTTAGGTTTAAAATAGGGTGTAGGTTAAGATTAGGATTAGGTGTAAAATAGGGTGTAGGTTAAGATTAGGATTAGGTGTAAATCAAGGTGTAGGTTAAGATTAGGATTAGGTGTAAATCAAGGTGTAGGTTAAGATTAGGTTTAGGTGTAAAATAGGGTGTAGATTAAGATTAGGTTTAGGTGTAAAATAGGGTGTAGGTTCAGATTAGGTTTAAGCGTATATTACGGTAATCAAATGAAATGTTTAAATGTAGTTTTTGCTTGATTACAGTAACGCTGGGTTTGATAAGTCAGGTCTGAGTCGGTTCTAAGCGGCTCTAAAAGGGGTCATCTGTAGTTCTGTCTTCATTGTTTGAGGTCCCGTTTCATAGCAATCAATACATCGTTTTATAGGGTGAAAAATATCTATGTTTTCATGGTGAGATCAGACTGTGCTCTCCAGGTGGAAGGCTCTTGATTGTCCCAGAAAGCTACAAGCCAACATTAAGGCAACCAGAGCAAGAACTGCTCTATCCAGAGCATGGAAGCCTGAAGTCTACTGTTAGGTGGACTGGAGTGCTGCTGCAGTTATTCAGCCTCTGGAGTAAAGAGACTGATTGCTAACGATGACCAGACCAAGGGCGTCTGTGGATATCCGGCATCTGGAAGCATTTGGAGCAGCTGAAAATGGTAAAAGACCAGATACATGTTCATCAGCTAGATAACTGCACACTGTCAATGGAACACAGAGAGGACAGCAGCATTATCCAGTAATTCTTAGGAATTATTACCGAATCTGTGATTGATTGTAGTTGTTGATTCAGCTTCTACCAGTGTTTAGACCAAACCTACGCCCTTGGTGTAGGAAGGTTATGTCTGACACAGTTATCTATAGACATGGACCACATTCACATTACTACAGTGTGCTGCAACAAACCGTGCATTAAAGCTTGGATTTAGTCCAAACATTTGTCTCAGGTGATACTGACAGCATCTCCAACCAGCTGTAGGAAAACTGTGGGGAATCTGTTTTTTCACCTCTGTGCCAAACTTCTATAAGGAACATCAGGGAAGAATAGCAGACGCAGAAGGAGACTCTCAGTGCCAGTTGTGCAAAGATTTCTCACCCCTTTCCTCATGACTGAGGAGGTGGAGGTGCTGAGTGATCAGGTTTGGGTGTAGGTTAAGATTAATAATCTTAAATTTAATCTTAAATGTAGGTGTAGATATATATGTAGATTTAGATACAGATTAGGTCAGAATATGGTTAGGTTTAGGTGGAGATTAAGGTTAGGTTTGGGTGTAGATTAAGCTTCAGTTTAGTTGTAGCATAAGGTGGAGGTTAAGGTTAGGTTTAGGTCAAATTGTAGAATATGCTTACATTTAAGTGCAGAATCAGGTAAGTTATGTACAGGTTAGGGTTAGGTGTAGATTAAGGTGTAGGTTAAAGTTAGGTGTAGGCTAAAGTTGGGTTACATTTAAATGTAGATTAAGGTGGGTTATGTTGTAAATTTAGGTGTAAATTTAGGTGTAGATTTAGATAAACAAAGGTCAGGTTAAGATAAGATTAAGTTTCAGTTTTGATTAAGATGTAGGTTAAATTTAGGAGAGATTAAGATTATGTTTCGGTGCAATTTAAGGAATAGGTTAAGGTTAGGATTAGGTGTAGATTAAGGTGAGGTTTACGTGTAGATTAAGGTTACATTTAAATGTAGATTAAGGTGGGTTGTGTGTAGGTTAAGGTTATGTGTAGGTGTAGATTAAGGTAAATATAAAGGTTAGTTTAAGATTAATTTTAGATGTAGATTAAAGTGTAGGTCAAGGTTAGGTTTAGGTGTAAAGTGTAGGTCAAGGTTAGGTTTAGGTGTAAAGTGTAGGTCAAGGTTAGGTTTAGGTGTAAAGTGTAGATCAAGGTTAGGTTTAGGTGTACAATAGGTGTAGGTTAAGGTTATGCCAGGTTATGTCTATACAATGGGTGGGTTGTGTCTCTACCAGTGTTTAGACCAAACCTACGCCCCTGGTGTAGATAGGTTACATCTGACAGTTATATTGCTAGAAACAGTACCTTGAACGTTTACTGGGTATACCTGTGTGATACTAACAGCATCTAAGACCAGCGGTGGGAAAACTGTGGGAAAACTATGGGAAAGATGTTGGAAAATTCAAAATCTGCTTTTTCACCTAAAGCGCCAAACTCTGAAAGGAATGACAGGGAAGAAAAGCAGGCGCAGACGGGGACTCAGTGCCGGTTGTGCAAACACATCTCTCACCCCTTTCCTCACAGCTGAGGAAGCGATGGTAGGTGCCGGGTGAACAGTGGTGGGCGTCTGGTTTAGATTAGAGCTGCATGTCATCGGCCGCAGGACACGGCGGTTAGCCGGCTGAGGTCCAGTGGTATTGAATTCTGCAGAAACAAATTAAGGGCCCTCCCTCATTTTGGTCCCTCTTGTTTCTTTCTCTCTCTTCCTTTTATCCCAGAGATATCCCAGTGCTTTCCACTGACCAAGAGAAGGGTGGAACATTCCTGCCAGGAAAAACATGGACGATTCTGGTCAGAAACCAGAACGTTGGAAAATGAACTGGTTGCCAGCTGGCAGAGTGGCACACAGGGCCAAGCATGTGGACGGCCAAGCTAGGGACAGTGACCTCAGGACATGGCCTAGTGGGCTTAAAACCAGTAGCATGGCCTAATCTGAAGTAGTTGTACACCTTCAGAGGCTGACCTCAGTCTGCCATGCCATCCCATCTGAGATGGACCTTGGGCTCCTATGCCATCCCTTCACACTGGGCAATGGACCCATCTTCTGGGTAATGGACTTGGACTACTTTGCCACCTGCCATCACCGGCATTACCGCAAGTACAGCGGAGTATTACAGCAGAATATGTGGTGGTCCAGTGTCCCTTTATCAATAACCTTAGTAGTTTGACCAGAGGAGGAGGGGTCCCCACTTATGAGCCTGGCATCTGCCAAGGTTTCTTCCTGCTGCCCCGAGGGGTGTTTCCCTTCGACTTGCTCACTGGGGGGGGTTTATGTGTTTGATTTTCCTTTTATGTTGATCATATTTTTGATGTGTAAACTGCTTTGTGACATCAGTTGTAAAAAGCTCTACATAAAGCTGCTTGTCAGGAAATTCCACCACTAAACACACACTTTGTGGGTTGCTTACAGTGACATATATACACACATAGATAGATAGCTAGATAGATAGCTTGCTAGCTAGATAGCTAGCACTAGATAGCTAGCTAGCTATAGTTGACTAGAACCCTGAGTTGCCCTTTTGTACATACAAATGGTACAAACAGTATTTCCCAGATCCTGACACCACTCGAATGCATAAGTAGTGAAACCCGGAAGTTGTGCATTGCTTTGATGAACATATCCGTTCATTTTTTAAGTCTACTCCCAAACTTTGACCGGCCCTCCAGCACTGGAGTTGTGCACACCTGATACCCAGTGTTTTAACACAGTTGATTATTTTTGAAATTTTTGTTTTGACTATATTGAAAGATACTCTATACCAGTCAGCTGATATTACTAAACTTTTTATTCACTACACTGTGATGATGGTCGATATTTCTGAAATATTTTCCCACTCCTCTGTGCAGCAACATCCACCACCATGCTTCAAAATGCTTGTGCTCAAAAATGCTGTGTTCTCTGTTACTGTGCCCAGACTGTTCATCTTTGGATTAATCTTTCCAAAAGACTTTGATTCAGAAGTCCTGAGGAACTTTGACCTGCCTCTTTTTTGACAGCAAGGGTTTCCTCCTTGCTCACCTCCCATGAAAATCAAACTTGCTTGGTTTCTTTTTGTTGCACTTTAACATCAACTGTGGTGAGACATTGTCAATGATCAGGACCCCCAAGGACCACCACAGAACAGCTATTATGTGGGTGGTGGGTCATTCTCAGCACTGCAGTCACACGAACATGGTGGTGGTGTGTTAGTGTGTTGCTGGTATGAGTGGATCAGACACAGCAGTGCTGCTGGAGTGTTTAAACCCCTCAGTGTCACTGCTGGACTGAGAACAGTCCACCAACCAGAAACGTCCAGCCGACAGCGTCCTGTGAGCACTGATGAAGGACTAGAGGATGACCAACGCAAACTGCGCAGAAACAGATGAGCTTCTGTCTCTGACTTTACATCTACAAGGTGGAGACACTCGGTAGTAAACAGTGTTTAAACACTCCAGCAGCACTGCTGTGTCCGATCCATTAGTACCAGAGCAACACACTAACACCACCACCATGAGAATGACCCACCAGCCACATAACTGCTCTGTGGTGGTCCTGAGCATTGAAGATCAGGGTGAAAAGAGGAGAACAAAGTACGGAGAGAATGTAGAAAGAAGGAGGTTGTCTCAGTGTTATGGCTGATCTGTGTATTAAGTGAGAATTCTCCATTTGTTGCAAAATGTGGAATTAGTCTAAAACGCTGCAACAGTCAAAGCCTAATTATGAGTATTCATAACTATCCCAGTTGAAAACACGGGGATGAAACTGGTCACCATGAGAATGAAGCTGGTCCCTGTGTATGAAACAACCAGTGCCCACGAGCTCATAAAGGGAGGATGAAAATATGTTTATTAGGATGGGGTCTCATTAAAATTCAACTGAGAAACTCTCTCATCATCTCAGTTAATTGGCCACTGTCAGCGGAGACGTTTTAGGAAGCAGTTTAAATATCTGCTCGGTCCACTCGCTGTCTGTGACTCTCTGTGGATAAAGAGGAATGCAGTCTTTAAGGTCTGGAGAAGTGTAGGAAATGTAGCTGTTTGTTGCTTTTTGTTAAGAGCTGAACTGTCAGTCTTATATAACTGCTTAGTTTGATTGTGTTTCAATGACTGAAAGAACCATTTTGGTCATCGAATAGTTCCATTATGCCACCTCTTCATGCAATAACCCTCCACTTGGGTGCATGAAGCTCAAATCAAACAAATCAAATTAAATAGGCCCTTATGCTTACACACCCAAACTCATCGGGAAAACCGCACTTTTCGAGTCTGCCTGTAGGTTGCATCATTATTGAAAAGACTGCATTGTTATCTAGAGAACCTTCAGCCATTATTCAGCACAATCAATAAAGCTCCGGCTGGACTGCTACTGGGAAATTACCTACAGGCAGTGCGGGACAATTTGTCTGTCTCTCCAGCATCCACTGCAGTATCCATGCAAAACATTATCAAATGCTATTGCCCCTGTAATTTGTGGCGATTTGCAGAGAGCTGGAAAACGATGAGGCGTCACTTGGCAGGACTAGGTAATGATGCGAGTGAGCCGCAGACCCAGTAGCGCTTGCAGCACTTGTATGAAAACAGCATCTGACCGCTGTATGAAGCCCACTTTCATATCCTGTGAAAATGGACATGTTTTCAAGCCATCCAAAGAGTCGTTGAGATTAAATATTGGGCAGCTGGCTTCGAGCAATAGAGAATACACAAAGAGTAGTGTATTGTACTGTTTACACTTCAGTGTATCGGGATCAGGGGCCAAGCGGTCAAATTTTAATGCACTGGCGTAGATTTGCCCTCAACATTGTGAACATGTTCGCAAAAATTGGGTCCTTTGTCAGGGACAGTGGTGGCGCCGACATGTCAGGGAAAGTCGGGCCTACGTCTCAAGTTCCAAAAGGGGAACATCGATCCATCCATAATGATAATGCACCATCCACTCTTCACATTTGAGTTTCCTGGCCAAACACACCTGTGCTTTGTCAGGTTCCCCACTCTCCTGACATGGCTCTGTGTGACTTCCGGCTTGCCCCTAATGCCCCTAAAAATCTGCATTGTGAAACTGTCTCATGGCACTAAACACCTTTGAAGAGACTAGTCAGAGTTTGTGTCGGAGGTATAGATTTATATGACTACTGTCCAGCCCCTAGAAGAGGCACAGATTAAGCAAACACGGAGAGCATGCATACACGGATGTATGGTTCTCCTTCTGAACACACGTCCACAATTACTGATTACACTTACGTAGTTTATTTTCCAGGACGTTTGCAGGATATTTTAGGACGGGCCTGCTGACCAGTACAGAGTGCTTCAGGGCCCACAATTTGAAAAACTGATCAAGTGGTTTCAGCACATTTTCTTGGGATGCTTTACAAACCAGTTTGAGAACCAGTGCCTTATGAAGTATGAGTACAGCATAATGGAAAAAAATGGATTTGACCTTAATTTCATTTCAGACACCACCAATGCTGCTGAAGGGAATTCTGAACAAAATTTCCAGGATATTTTGTTTGTTGTGTGATTTTTTAGGGGTTTTTCATTACTGAAACAATTGGTCAACAGTTTAAGGGTTTCCAGGGTATGTGGGAACCCTGGTAATGTAAGCTAGTTTATGCCCAGTTTGGGTAACAGCCCTTCAGAAACACTTTCCCAACCTACTGGCTTCCTTTCTTCACACACCAACCTTCACCAAACCTGCCTCTTCAGTCCTAAAGGTCAGTCTTCATTTTTTTCCCCTCCCTGTCCTTTCCAAACAGCATTAATAAGAGTATTAAAATGTTTTATTCGGACTGAAAATCCTCTCATTTGACTGGTAGCAGCTCCTCCAGAGGCCTTTATGATACAGATTTGGTCCACCACCCAAAGCAATATCTGGTCAGCAGTGGTGATGTGGTCAAACTGGGCAGAATCTAGGTGTATACTAGTCAGCTGGTGCTATAATATAGGGGTTTTCACACAAAGTGGCCAAGTGCGTGCCATGCAAAAACTCGAAAGATCTCAAATGAACTGCCAGATTTACATTATAATAAAAAAGTGAAACCTGTAAATGGAGAGTTAGAGTACAGTAAGATCTAAATGGAGCCATATTGATACTGTTATATATTGAACTGTATTGTAGGCCTCACCAGCATTTCTGTTACAGACCAGTTGAACCAATGCAAGCTGACTAAATCAGATGCACAATTAAAATTTAACTATATAAAAAAAATCACCATAGAAGTCACAGTCATTAATATATCCTGATTGTGCTAAGCTGTGGATATCTCCCTTCAGCACATGAAGGCCAAAGGAATAAATATTGCAGAAAATGGATGAGAATAAAAGCAGTATGCAGACAAATGAACAGAAGGTAATATAGTATTCATCACTGTGCCATATTGACTTGTGCAGTGTGCAGGTCCTGCGGGAGAGAGAGAGGCAGTTAATAAAGGAGGGCCCTAATTACAGCCCCAGCCAAGCACCAAGGGAAGACTTCTCCACTCCAATCAGCCTGAACCTGCCAACAGCATCTCGGCCAATTAGACGGGTCGCGTTAGCGTGGTGCAGGTGTTCGGGAAAAGGCCCTGAAGAGTTTGGGAGATACTAACAGCTCTGGATAACACACCATGACACTGTCTTACACCTGATCTAACGCTGAAGGGCTTTGAGTAAACGGAGGAGACATGAGTCTAATGCTCAGGTTTCACACTTGTGCTACTGTGACTCATTTTGGGTCAAATGTCAGCAAGTTCAGATTCAATATTTTTACAGTAATAGATGTTAATGTAGATTCATACTGGATTAAAACGGTACAGTTATGACTGTCAGAGTATAAAAACTACACACTGCAGATTCATACCGGATTAAAATCACTCCACAGTTATTAGCCAGACTGTAAAACTACACACTACAGATCCATACTGGATTAATACACGACAGTTACAACCATCAGACCGTAAAACTACACACTGCAGATTCATACCGGATTAAAATCACTCCACAGTTATTAGCCAGACTGTAAAACTACACACTGCAGATCCATACTGGATTAATACATGACAGTTACAACCATCAGACCGTAAAACTACACACTGCATATTCATACCGGATTAATACACTATAGTTATGACCATCAGACTGTAAAACTACACACTGCATATTCATACTGGATTAAAATCCCTCCAAAGTTATTAGCCAGACCGTAAAACTACACACTGCATATTCCTACCGGATTAAAATCACTCCACAGTTATTAGTGAGACTGTAAAACTACACACTGCAGATCCATACTGGATTAATACACGACAGTTACGACCATCACACTGTAAATCTACAAACTGCAGATTCATACTGGATTAAAATGACTCCAGTTATTACTGTCAGAATGTAAAATGACCCTGCAGATTCATACTGGATTAAACCTCCACATAGTGCAGAAATATTGCAGATATAAACTACTCAACCATACCACCATGTACCAAATATGGAGTAGGTCACCCTTGTGCCACCTCAACATGTCTAACCATTCAAGGCATGAACACGATAAGATCTGTGAAAGTCTTCTGTGGCATCTGACACCAAGATGTTACAGCAGATCCTTCAAGTTCTGTAAGCCGTTTAGAGGGACATCTACGAGCATCAGCGAGCCTTAGGTGCCCATGAACCTGTTGACAGTCTTTGCTTGGAGCACTTTGGGTCGGTACTGATGCTCTCACTCATTTTCCCTGCCTGTAACACATCAACTTCAAAAATGGACTCATGCCGTTTATTACATCCCACCCCATAAAAAAATGCCACCACAGATTCCCACAATTACAGTCTTTCACTTCTCCTGGCAGGGGTACTAATGTTATGGCAGATCAGTGCAATAGCAGGTAAAGTAACTATACCTCCTCAAGTAAAACTAATCCAGCTGTAGGGATTAAATCTTAGAACAAAACTTTGGACCCCCCAGTTGTCTGGTCTGGATTTGGAGGATGTGATACAGACACACTGAACTGAGAGAAGCCAGTGACTGTATAATGTTCCTCAGCTCATGCAGCCTTGCTTGCAGCATTTAACTGGGTTTCGCTGAATGAGCCACTGCAGTCAGTGTGTGGGAGGGTGTTTGGTTTAAGCCTTTAGTTTGGCACCAGACAAAGCACAGGATTTAAATTCAAATGTAACTGTAGGGCTCACAAAAGGCCTGCTGCTGCAGGAGAGGAGCAGCAACTTATTTGTTCAGAAAAGACATGTTATATACCGACTGAGACAGAGGTGCTTCTACAGGCCATAACGGCTCCCAAACAGTGCTTCAGCAGCCATCCCACATGGACGAGTATGATCAAATGAACTATATATACACTGGTTTAAAGGGAACAGACTGGTTGAACCTGTGTTTACTGGTAAACATCTGCCCCCAGGGGAGGCACACCTTAACGCAACATTTACCTATACATTTATCTACACCATAAACCCCTAAACCTAATCTTAACTGAACCCTAATCTACACCTTAAACCACACAAACCTAATCTTAACCTAACCTTAATCTACACCTTTATCTACACCTAAACCTAATCTAAACTAATCTTAATCTACACCTTTATCTACACCTAAACCTAATCTAAACTAATCTTAATCTACACCTTAACCCACTCAATCTACACCTAAACTCAATATAAACTAATCTTATCCTACTTCATAATCTACACCTAAACCTAACCCACACTTCCTCACCTTGACCTACATCTATTCTCCATAACCTTCACTCCACAATTGCAAGCAGCAGGACATTTCTGGTGAGGTCACCAACAGGTTACTATGAATGAGTCTTCATAGGACAGTCCCACTGAGGACCCACCATACCTGGTAGCACACAGCCTGCCTGCCATGTGCTTGAAGAAAACTGGGAATAGGAGGCTTCATTCCAGAGTCTAGACTGCAGCCTCCTATCGCCAATTTTCTTCAGGTTCAAAACCACCAAATGTGTCGTGTGGTTGGGCTGAAACAGTCAACCTATATGGCTGCATGTGAGCATGTTGGCTGGATCAGGTGGTACGAACTGTGTAAAGCACTTCCACAAAGTTGAAATGAAACCTATATCACTGCTCCAGGATCAGATATGATATCTGAGGGACAACCTGAAGGTCTCAAATACAGAGTCGCTTCAGAGCAGTAAAGCCATCAGATCTGATCAACTCTGACGGTTAACATGTCATCTCTCCAAATAACAATCAACCCTAGTCAGACATTCAGGGATGAGAATTGTGTTAACACAAATAGTTCCTCTGTGTGTGTGTGTGTGTGTGTGTGTGGGGGGGGGGGGGTTACTTTTGATTAAAAACAGACTTTTCCTGCAGGCTGAAGTGATTACCATTGATTGTGAGGTGAGAGTTTGCTAGTGGCAATGCAGAGGCAAAAGCAAAATCAGTGTGCCTTGCTTACACACATGCATGTGCATGCACACACACAGACACACACAGACACACACAGACACACACAGACACACACAGACACACACACTGGTATACATCTCAACCTTTGGGTTACAACACAGGTCCATAATCAGTGCTATAATTATTGTGGCAGAGTCTATTTCTTGCTGTTATGCGAGTGTGTCATTCATTTGTTGCCATGGCTCTTTGTTTTAACTCATTCCTGTTAACTCAGGTTGGAGCACAGTACACATGACATACTAGCACCCTGAGAACGACAGCACTGCCTACTGTACCCATACAGTAGCACCCCTTCACTGAGAACCACCCTGAAATAAGATGCATTGAATTTTTAAACCATGTTCCACTGTCCTTTTTATACAACCGTTCACAATAATACAGTCACTACAGTCACAGCTATGGGTGGGTGGTGGGTCATTCTCAGCACTGCAGTCAAACTGACATGGTGGTGGTGTGTTAGTGTGGGTTGAGCTGGTATCTGCAGATCAGACCCAGCAGTGCTGCTGGAGCTTTTAAACACTGTGCCCCCTCACTGTCCACTCCATTAGACACTCCTACCGAGTGTCTCCACCTTGTAGATGTAAAGTCAGAGACAGAAACTCATCTGTTTTTGCACAGTTTGTGTTGGTCATCCCTCTAGTCCACAGGACGCTGTGCAGTTATTTGCATATTTGATCAAACTGAAATGGACATTGAACACAGCGGTCCAACGTCAGACACGTCTGTTCATTTATGCGCTCGGTTACAGTAGCTTGAAAGCAATCGGCTTGTGGGTCTTTTAAGATATTACTGAAGTCCAGGTTTCTTTGAGAGGTGCTTCTGACCTTCACAGTACCTTAGATTCTGATGTTTAGGTGTGGTACTATGATGGGCAGCAAAATATTTGGTTCGGACACTGCAGAGACGAGCAGAGTTCTGCTGGAAAAGGAAAAGTGGAAATCAACAGTCCAGTGCTTTTTCTCCTTAGTTTCCTGGACGCTTCTGATGCTGTCTCTGCTTCAGGAAGGGATTGATATTAGAAATGCTATAATCTGAGCCCCTTTGTTTGAGAGTTTGTGGTGGCACTTGACGCACTGACCCCAACCTCAGTCCACTCTTTGGGAAGCTCTCCCAAATCCTTGAACAACCTTCTGTGGTCATCCCTGTTGCTTATGCACCTTTTCCCACCACATTTTCCCCTTCCAGTCAACTTTCCATTAATATGATTTGATGCAACACTAAGAAAAACCAGCAATGACCTGTGACTGACCATCTTTGTGGAGGGGGAGTGATAAAGACAGAGGCCTTCATGTTCCAGAGATGGATTATTTTATGCTTTCAATTGGACAGACAGACAGACTTACCTGGGACCCTGGTTCCAAAAGAGTGTGGCCTGTACCAGCTCCTCCTTTTATGCTGGTCAGAAGGTCCCATGACAGTACAGAATAGGGGGGAGAGCTGTGGAAAGTACGTCTGTGGAGAAAAAAGGATGAATTAATCAGATTTTATACTTACCAGTAAAAAGAGAAGAAGATATTGTGACCTCATGAAACAAAGACTAAAATCGAAGAGGTGTGAACACTGTTTGGGTTGATTATGTTTGTGACCAACCTGCTTAGGAAATGGTTTAGCCTAAGGAGGAGCTTGTGGTATAAGAAGGGGAATTTACTCCAATCCCCCCCCCCCCCCCCTCGTAGTTTAACAATCTGGACTTTTGTTTTTCAAAACAGAACAAAAAAACAAGAACTTTAATGTAATTAAATGCATTTCCAACAAAATGGAACTTTTTCAAAATATGCTATTTTTTAGATGCATTAATACTGTAATATATATTTTTTTCTTGTCTAGTAAATGAAGTCATCCAGAAACAGGCAAAGAAACAACCAGAACGTATCACCATGATGCAGCATTCTGATGTCAGGTTGGAGAAAAGCCGGAAAATCTAGGAAGAAATCCAGTGATTCTGCTGTTCGGAACAGATGGACACACCGTGGCAGTAAACAAGATAATGAAACATAGATCACAACCACTCAAACTGACTCATTTCATATCCTGAATCCACACCAACTGGGATGTTGCTTAGAATATAAAGTCACTGTGTAAAAAGTACAAGTTTTAAATGTGTAATAGCTTAGACGAGGCATATAATGCACCACAGGACTTCCAGAATTCCCAGATATTAATAGGTTGGAGTCTCTTCTCAACACAGCAGAGTTCCTGGATCATTTACCATGGATCGCCACTCACGTCCAAACGTTTGTGGACACCCCTAATCAATGCATTCATCTACTAATGTATTGCTCACACAGATGTGCAAATGCACACAGCTAGTCTAGTCCTTGTACAGAAGTGTTGCCCATAGAACAGGACTCTGTGGAGCAAACATGAACCTATTGGTACCATGCCAATTGGTCTAATGCCAAAATGGCCTAGATTGGTTTAAAGCCCCCCAGCATTGAGCTGTGAAGCAGTGAAACTGTGAATTCTCTGGAATGATGGTGCTCCATCCAATGCTTTTGAGATGAGCTCCAACCTCCTGGAGAACTGGCTTCCTGCAAGGTTTCAACTCCAACCCATACCTACCACAGACCGTTCAGTCCGTCAGAAGGCAGGAAATAATTGGATCAAGTGTGAGGGGAGTAGGCTTGAGTCTAAAAAGTCCTCATGATCAGGGAAGGAGACCTCTGCTGTAGAGTATGTGTACATACGTTCTCTTAGACAATCAACAAAATCAACTGTACAGGGCTACCTTTGACACATTTTAGGTGTGAAAACCTAGTCTTGGTCTTGGTCTTGGTGCTATCTGACTGATTCAAGACTCTATCCTAGGGTCCCTCTCGTTCTTGATGATTTATTATTATCTTGATTATATTATTGCTATTATTTGATTATTATTGTCAGTTTCAGTCTCTAAACATCAGCATGTGGGCCTCCGGCTGGTGCTCCAATTAGATTACAGGGCCTCTGGTGTTCGGGCTATATCTTGGTATAAGTGATGTTTACAGTGAGAATGGACCGCCACAATGTATTCACTCTGATGGGTTGACACAGGCAGCAGCTGAGAGTATTTGTGTGCTGGAGCATTACAAGCTGGGAGCTCACTGTTCATTGATGGTATGCAGTACACACCACACACCACACACACACACACACACACACACACACACACACACACACACACAAACACAACGATGCAGAAATGATTTTGAAGGGGAGAGGGACCGTTCAAGCACACTCTCAGGGCCGCCGGTGTGCTCTCATGCATACCTGAGGCAGAGAAACATAACATTTCTGTATCTTGCTTCCATATACAAGTGCTTTGGGCTGAGATGAAATATACAGTATGATGACTCCTGACTGCTAATGCATGTTTGTCTTGGCCTGGGAGAAGCTGGACTGTTTTACATCTTTATTTATTTTCTTCCACAGCGAGCCCAGAAGGTCCACAGACACACTAGCAGATGGGAGCAGCTTTCCTTTGCTCTTCCAGAAAGAATTCCTTCAGACCTCTAGTTAACTCTAAGTGATTAGACCACTCAACTCACTCTACCTCTGTCCTACTGTGACCTGTCTGCTCCAGATGATGAACTGAACCAAAGATTGATTCAGTGTGCATTGAGGAGCTACAGTCTTTGGAGTGAACATCCAAGCTACAAGTATTCAGAATTGATTGTACGCTATCAGACGATGTCCACTGGTAGTGCGACGTGGCCCAGGCTAGCATCTTTCTCTTATATTACCATCTAAGTAATGGCTTTCTTAACTCTTAGATCCTGAGATCTGCATTATGTAGGTTGTTACATGCTGTTATATATCTCAGGATCACAGTAACCTACACACATGACACACATAAAACAGTAATCCAGCTCAGAAATCAACAAAATTAATTTGTTTCCAGCTGAATTCAATCCCAGTTTAACTGGCAAAGCAACATCCAGTGCATGTTTACTGCTCTGTCCACGTGTACATGCTCAATCTGCATACAGACTCTGACTGACCAGAGAGAGGGGGCGGGGCTGATGCTCAATCTGCATACAGACTCTGACAGATCAGGGAGAGGGGGCGGGGCTGATGCTCAATCTGCATACAGACTCTGACTGATCAGAGAGAGGGGGCGGGGCTAATGCTCAACCTGCATACAGACTCTGACTGATCAGAGAAACGGGGCGTGGCTAATGATGCCACTGACCCAGATATTGGGTTAT
The DNA here is from genome assembly GCA_034509495.1 of Acestrorhynchus altus. NCBI lineage: Eukaryota > Metazoa > Chordata > Actinopteri > Characiformes > Acestrorhynchidae > Acestrorhynchus > Acestrorhynchus altus. The sequence goes on from CM067514.1 coordinate 29,534,271, forward strand.
AAATGAAAAAGAGAAGGGAAGGTCTGTTTGCTCTCATTCATTTGCTCACACAGTGTTCAGATTTCAGAATAAAAGTACTGAAAAGGGATAATACTGACACATAAATAAATAATAAAATAATAAAGGACATTTAGGTTGTTTTGAAGTTATAATTATAAATATCCTTGACAATCTAATCATTACAAATAGTTATGGCATTTTCAGCTCAGGAACACTTTAAATGAACCCCTTATTAGCATAAAAACCCAAATAAATTGTAGACATGAAATACATTCTTTATCAAATCATGGTTAAATTCAGATCAATATCTGGTATGTGCGTCTGTCTCCTATAAATACATTTTAAATAATTTTTTGGCAAATTAAAATATGTCAAATTAGTCAAACGTCCCACAAAATTGGTCTAGATTTCTAAAGGTTGAAGCCATTCAAGCTGTCAAACCTGCAGTTCTAGGTCTTTCATTTCACAGCCTGGTCACTACATTTATACTGATTGCATTTGTCTGATTATTTCATCCAAAGCAATTTACATGTGAATCATGTTACACAGGTTGGAGAATGAAGAATCAGGAATCCTTCCCAAGGATCTTAACCAGTGACTCTTTGTTGGTGTAGTGTGGTGTTCTTGCCCAGCTGGAAAACCAAATCCTAGTCTGTCAAATAAATGTGGTGGTGTTATATCCACTGCTTCTCAATCCTGGTCCTGGAGTACCACTGTCCTGCTTGTTTTACAATTTCCCCTAATTCCAGCACACCTGATCCAACTAATGAGCCAACTGAGGGGCCCAGGCTGAGCCAAATTAGATGCGTTCCAGCTGGAATGAGGCCTCCCAAAGCAGGACCAGAATTGAGAACCACTGCTCTACATCATCTGTTGAACCACAAGTTGTGGTCATATGAGCTGCCCATCACATAAGCTGTTGACTCTCAGAAACTGGTCTTCTGACGCTGTTGTGGTTTTGGGTCTCCACAGTCTCCTCCAGGTCCCACAAAGCCTTTTCTTGGTTTAAGAATCTGCCATAACACATTTTGTAACCTCTCTAAAGGAAAGTCCTGCACTTTTAAGGGTTAGAAGGGTCTGACTGTGTTTCCTTCACTGCTGCCTTTTTGGTGAATTATGAAATAACTATATAATTTTCTGCAACCACATCTCGTCCCTTTAAACTGTGCCTTCACAGTTGCAAGCGACAGGGCGACAAATGACCAGTCCTTTTCAATGTGAGTGTACGATTTGTAGACAAGATTCAGCGATGAGCAGCAAGTCACAATACAAGTCAGTTTCTCGACTTCATGCAAATGTGTTTTCACGTGGTGAAGCAACATTCTAAACAATTGGCTCCAACAAATTCTTTGAACCAATTGTAGACTTGGGGTCTGAAGTTTGTCCAGGTTCTGCTTTCTGAACTGTTTGTTCTTAACAGCATTTCATTCGTATGCTAAACCGTGTGGTTTCTTTGTTTGTTGTGTTAAAGGATGTGTCTTTGCACAAATACAGGGACAAATTAAAAAAGAATGCCTGGAAGAAAGTAGCAGATAAACTAGGTCTTGTATATAGACCCCCCAGCTAGTCCCCCTTGTGACAATGTGATCGACGTTTTTGGGGCGACATAACCGACTTATTGCCTGCTAGTGTGAATGCTGGTTCCACTTCTCAGAGGGGGTTCTGGCTTCCTACCAGCCATCCGAACTGTAGCTCTAAGATTCTCCAAGTTACCCTGCTCTTATAGACATTACTTTGCATGGCCAATTCATTACCATGTGCATTTTTGGGCGGCGGTAGGAAACCGGAAACTGGACATAAAACTCCTCACAGTGACCCAAGCAGGGATTGAACCTTGCTGTGCCACTATGCCACACTTTGGTCTCAATGTCTCCGCTCAGGGGACTGAAGGCATTTCCCAAACTACAAAGTAGCCATCATGAGAATAGTCCTCATGGGCAAAATTGTTCAAATACTGCCCTATAGCCCTCAGTCTTTTCCAACACTAACAAAATTTAACAACATTTACTTCCATTGTCACAGAACAGCTTTAAACTACAGCAAAGCACTTTCAAAAGTCAACTGTTAAAAGTGGGCTGGTTCCTGGACAGGCTACCAGTCATTGGCAGTATTGTTCTAAAACCTTTCATCAACAGAGACAGTAACATAATCACAACCATGCCTCCTAATGTCAGAAAGCCTCTGAACACCAAAACAGCCTCTGGCCCTGACCTCACACTGACCTTAACAATTGAAGTTGGAGATCCATCCAAACTGGCATGAACCAGTCTGTTTAGCATTCAGATTATGAAATTCTATCTTTGTTTATTACAATTCCTAGAAATTCATCGTGCAATCAGGATGGTCCAGCCCGTTCCAAGAAGGAACTTCAAAAAACAAGCCTCACTAAATTTCCCTCTTTCTAAATATACTCGGGGAAGAAGAACTCTCGCAGCCCGCAAGTGGCTGAACCAACGGCAGTAAATGAAATATGAAGCAAGGCTCGAGTCTTTCCAGCTCTGAGGATGACGAATCTGCATCGATACGTCCCACGGGAGCCCTGGCAGGGAGTAAATGATGTTTACAGGAGAACAGAAGTCATTCAGATGGGACAAACACGACAAAACACCTCATGCAGCCTCGAGTCCTGGACTCCATTCATCTCAGGTCTCCCAGGAGCGGCGGAAAAAAAGAAGAGATAGAAATAAAAACACAGCGAATCGAATGGTGACGAGAAGCAGAGGGGAGAGAAGCTAAATCAAGGGGTGAAGGAGGAAGACGGGAGGGGAAAAAAATGCATTTTCCGCTGTGGTGGAGTAGGAGTCTTTTGCACAGATGCAAAGGCCTGCGTCTCCTTTCTTCATATTTGGCCCCTCGAGGTCTTGGCTGTGCTTCTAACAAGAGAGGCACCAGTCAAATCACTGCTGTGCCACTAGCTTGCTGTGAGCCATGTTATGCCACGGGTGCTTTGTAAGGACATTCTAACCCCCTCAACCTCAACACGGTTGAAGATGGCACTTATCATACAAGCGCAGCAGCAGGAACCAACAGCAGTCAGTTAAAATCTACTTAATCTGGATATACAGTATCTATTGATATCAAACTAACAGCTAACACACAGTTCCTGGAGAACTTTCTGGAACATCACTGCAGCAGTGCTTTTGTTCTGAATGGGGAAAACCAGGCAGGCAAAGGTTACAGGGGGAGGAAAATGCAGAATGCAACGGCAATTGTTTGCAGAATCCTTTCCAAGGGATTCATTTCAGTAGCTTAGTTTCAAAGAATATAGTTGCAAATTCTGCAAGTTCTGGGCACATGACATTCTCCAAGATGTTGGAAAAGTGACATTTTCCAATAAAGATCCTGGAACGCCCTCATCCTATATATTTTCATGGAGTGACCATATTTTGTCTTTTGTCAGACTGTAGTTCAGTTTCTCTGCAGACTATATTCTCCTCCTTTCACCCTGATCTTCAATGATCAGGACCCCACTGGACCACCACACAGTCACACTGACATGGTGGTGGTGTGTTAGTGTGTGTTTCACTGGTACCTGTGGATCAGACACAGCAGTGCTGCTGGAGTGTTTAAACAATGCGTCCACTCACTGTCCACTCTATCAGACCGAGTGTCTCCACCTTGTAGATGTAAAGTCAGAGACAGAAGCTCATCTGTTTCTGCACAGTTTGTGTTGGTCGTCCTAGTCCTTCATCAGTGCCCACAGGACGCTGCCCACAGGACGCTGTCAGCTGGAGATTTCTGGTTCTCAGTCGAGCAATGACACTGAGAGGTGGTCCTGTGGGGTCTTGACCAGGGTTGTAGCATCAAGCAGTGCCCATGGGAAAAAGGACGTATGGTCAGAATGCACTAAATTCTGGAACAGGTTTGTTTTGTTGAAGATTAGCAGGTGACGCATGATCCAAGCCTCTCTGGGATAAATAGCAGCACTGATGTCGTAATTTAGAACATCAACAGCAAGACGTTTCAGGTCTTGTACTCTAAGAAAGACACGTCTGAAAACAGATGGCATTTCCAACTGAAAATGCATCTTTCTGAAAGATCTGAATGTGTCAGTCTGCTTTTATAGAGCAGATGGTATAAACCTGTATCAGTAATATGATATTTTAAAACACACATATACGTATAAAGTGCCCAAGAAACGCGTAACATTTGCACAAACATATTTCATGTTTCATAGATCTTTTCACATTTTTCTCCTCCCATTATGTTACTGTTATCGTCTCTGCATTTCAGTTGGCAAGGAAAACCTTATACAGCCAGCATGCTCCTGTGATGCTCACATGTAAGGAATGTGACCTAGGTAGGTTCCAGGTGGGCATGGGCTCTGACTGGGTTTGTATGTGTTTTTACTGGGACCCTTCCCAAATGGGTCTCCTCATAACAGCCCATCTTAAATTTGCATGGGTCCCATCTATGTTTTGTGTAGTACAACTCAAATGGGGGCCCTTTTGAACCTTTAGAACCAGTTTTGTGGGATGTTTTTGTAGTGTGTAGTTTTATTCACCAAAAAATGAAAAGTATTCAGAGGAGAGTCACACATACCAGATGTTATTTTCATCTTTCATGCTACTCGAGTGTGTCTTCATTGGACATGTAAAAACGAACCGAATTTAGATATTTGTACACATTTCATCAAACATGTTTTCTTGCATCTCCAATTGTTTTGTTTTTAAGGGTTCAAGCATGAAGTGCATAGAACCCTGTTGGAATTGTTACCATTATTCTGATTCTGCCCTGAAACAGAACGCACAGCCGAAACAAAGTCCTAGAGACACCAAACTTGGTCATTACGTAGGAGTCCCTGCTACTACCTACTACTGTTATTTCAACAATGGTACTGCTTGGCTGGTATTTTGGCTTATTCATTCAAAAAATACATGGCAAACAGGGTATAAATAGGGTGCCTGATCAATATTCATACAATACCGAGGCCTTTTGACAAATTCTGACTCACTTCCACTGAGCTCCTCTACACCTAAAGGGCCCTTTCTGAGTGCATTGGGCCTCATTATGGCCTACATTAAATCAAAGCTTTAAATGTGTAGCTCTAAAGCACTTTTCAAATGCAACTGTGTGGGAAATTCTGCCATTAGACATGTAGTTTTGATATCTATGTTGACAATTTGCATAATGTTCTACAAAAGTCATAAAATCAGTGTGGAATGAAACGTATCTTGTTCGAAAAAGCGCTGCTCACTTCTTATGGTGAATGAAAAGCCTTATTTATTTATTTCCCTGTGTACAGACGGCTGAAACTGCTTTAGGCCTCGTTAAGGCTCATGTATACCACTACAAAAATGCATATGTCTATGTGAAAGTCTTGGTCTGTGGGGTCAGTAAGTACCTTGTGACATGTGCACAGTGTTTTGTTCACTTAGATTGCTGCGTACAATGTCTACATTTTTAGTAGTGATCAAGCTTTGTTGTGTCCTCATTTGTAAGCTGTTGAACAATGCATAAAAAAAATGGAAAAATGAACGCGGAGGATGAACAGAAGATTCTGTTGCTGCCTGCCTTTGTTTAATTTTCGGGAGCACAGCATGAGTAGCACAGAGCAGGTGTTATAGTTGGTACATTTGTCAGAGGCCTGTGGTGATACTGATGTGGTAGTGCTGTGGTTAGTTTGTGTTGCGCAGTCATGAACGGATCAGACACAGCAGTGCTGCTGGAGTTTTAAACACTGTGTCCCCTGACTGCCAACTCTGTTAGACTCTCCATCCTTGTTGGTCCACCTTGAAGAGGCAACGTCAGAACCGATAGCTCGTCTTCTGCTGTGCAATTTCTTTTGGTCATCCTGTAATAGTTTAGCAGTGGTCAGAGGATGCTGAGCACAGGATGCTTTGGCTGGACCTGTTTGGTTGGTGGAGTTTTTCAGTCCAGCAGTGAGGTGTTTACAAACTCCAGCAGCACTGGGTCTGATCCACTTACACCAGCACCATATTAGTGTCACTGTAGTGCTGAGAATGGCCCACAACTGAAATAACACATGCTACGTGGGGGTCCCGTGGGGGTCCTGACCAATGAAGAACCGGTATGCAGATTGAGCATGCACACGTGGACAGAGCAGTAAACATGCACTGGTAGCTCCTTTGGTATTTAAACTGGGATTTAATTCAGTTGGAAACGAGTAAGGTTTGATGGAATGCTCACTAATACTTGATCATACAATGATGAGACCACCATGTCTAGATAGGGTCTTATCATTTGTTATGATTTGTGTATCATGTCTGTAGGTTACTCTGATCCTGATAGGAAGCCTAAAACACAGCAGTTCATCAGAATTTGTTAACACGTGACTGGTCATGTTGTTATTAATGTGTGTAATAATATTTACAAATGTTGACAAATCTCTTCAAATCACTTAGATTTTTTGATTGGAGTTTGATTTAAACGGATGGTCTGTAAATGTGTGCTAAATGACCACTGGACCACTAGCTTTAGATTATGCCCTGTAAGAATATTTCTACATGATCAATTAATGATCCATCCTGCATGTGTGTATATAATACATGAAATGTGTTAACATGCATATGAAACATGAATCCATTTTTACTAACATTAACCTAAAATAAAAAATTTAAACTTTAGTTCAGGCACTGCTAAAAAAAGTCTATAACTGATGTGTATATAGTTAGTATGTATGTAGCATATGCATATATATTTAATCTATATATGGTTTGTAAACAGATGTAAACTTATAACTAAATATGGAAGTTTGTATCTTTGTGCACTAAAAACCCTCTAGAACTAAAGAATCGTTCATTTGATCTTCATGCACATGAGGCTGCAACCTGAATATTTAACCATAACAGATTTGTGGACACTTTATTAGACACAGCTACCTCGCTGGAATGCACTGTTGGTGAAGACGGAGGTCTGTGGAACTGCAGTAGCATCATTGTGTGTGATATATTTGCAGCAGCAGCACCACATGCTGCCCTATCAGTAAGAGAGTTTGAAGAGGTCCCTGCTGTACACGAGCTGTCAATCTTATTTTAATGTTCAAATTCAGATGAAATAATGATTTGCTCATGTTTGGAGATATGAACGCACATATACATGAACGGTCCTTATAAGTACTAAAGCACACCTCGGCAATATGAACCATCATTGATACACATTTATTTAACATTCAAATTCTGATGAGCTAATGATTTGTTCACAGCTACTAATCCTTTCTTCAAGTAATATTAATGCAAGTTATTAGAAGGTCTTATCCAGATATAAGAACTTGACCACAGCTCTCTCTTTCAATTTAATCACACAGATTCACACTGTCTTTGGCAAAGTGCATCTGCAGAAGCCTGGGGTTTCTGGAGATTTCCTAAAGCCTTTTTGTTCAGTGTGTGGGCTTTAGTGAATTCACTGGGCTGTCTTTGGCTGATTGACTTCCGTTTGTTCCATTCGAGAGTATCTATCCCACATTTGAGTGACTGATTAAGATGAAATTGCCCAGAGACCTTCATTCATCTTTGGATCGTACGTTACCATTTCATCACATTTACGATGAGATGAGCGTAGATGAAGATTAGCCAGATGTTCCTCGTCTTCTAGTCAAACTCAGCCCTTAAATCTGGTTTCTGATCATTTGCTAATCATGTGCGTCTAATTTGGTGCAGCTGTTTGGAGATTGTAATCAGAAAATTAATCCATGGGCTTGCTAACATATTCCTATGAAATATTATATTTTGTTGATTGCATGGTTGAAGAGGTGCCAGATTTAAAATGTCTTTTATGGTGTTCTCTATAGTAGCCAAGACTTTCCATAACAGTTCATTGGAAAACAAGGGATGATTTATAACAAACATATGTAAAGCAATGTTTCAGGTGATTGTAAGGTATTTGGACAGCTTCAGCTTTTTAAAAAGTCTGACTCAAGATGAATTCTTATATATATATATATATATATATATATATAAGTGTGTGTGTGTGTGTGTGTGTGTGTGTGTGTGTGTGTGTGTGTGTGTGTGTGTGTACTAAACATACATTGATACAATTCCCCATATTCAAATGATTTGAACAGACCAATCGGTGTATTTTATAACCTGTATCTACACCTCAACCTAAACTTAATCAACTACACATAAACTTAAATTGAACCCTAAACTTAACCATAACTTAATCCTTACTCTAAACCTAAACGTAACCTAACCATTATCCTAAACTTAACCCTAAACCTAATCTAATCCTTACCCTAAATTTAACCAAAACCTAAACCTAACCAAAACATAACCTAACCCTTATTTACCTAATTTTAATCTAAAAGTAACCCTTACACTAAACCTAAATTTAACCTAACCCATATTGTAAACTTAACCTAACCCTTACTCTAATCTTAACCTAAACTCAACCCTTACACGAAACCTAAACTTAACCTAACCTTTATCCTAAACTTAACCCTAAACCTAAGCTAATCCTTACCCTAAACTTAAACCTAAACATAACATAAACTTAACCTTACTATAAACCTCACCAACACTAAACATAACCCTTACCCTAAACGTATCCTAACCCTAAAACCAGCCTAAACTTAACCTTACCCTTACCATAAACTTGTCCCCTAAATGTAACCTTAATAAAACATAGAAATCTTGAAATTCTGTCCATGAATTCATGTTCTAGAAGCTCCATGGCAATAGCAAAGCAATAGCAATGGAGGTGGGGTTTTATCAATTCTTCAGTTACATGGCCCATTGGTTTTGTATATTTAACAAAACATGGTAGCTGTAGTGTGAATCATAAAATATGTATAAAATATATTGCGTATAGATGTATATGTGAGAAATAGGAGATCTTGTTGGATCAAACTGGTAAAGCCAGTTGACCAGTTCAGCTTTTGATGCTTAAGTTTGATGGTTTATCAGGTCTACCAGCAAGTCCAACTTGATCAAGCATGTCATCCAGTAGATAAAGCTGGTTGACTGTAATGATCAGCCTGACAATGCTGTTAAAAGGGCATAACAAGCTTGATCAGCCTGGTCCACCACTATGACATGCTGGACTAAATTGGTCAATAAGCTTGACCAAACTATTGAACAAGCTTGGTGACCAGATTGGTCAAATTGGTCATGCTGATAAACCAGATAATCCATCAAACCCGAACAGAAAACTTCAAACTGGTCAAACTTATTGTCTGCTTAGATATTTTGAAATGGTGCCTTTCTTGGCTTTAAGCCTTTTTTTTCCATCCAGAACCTGGAAACGTGCAATATGACTGATAAAATACTACTTGCAGAGTCAAATACAAACATAATAAATAAATAAATAAATAAATAAATAAATAAATAAATAAATAAATAAAAATGCAGGAAAAAATTTCATACCGATTAAAGTAGACAGTGCAGCAGTTATCAGATTTGCTAGCTGTCTGTTACTGTTTAGACTTTAGTATTATCATTGAATAGAATGAACAGTCTCCAATCTGACCACAACAGTTTGTAGCTCATTAAAGGACCTGGATGATAATGAAGCCAAACATAAGCCATGGATTTCTGTACAAAACAATCCTTTATGCAGAATCTGAGAGTGAAAAAGATCTGACAGGTGTTCTGGAAGCACACAAGATAGGTTTCAGCAGCTGGTGGATTCTCGGGTTAATACGAGGGGCCACAACCGACAGGAAAGGTAAAGGCCCAGAAAGCATCATCTATCATCCACTTTCCTCCTCGTGTGCCATACATGCTATGTCAAAGCACCTCACAATGGTCATTAATCATCCCATTACTTCATTTCTATCTCAGAACACTGGAATTAATTACTTCAATTAGATTAATTGACTTAGATAAAGTGACAACTGGCCCCAAATCTGCTTGTGATGCACCCGGAGGTAATACTCACCCAGTCCACTCATAATTACTAAAGCTGCTGGATTACAATGGGGGTTTGTATTGTTTGTTGAACTGCTTTCTTTTTCAATTGGTCAAACGGTTTAAGACTTAGAAATGACCTGTACCACCATAAAAGCTGATTCATCCAAACGAGTGTTTTTACAAGTATACATAACATTAAAACCGTGCGCCTGTTATTGTGTAGGTCCCCCTCATGGTGCACTGACCTGTTGATGCATGGATTCTACGAGACCTCTGAATGTTTTCTGTGGAGTCTGGAGCCAAGACTAACATTACCTTTAAGTAATTGCTTGGAGCACGTTAGGTTGGTACTGACTGCTGCACACTCAAATCAAATCAAATCAAAATTTATTTGTGTAGAGCTCTTCACTGGTGAAGTTGTCACAGAGCAGCTTCACAGAAATCAAGAAATAAAAAGGTGAACAACACAGGAACAAAGGATGAGAGACAGAGCCCATGGTGAGCAAACCAAATGGCGACAGTGGCTGGAAAAACTCCCTCAGAGCTGGAGGAAGAAACCTTGTGAGGAACCAGGCTCACAAGGGGAGGACAACCATCCTCCTCTGGTCAAACTACTTATACACAGTTAGGGGACACTGGACCCTCACACCTCTGTAGATATTTACATAGTTGGTGATGGTGGGTGAGCAGCTAGTCCAGGGCAGAGTGGGAAACTGGTCCAGGTCCAGTAGGTGGAAAGTGGAAAGCCAATGTAAAGATGTATCAGGGGGGCTTGGGGACCTTCTCAGATGGGGCAGAAGAGCATGAGGTTAGAACCTAATCAGTTCAGGCCGGTGGGTCATCATTAACTTAAAGGGTACAGAGATGAAGATCAAGACCTGCCTGATGTTTTAGATATGTGGTAGAAAATCTAGAACATCACAGGTTGGTTCTTGTGAAAGTGTCTCAGATACTTACGCTTGTCCATTTTTCCTGCTTAAATGTGTCAACGTCAAGAACTGACTGGTCACTTGTTATCTAATATAGCCACCTCTATGACAGGTGCCTTTGTAGTTAGAATATCTTTAATCTTTTAGTAGATATTTCTCTTTATATATTTCTGATATCAAGAGAACGTTATTAGGAGCCTGCTGTCAACTTAAAATCCTGACAGAATGAGTTAAATCCACATATTGTGTCTATAAGTTGACTGCATTTTGGAGCATTTCAATATGCCTTCTCTCTTTATTCTTTATCTCTCTATAGAATGCAATGGTGTCACTCCTTTTAAATATATTCAAGTAAATACTTTGATTGAAGCAAAATGGAGCAACATTTTCGTTTGGATGAGAAGGTAAATCAGCTCTGTTCCTTATTTTACCCTGAATTGTACAGTATGACCTCAGTCTGGTCATTTGTCTGTCTGGATCTTTTCCGCACGTATGACCTTTGCCGACTGGTTCAGCATGGGTTCGCTGTCAGGACACAGCCGTTCCAGGCTGTTCTAAGCACTGTCCGAGGTTTTAATCTACTCAGAACTGTGTAAGGCATAGTGCTACAACACCATCCATCTCTCCAGCTGGAAACACTGCAGTCAGCTCTTTCTGTCTTCATCCTGATCTAAATGGAGGGTTTGATGTTCCAGCTCGACTTCAAACAGGTCCTCAGCCCCCTCTCCCTTCTCTGTGTGTTCTCTCTTGGCAGAGAAGGATCAGCTTTAACGGCTTTAACAGTTTACTGACCTAACTCGGCACAATGAGAGAGAGAGAGAGAGAGAGCTGTTTTCCCATATAACCTGGGTAAAGTGTCTGGAGAATCAGGTACGCACATTATCCGGAGTTACCCTCTCAGACATGTACAGCCAGCTATATTCCATGTCGGCTTCCCATTATAGGAAATGTTCCACATGGTTTGGGCATGGTTTTCCAGAAATTTGCCTGCTCTATTCACACCCGGATTTTGTACTAGGGGGCTGACAGGATAAAGTCTGGGTAATGTCCACCACAACTGATTCAGACTTTTCATTTGGACACATGGAGCTCAGGAAAAGTCCTGGGTTACCATGCATGTCTGAAAAGGGCCTATGAGAGAGTGTGTGAGCGAGAGAGAGACTAGAAAAGAAAAAGAATGAGAGAGAGAGGGACTGAGAATGAGAGAAAAAAGGAAAAGAGAACGAGAGTCTAAAGGGTCTCTTGGGCCTTCTCGAATGTTTATTTGGGATCTAGGACGTGCTTCTCAGCGCCAAAGGCCTGTCAGGAAACTGGCCAGACGGGTTCTCAGGCCTGCTCCGTGACCTCCAGCGACCTCTCGGCTCATTCCTCCAAGAAGCCGCTGTAATATCCCTGCAGTCTGGCGAGTGCAAGCTGATAGCTCAGCTCTTTTTTTTTTATTTTTTTGGCAGCTGTGGCGGCTGTCTTATCTAAAGGAGGGTTTAATACCTGGTTAATGGGCTGCCTAGCCACTGTTTGACCTCTTCAGGAGCAGCCGCCATGCCAGCTGACAGGAATCATTCGCAGGCTGATATCTAACGCTAAGGCTGAACTCAATCTGTAGGTAGATGTGCTTCGAATACTAAAGACTTTCTGAGCATTATGTTAAACGAGAAGACAGGGCCAAGCAGTTTTTACTTACTCAACAGCATGAGCTGAAGGTCAGTGGTCTTGCTAACAACACATCGCTGGCAAACGACTCGTACTTTGCGGTTAAACTGCTTGTTCTGAAGCAGCCGTCGCAATTTAAGTCTGCAATAGAAAGTGAAAATGATGGAGGCGGCACAGTGAAACTGCCAGCTTGGCGGTGCTAATAGTCAGCATTTTATCTGTCCTGCCTGAAGGGTAACAGAATGGTTCCCAGATCCATGCAGTTGATCATCTGATGTTACATGATCATTAGTGTGAAACGTTTTGTGATTAGGAGTATCCAAGGTGATTGTTATAATGTTACACAGTAGTTGCTGTGATTCTTTGCCAGATTGTTATTATAGGGTTGCTGTGGTATGCCAGGTGGCTGTCAAGGTGTTACACAGCAGTTGCTTTGATTCTTTACCAGATATGACAGGTGGTTGCTGTGTGTTGTTCTGCGAAGTGGTTCTTAAGAGGTTTACATGATTGCTGAATCGTTGGTATGGTGTTCCTGAGTATTTAAAGTGGTTGTGTGGTGTTGCTAGGTGGTTGCTATGGTGTTGTTAAGTGATGATTAAAAGGTTGACGTGGTGTTGCTAGGTGGTTGCTATGCTCTCTCAGGTGGTAGACATGGCATTGCTAAGAGGTTGTTATGGCATCCCATTGCTGTGGTGGTGCCAAGTGGTGTTTAAGTGGTTGGCATTGTGTTGCTAGTTGGGGCTGCTATGGGGTTATGTTACTCCAGGTGGTTGCCATGGTATTGTCAGTTATTTATTGTGGTATATATATATACATTGAGACCACTACTCATATGTAAACGTGAAAAATTAATGTATGATTAGGTCTTAAGATTAATTCAGTCCAACAGTGGCCTCAAGTCCCCCCCCCCCCCCACCTACTGTCTAATGGCTGTTGGAACAAAGGATCTCCGGAGTCGGTCAGCAGAGCAGTGCAGTGGCCGCAGCCTTCCACTGAACGAACACCTCTGCTTTATTCTTATCATGGCATTTCTTTGCAATGCACAACTACAACTAGTGTGGCTGGAACAGAACAAATACAGTACAGTAATGATCACTACCCTGTCCTTCTGCAAGAAGACAGACTCAAAGCCTTTCAGACGTCATCTTCTGAGAAAACATCTCAGACAGTCTAAGTGATGTTCTAGGAGAGAATCCATATTTGGGGGAAGAATAAACTGAAGGCATAATTAACTCTGAGGAATGTGATGAACGATGTGGACTGTTTTAATCTCTCCGAATCAAAGTGTTGGAATCCATCATGCTGAGTAGGAAAAGCCTATAAAGATCAATCACATGCTAAATGGGGGTTGTGTGATTATTATTTAAAAAAAAAGGTGAATGAAACGGAGATAAGAATTTTCCAGCAGACAAACTCACATTAATACACCACACACATGTGCTTTATTGCTAGCCAGGGAGCGGGATAACACGGAAACTAGAAGAGAGATCAGTTGAGAGCAAATATGATAATTGCATGCATGTGGCAGTCATTAAAGGGGGCTGCATGACTGAGCTGAGACCGCTGGGCTGTTTGTTCTTGACCTAATACCTACAATCAGCCTGGGGGAATAAATCTGCTCTATGGAAGAGAGGCTGCTGTTACTATTTGTGTATTAGATGGAGAACTCTCTTCCACTTCTTTTCCATGGAATGGGTTCAGAGAAGGCATTTTAAGGTGGGCAGACTGGAAATTCCATTGCGGTGTCAGTAGGAAGAGTCCTGTGTAGAGTTATGATGTTATTATATGTTGCCATTACAGCTAAAGACCACTGTTTGATGATATTTAATGGCCAAGATGGTTGCAAAGCTGGTCATCCAGGGGAAAACTCTTCACTGGTGAATTAGCTGTTTAAAGTTTGATGGACTAGTTGGTCTATGGGTTTGACCAACCTTACCAAGCAGTCATCAAGCTGGCCATACTGGCTGACTAGTGTGGTAAAGCTGGTTGATCATACTGGTGGAGCATGGGAGATTGTCTTTAGTCGGTGCAGTGGCAAACAGTCTTTAGTTGGTGAAGTGGGAGACAGTCTTTGGTGGGTGCAGTGAGAGACAGTCTTTGGTGGGTGCAGTGGGAGAAAGTCTTTGGTCGGTGCAGTGGGAGAAAGTCTTTGGTCGGTGCAGTGGGAGACAGTCTTAGGTGGGTGCAGTGGGAGACAGTCTTTGCTGGGTGCAGTGTAACTGCAACAGTTGTGAGTAAAGTGCAGAAAAGGTTTATGTGGTGTGAAGGTGTGATGGTGTGATGAGACAGCTGGATGGAACACTGTGCTAAAGACTGTTTAGCAGTCTGCGGGGGATTCTGACCAAACCTCTCCAGTGTCCTCTTCAGTCTCACGGCCTGTGTGGTGTGTTCTGACCATGAAAGCTCCTCAGAGATGTAAACACCATGCAACTTGATGCTCCTGACCCTCTCCACAGTTGTCTCTTTGATGGAGACATGGGAGTGCTCTCTCTCTCTCTCTCTCTCTCTCTCTCTCTCTCTCTCTCTCTCTCTCTCTCTCTCTTTCTCTCTCCTGCTTCCTGAAGTCCACTATCAGCTCCTTGGTCTTGCTGATGGTTACAGAGAGGTTGTTTTCCTGGCACCAGGCCTACGAATGTTGTCAGCAAATTTAACAATGACATTGGAGCTCTGTCTGGCTGTGACTCTGCTCTAGGACTTAATAGGGAGACATTAGCTAGCTGGACTTCTTATAGAACAAATATTTCTTAAATGTTCTAGAATCACTGCCCTAGTTAGAAATAGTTTTTAAAGTCTGTAGCTTTTTAAGTGTTATATGCCTGTTTCCTCCCATTAGGAATAAGGCTAATGCTAGCTGATGGCCCTGAACCTAGAAGAACATGGTGAAAGAAGGTAAACAAGGTACACAGAAAAACAAATGGACAGTTATAGAACTACAAACTGCTCCTGTGTAGTCAGTGTGAAGCTGTTGTAAAACATTTGACTGGTGGTACATATACTGAAAATCAGACTCCACTTCTGATATTCTGGACAGAGGGCCAGAGACCATCTCCGTCAGCATCTCAGCTCAGCATGCAGAGTAACTCAATCCAGCCCTCTGCCCGGAATCAGCTGTAAAACCCAGCATTTGAAGGTCTGGTCACACACACACACACACACACACACACACACTGGAAGCTGTGCCAGCAACATCTATGTATGTATAAGTAATTTGACCAGAGGAGGAGGGGTCCCCCCTTGTGAGCCTGGTTCCTCCCAAGATTTCTTCCTCCATCTCTGAAAGAGGAGGAAGATGGCTCAGCGGGGGTTTATGTCTTCATCATTCATATGTTCTTCACCTTCTTATTTTTGATTTCTGTAAAACTGCTCTGTGACATCAGTTGTAAAAAACACTATACACATACATTTTGATTTGATCTACTGATCTAACAAAGAGACCACCTGACCAACAGATAGCTTTAGGTGTACCAGTTGCTGACACAGATGTGCAAATGCACACACACCTTATAAAGTTCTTGGTACTACCAGTAGAAAAGGATTCAAGGATGTGAACATGAACCCATTTGCACCATGCCTAATGCCAAACATTGAGCTGGAATGATGGAGCACTGTTGAGTACTTTTGGGATAAGGTGGGGGATAAGGTGGAGTGGTGAATGCAATCAAATCCTGATGCAGTCAAATCTTCAGAGCAGTGGTCCAAAATCTAGAAGAAAATCTTTATTTATAAGTAACTTTTTAATTCCCTTGATTTCAGAATCAGGCGTCCAAATACATTTGTCCATGTCCATATAGTGTAGATATATATGAATAGAAAGTCAGAGAGAGAGAGAGAGAGAGAGAGAGAGAGAGAGAGAAGGAGGTGGCCGGGTAATAGTGACTATTTAGTTGCTCTTGTGTTTGTTTTGGTTTGACCGCTGTTGACTAAAGGCGGTAGAGGAAGGAGGTCACTGTGCTGAGTCAGCACTTCTTACCTAACCCTCCTCAGCAGCTTTATTCCCTCCCCACCCTCTCTTACCCCTCCCCTCGCTCTCTCTTTCCCTCTTCCCCATGGGAACACCCTGAAAGATGGATCTGTTAACACTCCCACTCTCCAGGGTGGATCCTGTTTCACAGGCGACTTTAGAGGATGTTCTTGTAGTGTGTACTGTGGAGCACACACAGGTCACTCCATCCAGGCAGGAGGTTGTGGGATGTCAGATTCAGAAGCTTGGAGCTTGATGAACACTGAATAGTTGCCTGGCCTGGGACCAGTCTCTGAAGGGAAATTTAAAAAGGCTGAAAGTAGTACGTCTCTTCTCTCCTGAAGGACAGATAAAACAAGAGCTTCAACAGAAAAGCAGGATCCAGCACGTCCTGCCAATGACGATTCAGCGTCCACATCTCTGAAGACCTTCTGTCAGACACTCACTGTTTCAAGCTTTGGCTTTCATGTATAAATGTCAGTGAAAATGATAAAGCTGTTAAAGAGGAGGTTTAATAGGAATAATCTTCACCTCATTCAGTGGTATATACTGAGTTCAATGATCACACTCACTTCCTGTAGAGGCTCCATGTATCTTCCTAATCTTTCGTTTTTTGTTGTAGACCACAACCTGCTTCTCCTTATTTCACCAAGACAGCAGATCTGCTGATACATAACATGGATGTTTGATCTTCATTTTAACTATATTGGCAGATGGAGGTGAAATAACTAAACACATAAAAGTCTAAACACGAAGACATGTCTTTCAAACATCTGCAAAATGTAATTTATAGAAATTTAGGTTTGAGCATTGGGACCCCCATGTCCTTTAGCTGGTAATAGCTGTAATATGGTACTTCCTCCTTTGGGTGAAATGAGATGTTTCCTAAAATCGACTGGAAGAAAGACGTTCCCTCTCCTCCATGCGGAATTCTCTCAGCTCTGTGATGTTTCAGTGTCAGTCTTTGTACAGACGCTCTTATATTCTCCTCAAACCCCCTCTGATACAATAAAGATCTCATAGTGGTTTCTATGATGGAGAGATCTCCAGACCCTGTTGACGCAAAGCAGCCCCAAACCATCACACTTCCACCACCATGCTTCACAGCTGTTATGAGGTTCTCAAATGCTGTGTTTGGTTTGTGCCAAACATGTCTTCTGTTTCTGTGTCCAAATAACTCAACTTTGGATTCATCTGTCCAAAGCACATTGTTCCAGAAGTCCTGCTCTATGTTGAAGTGCTTTTGACAGTAAGGGTTATCTCCTTGTACACCTCCTATGAGAATCAAGCTTGTGTTGTCTCTTTATGATGGTAGATGCTGCACTGCACTTGTAGCAGCTACCTGTAGGTCCCGTGATGATATTTTAGGATTGATGGAGACTTCTTTATGTATCTTGTGGTCGACTCTTTGGCTGAACATGCAGGGACGGTCTGATCTGCCCATGTTGGTGTGGTGCTCCTAAAAATCTCACCACATAATTTTGGTTATTGTAACTTCAAAATATTTTTCATATGCAATTTCTCCTATTTTCAGGGAAAATTAATTAACAAATAATATATTGTTTGCATTTTGGCCTATTAATCTGCCTGTATTGAGTTGTGTTCTGATGTGGATGAGGGAGAGATAGTGGTGAAGCGGAACCTTTGTTTAGTGGGCTGAGATGCATCTCAGGCTGGATGCTCTAGATTTCAGTGTTTTTGTGTCACTTATGATGCAACAACCAACCACCACATCGGATCAAGGAGTGTCGGGATCCAAGAAGACTGTTGGCATCTTCAAGAATGGACTGTTCTTGGTACCACACGTACATACACCATCATTCGATGTGGATGAGGGAGAGATAGTGGTGAAGCGGAACCTTTGTTTAGTGGGCGTTGCACTGGGTTGGTTTGGGTGCGACCCCCCCCCACCCCCCGTCTGCAGCAGACGCAATCTGGATGTTAACAACAGTGCCCAGGTTGTCATCCCTCTCTCCTGTTTACATGGTAAAACTACACCAAAACTACTCTGTAAGGTGTTCACCCCTTTATTGTATGAGGAGATAACACTGTGATACAAGTGTCTTTCCCTTTTTTGCTAATGTTTGCAAGTTTATTAGAATGCTGGCCACATGGGGGAAGTCTCGCGAGATTTGGTTGAGATTGGCCGAGATATCGCGATAATTTCTCAACTCCTGTTTTAGGAGTTTTCATTTGCTTTTGCTGGAATAATATGCACTATATGTTCATTTTTGTATTATAAAGTTAGTTGAACTGAATTTAGTGAGAAGTTGTTTCCTGTGCATTTTCTGTAAATGTTGCAATTGTATTTCTAATTATTAGTGAGTTGAAATCAGTGTACATTTTGATGTTTAAACCAGTTAATGTGCAACTAAAGGCAATGAAGGTTAGAACCAGTTGATATATCCTGTGTATTACACTCAGCCTTGAGTGTAGGCTAAGTGAAGGTTGGTGATGTGGGAAAATGTAAAACGTTGATGTGTTGAAGTGAATTATTACTTGTAAGACAAAGTTTATGAACAGTAAAAGGAAAACATTGTTATTTTACACTGAGAAGTTGGTGATAATAAATAAAAGAGATGCAATCTGGAGGTTAACAGCAGTGCTCAGGATGTCATCGCTCTCTCCTGTTTGTAATTATTCTTCAGATTGCGCACATCACTGTTGCAGTAATCCCGACACTTGGGACCTGTAACATTGGCAGTTGTTTTAAATGTTCTCCACTTGTAAGTCATTTTTCAGACAGTGGATCGGCTGTTTTCTAATTGTTCTGAGAACAGACTCATCTGCACCTACAACCTTCTTTCTGAAGGCATCAGCGAGCTCTCTGGTTTCCTCCATGATAATCCCACTCACATCAACAATAAAGTACAAACCAAACTAATGTCTGAGGTTTAAATAAGACAGGCTCCTCCAAAGTCCTCTCTAATGATGGTCATTTGCTGCAACAGATTCCAATTTTCTGCATTTCAGTCATAATAAATGGGGTGATGCCTTAAAATTGTAGTTTAACACAAAAATATTCATTAAGACAAAGATTTTCATGCAGTCGACTGTGTATGTTTGCTGCCCCAACTTGTCAGACCAAATCTGCAGCCCTGCAGACAAACATTTTAAAGACACAGCATTTCAGACTGTATAAGACTGGCTCTTAACAGACTGATCTGTTTCAGAGGAGTGGTCTGGACTGCCTCAGACCAGCCCTGTGTGGCTGATGTATAGTGAGGGCTCTGGGCCTGCATGCTTGAGTAATCTACGCCTTCCCATCATCCATCACTGTGACATTAGAAGCGTGCGACTGTAGACACAAGTCACAAAAGAGAGAGAGAGAAAGAGAAAGAGTCACCTATATCTAAAGCATTGCCACAGTGCAAGCAAGCAGAATCAGTGTGTATGGATGGTGTTATGCAGTCGAGAGAGAACAGCCTGATACTGCTGTAAGGAATCCTTCATCCATTAAATGATGGATGTTTCAGCCTTGCAGGTGAGCTAGGGTAAATACACATTCAGGAGGCAGTGAATGGTAAACAACAGCTCCCCAAACCACCCTAAAAACTTCTATCTATCAACAGAAGAGCCCTCTGTGCTGTACTGAGAACCATCTCAGTATGGAATATGACATCTCTGGATCTTAACCCAAACTCTACTGGACCCTCGGTGTCTGCTGTTTAACCTGGCTCACTGATGTTGCTGAGTTTACTTGATCTTTAATGAACGAGATGAAACAAAGACAAACATTCATAGATGTTGAAACTGTGTCAGAAACTCTCATTCTGTAGAAGAAGCTCGTGGATAAACAATGCACCTGTGCTGTGCATGAGCTCACGCTCACTTAGAAAAAACACTGCAGCCATCAAGAGTGAACGCCTTGTACAGATCACAGAAAGTGTTGGTGGGTTCTCATGCAGTGCTGTTTTACTCTGTTACATGCACCACTGTAACACCTTTGGAGGCAGGGTTACTGCACTAAAGAAATGTATGGGTGGGTTAATACTTCATTCTTTTTTTAATTTTAGCACACTTGCCTGCCTCCCTGTTAGGACTGTACCCCCATCACATATGATGCTCCTGACATCATTGCCATTACCACAGATCGCCTGTTCCAAAACAGTGATTAACAGTGATTTGTCCTGGGTCTTGGCCAGCATCGCACTGGTTGTGATGTTGGGAGCACCATTTACCCACTCAGAGAGAGCAGGGTGAGTTTTGCTCTTTGTACTGTAGACTGACCCCCTGAGCCACTCGGGGTGACCATGTCCAATCTCTCTTTGTCTTATTTTTTGTAACTATGGTTTTAAGACTGATGTGTGGTAAGTGTGAGAGATCTGACAGGGCTAAAGGGATTTGAAAACGGAGAATAGTTGATTAACCCCTCAAACTCTAAGGTCATTTTCAGACTGCCAGCCCAAATCCATCTTTTGACCTCGATTGCATCCAGATAGATTTTTGGCAGAGAATCAAATCCCTCCCACATTTGGAGGTGGTTTGAAATCTCATTACAATCAAATTTGTACAGATGCATCTCAGGCTGGATGCTCTAGATTTCAGTGTTTTTGTGTCACTTGTGATGCAACAACCAACCACCACATCGGATCAAGGAGTGTCGGGATCCAAGAAGACTGTTGGCATCTTCAAGAATGGACTGTTCTTGGTACCACACGTACATACACCATCATTCGATGATGATAAGTAATGAAGACATTTTTGGTGATATGAGCTCTTTAATGGTTTTGTGATCTTGAAGTAGCCTGGCTGGTGTATACACAGATCATGAGGATCTAAATAAACCTATAAACTAATAATACGAGTTTTCGGTGTCATCCTGTGGGTTGCCAGGTCTTGTCGCAGAGAGGGAGTTGTACATGTAGTGTGGTAGGATGTGTTATTAAAGTGGAGCATCTGGTGCCCTTTTATTTGCGAGTTCCTGCTGCCAGCCTTTATGAGCTGGCAGTAGCACTAAGCTTAGTAGTATATGAGACTCCTGTTTTAATCTCAAACCTAATAAAGCTCCTTCATTTTGCTGCCCTCCGCAGTGGGCATCGACTAACGTTATATGATTCTCTTTGCAGTTGTGGTCCAGTAGCTTTTCGGCCCAGTAGCTGCCTTATGATCCTGAACAAATTCCGACTAAGAATGCATTGGAGGTTGGATACATCCAGTACCCCATTACATGGCCACACTGTCAGGGTCTATCCCACACCCTGCACAAATGGTATAATGACAAAGGAATGCACATTAATATAGATAATATTGCTAATATTTCATATAAATGGGTTGTTTTGAGAACATTACAATTATATTAAGACAGCTTAAGACAGGACATTGTGGAGGAACACCATCCATATGGTTGCCATGAATCGACTTGACTGCAATTAATAATAATGTTAGATTAATTGTGCATTATTTTAAAGATGATACATCATGGAAAACCAATGTCTCTTTAGAGAACCATTGCTGGTGGGTTTGAAGGAAGTAGAACCATATGACTATGGGTAGAAGCCTTAACATGGTATGGGAACTTTACAATTACAAGAAGGTTCTTTAAAACCTATCAAAGGTTTTATACACTCTCTTTCTCAAACATGGTTCTTCAAGGATCTAAAATCACTTGTACCATTTGTAGAACCTTAAGAGTGAATTGTCTTAAGAGTGTTAAGAGTGTAGACATATTTGCTTCCCTAAAGAACCTCAGTCTGGTTTTTCCAACTGAGATGTTGGACTAAAGTATTGGGACACCTGGTTTTTTATTGTTTATTCTGAAATCAAGGGTATTAAATAGTTCATGTTATGACTTTATCTCTAATGTCCAGGGAAGACATTCTAAGCAAAGCTGAATGGATCGTCCAGCCTGACGGTGTCTTAAACTTTAATGGGAGGTGACCAGTGCCTGGTCTGCTTTGCAAGAAAAAAGGGCCGAAAGAGCACAAAGCAACTTAAGTCCAGTTGACCCCTTTAGATGCTGCCAGTGTCCCTCTGCGCTTCGCTGAGCACGTTGAAAGCCACGGCCTTTTCCCTCCACTTCTCAAGATTCTTGTTGTCCTGATGTGGCCCCTGCAAGCTTTTCATTTTGGCTCGTCAGTGAGCTGTGGGCCAGACTGATTGGGACAACGATCACCTGACCCCTGTTTTTGTTACAGATCTAGAAGGTTGGTGTGGGTGTGTGTAGAAATTCCCTCCTTATAGAGAAACTATACAATGAATGCTAATAAATTTATACAAAAAGTCTAAACAATTGCAAGACATCAAAATATTAAATGGTTAAACTTTTTTTTGTGGGATATTTTCATAATTTGATGTACTTTTATTCTCCATAAAATTAGAAAAGTATTTCTATCACATGCCAGATATCGTTATTTTATAGGACCTGCGCTACTAATTTTTGGCCAATAAGTACTGAAATATTTAAAATTTTAAAAGATATTTATAACAATATTTTACTCAAAATACTTGATAGTGATACAAATAAAACAAAAACAACCTGAATGAGCATTATTAGTTTTTGTTATTTATGTATGTATCAGTTTTAGACCTTCTCAGCACATTTATTCTGATATTTGAACACTGTGTGACCAAAGGCAGAGAGCACAGCATTCTCCTCTATATATCACTGTTTAATATTCTGTGCTTTGAGCTTCTCAAACCGTTCTTTAACTTTCAAAACTATAATTTGAAAGTTTGGAATCAACCTTGTGCTTTATTGTCAATCAAATAATCAAAGACATACAATAGGAAATATTTTTCCACTTAAAAATCCAAACTATTCAGAAATGTTCATTCAGATGGATTTAAAATGTTCTGTCTTGTCTTCAAATAAATAAAACATCTAAAAACATCTATTACATACAGCTGTAAGTGGCAATCCTCTGGGACCAAGCACTTTAGCAAAATGCCCAAAAATAAGTGTAGAAATGTATAAAAATAAACCTTCCTTGTCAAACAAAGATGCAAACAAATAAATAAATACATGCATTTACACATACAAACAGTTGAAAATAGATGATTACAATTTACACAATGAATGATCCAGGTCTGATAAGTAAACATAAGTTATTAGACAAAATTCTCTGTAAAGTCAAGTTTACAGGATATATAACCAAAATGTACTTTTCAATATTGTTAAAATTATCAAAGAGAAAAACCAAATGCTTCTCACATTTGAGTTGAGTTTGAGTCACATTACAGTTCCTTTCTGTAAACAAACAAATATGTAAAGAAGTAGAACAGTACTGTCCAAAAGGCTGGAATCACAGTTTTTAATAATATGCCATCAGTAATGTTTCCCGTTCCAACTTTGCAACACAGCTTCCAAATCAGGCTTTAAAAGCATGAAATGTCGAGACGTGTCCAGAATGAGGCGCAGAGCTGCAGTTACATCACTCTCTGCCCCATCAAATGAACAAAAATATAAATAAACAAACAGTTGTTTGCAGTTTCATAAAGAATCTGTTCAATAAAAAGTCTCTGAACTTTCACTGATTTCAGTCCTATGGAGCTTCAGCCTGGTTAGTGATGAAGGGTGTGGGAAGGGAGGGGGAGGAGGACGAGGACGAGGCAGAAACAATAAAGAAAGAAAGGACAGTCTGGATCTGCCCTGACGTTTCCCTCGCCGCGCCACAATGCCTCCGCTGCAGCCGCACAAACAAGATTTATGAGCCTCTCTCTGCAACAACGCTGACAATAAAGGCCATTGAGCTGAGAGTCACTGAGGCAAAGCTCGGGCACCGTGAGGTCAGAGAGCGTGACCTTTGACCCCCAGAGTCTGAATCGGCATGACTTCTCCTTCTTGTGAATGACCACGAGAGGAGCAGGGCCAGGCCAAGCCTCGTGGGTAATGGGTCAGGGGTTTCTTAGGAGGCTTTGAGAGAGTGGGAGAACCATCATGAGACGACAGGAGAAACAGGTCTGAGGCAGGAGGAGGGGGGCACGAGGAGAGAGCTGTGTGGCTCTGTCACGGATGTTTGGCTCAACCGTTGAATTCTGGAAACTGGAAGTGGAGATAGAGGAGCTGGAAACTCACAGGAGCTGAAGAATATGGAGATAAATTGAAGCATTAGGCTTCAACACCTGGCAGAAACATAAGGCTGCGAAAGGAACTGTGTAGTTAGGAAATTACAATAAATCTTTGTGTGTGTACAGAGACTGCAAATTAAGTTTTAGCTAATTCTGTGAACAAGTATCTGATAACTGTTTAAATGTGTGGAAGCCAGTGTTGTCTTCAAATAAATACGCTTCGAAACATCAATTACATACAGCTGTAAGTGGAAATCCTCAGGGACCAAGCACTTTAGCAAAATATCAAAAAACATCAAATATATAAAGGTTTCCATAAATTTCCATGTTAAACAAACAAACAAACAAATAAATACATGCATTTACACATGCACATCACTAGAAGTGATTACACTTTATACAATTAATTATCCGTGTCTAATAAGTAAACAAACAAGCACACATGCATGAAAGCAAACATGAATTATGAATTAGAGAAAAAAAAGCTACAGGATAGAACATTAAGATATTCTGCAAATTGCAATATTGTTTAATCTCTGTATCTCAGCAGTGTATGCTTTGTAAAACTCTATATAACATTAGAATAAACCCAAATAAATGTAAAATCAGTGGTCAGTGAGAGCGTCTACCTGTAAATAACTCTATATTGCATTAAAATAAACCCAAATAAACAAACTCAGTGGTCAAAATATGCTGTTGTTCAGTAAAGTTATCAATATGTTGGTCTGAAGAACTCAGCTAATAGAACTTAGTTAGACAAGCACAGGAGTGGGTGCTGATCTTCTCTGTGGGCTCCATCATTTCTATGGATTGTTCCTGATGGACTGATTAGATAAACTAGATACAATTTAAAAATGAGTAATTTGTGACACTGTGACCTTTCTGATTGCACGTGACCCAGTCTTAAGCAGTGGCTGACCCAAGCATGTCCTGAGGGGGAAAAACTTTGCCCTTATCAGTCACTGGACTGTGCTACGATAGCTGCACCGAGATATTGGAAGAGATGTTCTCTTTGCTGACACTAGCCGTTGATCCAGCAAATGTCAGCAATATAGATTTTAAAGCTCCTATGTGAAATCAAGTGCAAGCAGCAAGTCAGGTTTTCCACGTCTGTACCTTCAGTTTAGAGCTACTCACCCTGTCATTCACTGCACAAGTTAAACTATTACTCAATTAACCAGCATTAATTAGGCCTGAGGTTTTTCTAAACCCAAATACAGACTTAATCTCTTACGTTTCGGCACATCTACAAGTTTTAGATTCAAACCTGACCTGACACAAAACTGTCCAGATGCAGCGGACAGAATAAAACGTCTCCTATTGGCTTTTTAAAATCAGGGTGAAGCGGCGTAAATATATTCACTTCTGGATGTTTGATTCTAACCAAACCCAGTATGAAGAACTGGGTTATTCATTATTCAAACCCACCAATGATGCCACACATCATATTTTATATTTTTTATGAAATGTTGATGATGGTCACAGTGGCAAATCTGAACAAATGCCTCATAACACCCTACTATGAATGGCTATTAAAGCAGTAATCTGTAAGTTTGGGGTATTTGGGGATTTAGAGACCTCTGTGGTGAGAATGTGTAACTGCACAGAGCATGTGGAAGACTACTTTTAAAGCCTGTGTTGTGGTCTCCTCCTTTCGGAGTGGATGAATCTGGTCATCATAAGTTTATGTTCAGTCAGTCAGTGGAGTATCAGAGTTGAAAAAAATTGAATAATGTTTAAAGGTTCATTTGTGATCACAATTTCAATGAAAACTGTAAATTGTCATTTTATATTCATTACCTGAAAAAATGACATTTTAAGCATTTTAAATGACATTTTTTTTTACAGTTGATCAGTTTGGCTTATACTTCATAAAATAGATTTTAATTCAAGTTTGTATAAATTAATAATCACAGAATCAACTTTTAAACAAAGCTTGAAATATATCACTTTAAATGTTATGAATATAAAATATATAAAAGCTTTTTTTTTTAGATGCACAAGTATATAAAGCATCCCTCCTTCAATTTAGGTGCTCAAAAACATTTACTCACACCTTCAATGTTCTGTTTTTGTTTGCGTATGAGGACTGAAAAGGACATTACATTTCAGAAACCCTGTTGGAAATGTGTTTTGGAGCTGAAAATGCAAATAATTTTATGAATTAATCTTTTTTTAGGAATTCACATTTTGACACATTCATGCTCTACATTTTCGCATAGTAGAGCACTCAGTACAATAAATCACATAATAGATAAATATTAATATACAATAAATAGAATTTAAGCATTGTAAATAATAAAAGTCACTCTTTTCCAGATTTGCAGATTATTAACAGGTAATTCCACGTGGTGGAGATGGAAGATTGCATTACATATTATTTTGCAAAACTCTGTGTGTAGTTCAGTGTGTGTGTCCATGGTCTGCTGAGAGCAGTGCTGGTTGTACAGTCTAACAGCAGCAGGGAGGATGGAGCTGTGATACCGCTCCTTCACACACTTATGGTGAAGCAGCCGGTCACTGACAGAGCTGCCCAGCGCTGCCAGAGTCTCATGCTTGGGGTGGGAGTTGTTCTCCAGCATGGAGAACTTCTGTCTCCCACCACCTGCACTGGGTCTAAGGAGCTTCCCATGGCAGAACCAGTCCTCTTTATGAGTTTGTTCAGCAGCAAACTCCAGCTGACCACTCCATAAAAGATAGATGTCACCACAGTGTCAAAGAAGGTTCTCAGGAGTAGGTATCCATATAATCCTTTTTGAGGACTTTTATTTTGGAATTTGAACACTTTTGAGCAAATAAGGAGCAAAAAAAAAGAGCAAGCAGCCCCCCTAATTTTTCTCTATAACCCAAAATATGTGTCTTTGATGTCATTAGCTCCGCCCCCTATCTGATCAGTCAGAGTATGTGTGCAGGTTGAGCATGTACACATGAACAGAGCAGTAAACATGCACTGGAAGCTCCTTTGGTATTTAAACTGGGATTTAATTCAGTTAGAAATGTGTGAATTTCTGAGCTGAATAACTGATAATCATCTCACAATGAAGCGATTGTCATGTTTCGGGTTGAGATATGTATTGAAGTGTGTTATGATATGTATCATGTCTGCAGGTTACTCAGATCCTGAGTTATGAAGCCTAGAAACAGCATGTAACTGCCTGCAAAGTGCAGATCTCGAGTTCTAGGAGTTGAACGGGACATCTGTATGACTGCTGCTTTAGAACATTTAGGGCCAAAATGGACTGCAATACTGGGAAAAAGTGTCTCGGACATCAGACCTTCATAACCATTTGCTGTAAAGCTTTTTTTGTAGGAGCTTTTAGAAAACATTTAAGGCTTCAAACATCTGCTTCCATTCACCACCAGAGTAAACAAATGTGACTCTGTATGTTTCACACCAATCACTCTGAATGACATTGTTTACATCTTACTTAACCATTTAATTACACAGTTATTCTGAAAAACACATCTTTGGATGAACAGTGGGGAAGTAAATGTGAGTTTAACCCTTACAACCCGAGATCCGCACTTTGCAGGCAGTTGCCTGCTGTTTTCTAGGCTTCATAACTCAGGATCAGAGAAGCCTATGCTGGTCTCATCATTGTGTGATGCTCAACCTGCATACAGACTCTGACTGATCAGAGAGAGGGGGCGGGGCTGATGCTCAACCTGCATACAGACTCTGATTGATCAGAGGGAGGGGGCGGGGCTGATGCACAACCTGCATACAGACTCTGATTGATCAGAGAGAGGGTGCGGGGCTGATGCTCAACCTGCATACAGACTCTGACTGATCAGAGAGAGCCAGATATTGGTTTATAAATGAAAATGAAAAGGAAAGGGCTCTGTTTACATAGTGTTCAAATTTCAGAATAAAAGTCATGAGAGTGGATCATACTGATAAATATATAAATGATAAAATAATAAGGGACATTCAGGTTGATATTTATTTTATCTGAACCACTATCAAATATTATTACTGTAATACTTATATTATTACTATATTTATTATTATAAATATCATTGTCAGTCTAATCATTACACATAACTCATTTTCAGTTCAAAGACACTCTAGGAGATCATTTCCATCCGAGATGTAAAGTGTTAAGCTTACATCCTAAATGAAGACAAATATGAGTAGTCTAGGATCTCCTGAATACTTTTAATAATTTAATAATACTAAGATTTGTTGGTGAATTCAAGTACGTCCAACTATGAAAACATCCCACAACACTGGCCTGGAGTTCTAAAGGTTGAACTACTGATATCAGTGTTAATGGAAGGAAAGTCCTGGAATTAGGAAAGCTCTCTGCAGTGCTAGTAATAACATATGAGGAATTCTCTGCCGTCCTGAAACACGTCTTTTCTGCATTGTTACCTCAACTAAAGGAGGACTGTTTACCTAATCAGCAAAACAGGCTAAACAGCAGTTGGCAAGAAGTGACTGCTGCCCTGTATTCTTCTCTGCCCTGAGCCATGGTCAGCACAGGCTGCTAACACTAATTGGCTGAATGTTTATTTTACCAGTGCAATACCAGCAGGTCACCATAGGAGTAACATGAACTGAGTGCTTGCTTGTCCCCCCCTTTTCTTTCCAGAGGAATTAAACAGTTATGCTTCTGGGCTTTTGGTGTTCTCCTTGAAGGACAATGGCTTACACAATGGGGAGGTGTTCTTTGACCCCCAGAGGCACATTCAGTGTCAAATATCCATATAGTGGCCTTTCTTTAGCTTGTAATCTTTATTCCAGTGTACTCCACTGTACTGTCAACCTTACTCTGCTGATAATAAAATGGCAGGAAGCAAGAAAACCCTGAAGGCAGCAGATAAATGGACATTTGACTGAGAACATATTCAGCTGTTAAAATAGGCTGGAAAAATAAATAGGAAATCAGCTTGTCAAGAGCAGCCTTTAGATCAAGTAGGCAAATGCTGTATTAAGAGAGGTCCGTGGATAGAAGCTGAATGAATGGAGTGATTGTTCTCTCCACATGTTGCTCCATGACTGCGTAGTCCCCAGTCCTGCCTGGCCAGCTGGACATTGGCCAGATCGAAAAGAGAATCAACTGAGAGTGACAGCCGGTGAGAGGACACAGCTATAGGAATTGCAGACTTTCAATATTTTCATTTCTTGAGGGAGATTCCTCATTGAATGGGAAACAGGAGTTTCCGAAAGAGCAAGAACATCTTGATTAAATATCGATTGTGATTCATTTTTGACCTTCTGTGACCTTCTCTGATCACACAAATGTTGTAGAATATTGTAAATACTGTAAATATTTGATGTGTGATCAAAATATCTGATGTCTGTTGCATAAAAAACATGCAGCTATGTTATCAGTCTTGATGACTATAAGCAGATGCCGGCATTGTGTTAATGCAGTTTGTGAAAAAGAAAAAATAAAGTATCCGTATTTTCCGGACTATAAGCCGTACCTGAATATAAGCCACACTTACAACGTTTAAAAAAAAATGGAAAATAACATATATAAGAAGAAAAAGCTTCACCACGTTGTAAGCCGCGTGGTTTAAAGCGTGGAAAAAAAATAGCGGCTTATAGTCCAGAAAATACGGTATTTAAAAGAAGAGTTCTGGAAAAGGTCTTGCAGACAAATGAGACCTCTATAGGCTCGTGTCAGAATGATAACAACCGCAAAACCAATTTCTAAAGCATAGCACCTCACCTGTTAAGCATGGTGGTGGGAGTGTAATGATCAAGACCTATATTTCTGCCACAGTTATTGATTATACAGTCTCAAAAGCAAGGAAACTCCCTTATAAAATAAAAACTGTGGCTGAAGGGGGACTCCAGTTCTTCACATGGGAAGTTAGGTGTGGGATTGTTAAGGTAACTTTCTCATTTTCAAAGAGTGAATGTGAAGGATGGCGTTATTCCACGTAGACACCTGACCAAGGTTGACCCTGACACTTCAGATAAACCCCCATTTTCCCATCAGGTTCTGTTCAGTAATGAAGCCAATTGCTTTGTAAATGGTAGTGTCAACAAATAGACTCACCAGTACTGGTTGGACACAAACCTTCCCTGGACAGATCCATCTAACAGACCACAATTACCTAAAGTCATGGTATTCAGTAAAGTTGTTAGATGAAGGCATGTTTCCCAGTCTTTCCCATTGCATTTCCTGATTTCTTCCAACAAGACAGCTTTAAAGGAAGAATCTGATGTTTGTTGCTGACATTCGTTCAAATGTTTGTTGAACATTCATCAGGGATGGGAGAAAATAATGGTCCTAACACTAAAACAAGGTGGATAGCATTTTAAGTAAATGTAAATTTTCTAGTTTCACTTTACTAGTGGTCCCCCGGCGATGTACAAATGGGAAGCGTGAGCCAGCTTCCAAAAGGTTATTACATAACTCCACTTAAAATCACTGTTTGAACAGAGAATGAATAAAGTTCTCTACCAGTTTGATGGGTCACACACCTCCCGTCCCAATTTAAAAATTTAAGTTGAATCCAAGATGGAGGCATGGCCACCCTGGCCACCCTGCTGGTAACACAACCTAACATGTCCCTTTTCCTGTGACCCTATGAAATCCATTCTATGTTTTATTTGTCAAAGTTATGTTTTATTTTCATTTTTGCACATTTCCATATACCTTCAATCAGTTTAATTCATTAACTCAGCAATTCTGTCTACATTCTCTACATTGCGGAATTCACAGGGCCCTACTTTCCCCAAAGCTAGTCTCTGAAATTGGATCAAAGTCTGCCAAACTGTTTTCATTTATGTGGGCAAATCCTTACTTTCGAGACTCCCTGTATAACAACTGATGTCAATAGCAAACTGAATTCTGTACATTTTATCAGCTTAAATGACAAATTTTCTCATCCGCTCCTGTTTGTCTTGCTTTTCCAGTCCAAGTAAGCAGTTTTTGGCCATGATAAGAGCCAAAAAGCACTCTCTGATGACAGGCAGACTGACAGCCCTGTTTACAAGACTAAAAGAAGTCTAGTTTATGAGGGTTTGTACTTTACATTTTGCCAAAATTGAATAATTGCTACTCAATACAGAATGTAAATAGACCAATCAAACATCTCACGGAACAGTCTGAACTGAGAGAATATATATATATTCTGGAATGATGCCCTACCAGATGAACCCCAGCATCTCTGCAAACAAATCAACCATGCCACTCTCCACATTGCAGTGAGCCGAGCCACGTGCCGTTGTTGTGAAGGTTAATGTAGGGCTGAATGAAGCAGCTGTTGTGTGTTTACCATGTGTTCTTCAGCTTGTCCTCATCACAACACACACAAATTGCCTAATTGCCAGGGCTGAGTTCTCTGCTTAGCTGAGCCGCACAGCCTCAGAGGGAGCAGCATTAAGAGATTTAATTAAAATTGATTAGAAGGCACTGATTCAGACGTCACTTTGGCAACCCTGTCACTCTCACTCCGTCAGCTCACAGCTCTCAGGTCTTTCCAGGACTTTTCATGCAGTAGGGGCCTTCCACTGTGCTGGCTTCTGATTAACACCCCCCCCCCCTCGCTTGCTATTAATTAAAGGCCAGTCAGGATGACCCAGTCACACTGATCAGACCATCATACCAATCAAGACCCAACACATTTAGACTCCCATATTCACACATTCACATATTAATTGGACGGAGGAGCCAAAGCAAGGGCGTAGATTTGCGATTAACTTTGGTGGGGACAGGGGACGCAAGTCAGTTCCTTCTGTCTCGGAAGGTGGGGACAATTCTCTGGATATTTGAGGGGAAGCGTCGATCAATCCATTCTCGTTCTAAGACCAGGAATCAAGTTATTGGTGGGAATGCATCACCTCCATCCATGCTAAAACTACGCCCTTGAGGCAAAGACTGTAGTGCCTATAGTGGTTTGTATGGACCATTCCAGTCCTTGTACATTAAAGTGAAATCCCAAATAGCAAGCATGTGTTGGGCCAATGTTGGCTCAGCAACACTGATTACCTTGGCATACATTGGTATATTATATCTGGCCAACGTAGGCCTGCTGGCCAGAATGTCATTGGATGCCAACCAATGTTTGATGGTGAGCTTACATTGGCCTGATATTGGCCGTCATCCTGTGTTTGATGGTGGGCTTATATTGACCTAGAATTGGCTTCTAACCATTTCTACATTGGCAAGGCAGTGGATTTGTGACAATATACACCTTCAGAAAGTTATTATATATGTACACTTTCCATCAAATCAAATGTTTGGTCTCTTTCTGATGGGTGATGCAGCTCTTTGACTGTGGCGAGAGCTACCTGTAGGTCCAGTAATGAAATCTTAGGATCCTTGGAGACTTCTTTATGTATCTTGGGGTCTTGAGCTGAGCTTGCTAGGATGGCCTGCCCGGTTGGTAGTTGTTCTGAATGTTATAAATTAGTTTTGATGTTGTAAATTATTTCTAAATCAGAGTTTTTTTAAATCCCAAACTGGCAACTCTGGCCTCCTACCGGCCTCCTCCGACATCACCGCCAAGTAGCATTACTACGGGCCTATGTTTTTAACCTGTGCCCCTTTGTCGCTGATGTCATGTCACATGAATTAAACCTAATGCTATCCTGAGATGTTCTGGGAAGCAAACATTATTTCTGCAATAAATAAAAACCAAAACACACACACATAATTTAAAAGACATATGTTATATATTTAACATTAACATCT
This sequence comes from Acestrorhynchus altus, assembly GCA_034509495.1. Classification (NCBI taxonomy): domain Eukaryota; kingdom Metazoa; phylum Chordata; class Actinopteri; order Characiformes; family Acestrorhynchidae; genus Acestrorhynchus; species Acestrorhynchus altus. Next base: position 29,567,287 of record CM067514.1, read on the forward strand.
GTATTTAACCATATACAAAAAGTCACTTTGAATCACTGATATATCTATTCAAACTTCTGTTAGCACAACAATACTGGAGCTCAACACGCTCGGAGCAGAACACTTGAACACCTCTAGTTCTGTTGATCATCTAACAGAGACCAACCTTGGCTAGCACATTGCTGAGTGATAGGGGAGAGGGAGGGCTTTCCTACCCACGGATGGCTGTGGCATCATCGGGAATCATGCCTGCAGTCTCCCAATGCTTGGACCAACACTTAGACAGTTGTGCCACTCAGGTGTTGTATTTTTTCCTGCCTGTGCACAGCAGAAAAATATGCCTTAAAAGTCTCAGTGTTAAACTGGAGAACCGTGTATCGACCTTCATAAGTAATCGATGGATTTTCAGCATTTGCGTTTGCAAGACTGGTTTGACCACATAGGCAGACAGCTGTAAAGAAGTGGTTTAACATAAGAGGTGGGAGTGATAATTAAAGTTATCGGCTACAGTGGGATCAGGGCAGCCAGCTCTGAACACATTCAGATCACGAACATGGTTGTGTTTTGAATGCATACCGATAACGTCTGGACACAGGCCGCATTGCAACACCAAGTGTAAACTGGGCCTTTAATTAGGTCAAGGGTAGCCAGTCTCAGTCCTGACCTCATATTATTTATATTTCTTTTCATTTTTTTCCTCATCCAGCTCACCTGATTCACTCCATCATCTACCTTTCTCATCATCTAATTACACTGTATGTGGGTATAGATGTAGGGAAAAGAAATTCCAGCATGGGATGTGCAGGACTAGGATTGAAAACCTCTACATTTATCAGGGCTGAATAATTCAGGTCCTGTTCCATCTCTTTCCCCCACATTTAACATTGACGCTCGCTAACTGAGGTTGGTACAAGTTTCTAACGCTTCATAACTCAGGATCAGAACAACCTACAGACAAACTACGAGACTTATTGTAATTAACCATCTCTCACTATTGGGTGATGAATTATCAGCGACGGTGGGTTGTTTGCTCTCTCTTCTTGCTCACACTGTTCAAATTCCAGAATAAAAGTCCTGACAAGGGATAAAACTGATTCCTACATAACAAAAAAGGACATTCAGGTTGTTAGTATTTTCATTCTTATTATATCATTATGAGAAGTATTGTGTCAGGTTAATCACTATATAAACACATCAAATTCTTCCATTTATTAGATCAAAAACATAATCTGGCAAGTATATTTAGATCAAAACATGGTCCAATTTATACAAGTAGTTTGACATCTCAAATGAAGACAAATTTGTGTCTCCAATAAATACTTTTCCAATTTTTTAAAACTATGAGAGTTCTAAAGAAACAAATGTCGCTGCAGGATCCCAGTTAAGAAGCACCAGTCCTAAGAGGGCTTTGCTTCTATGGCTGGTGTGACAAGTGGTCTTGAACACCCTTCAGACAACACCACCACATAAAAAGCCCACCACTATGTATAACCTTCAAACACTCCTGACCCTCCTGCTCTGACCTAAAAATCAGCAAATAAATAATTAATGTTTGAAAAGGAAGGAGGGGGAGGACAATCTGCACCTTCAATTTTTCAACATCAGTAGTTTCTGGGACACTTAAAGGTGAAAATGGGTGGCTTTCATATGAATACAGAACACGGATGTCCTGACAGATAAAACAGAGAGTTAGAAATCATGAAAGCAAGTCTGTCAGAGATCTCTGAAGACCTCCAAACGGTCAGTGGAGAACAGTGGATAATGATTTAGGCCAGTTGGTCCGATGCTGCTTAAGTCTATATGATTACCATTATCATAGTTTTGGTTTAGGTTTCAGACCCCAAACATACCTGATCAGTTACATTTCTGTTATGTACTTAATCTGGGACCATAAAAACACATCGACCAAAGTTGTCTACTGTTTATAATCCATTGTATTAAAGGGACCAGATAAGGCATTTGCTCTCTATTTAATGCTCATTTTAATATTCGGTTTACACCCCATGTCCTAAGGGAGCGGGAGCGAGACTGAGACAACTGAAAGAACATGCACTGACTGATTACTGAGCTAAAATCCAGCTCTCAATTTCAGATTTCTCAATCAAAGGTTTAGATCTCACTCCAGTCTAAGAAATCAGATTATGTTGTTTACATGACCTGCAGGAAGTGCAGATTATTAAATGCATGCAAATGCACCTATTGTTTTTCCTTTTATATTATATAACATTGTGTATTTCAGATGAGTCTCTGTTATAGATCTGTAGCATAATTTGCTCTTTTAGCCTTGTTTCTATAATCTCCTAAAATAACCACTGCATTTGGATTTGAAAGGCTTTCAATAGTGGTCTTGAAATATTTATTACAATTAGTGGTCTTGTACTGTAATAGTGGTACAGTAAGCAATTTTGTGGGGTCCACACATATATATAAATATATGAAGGCTGTGCGGTAACAGTGTAAGGGATTTGAAAATATGTTGTACAGCTTTATTTTTCTTGTGTCTTGTTGTTGAAAGAGAAACAGCAGACAGTGTTTGAGGTTCAGGTTTGTCACTTCCATGTGCCGAGCTCTGATTTTTCAACCATGCCAAGATAAACAGCTCATTTTCTAGGTCACCTTTATACGCAGTATTCATGACCAGGTCTCTTCTTAGATGAAGGCTGTGCACTTTAGTGCAGAGAGGGGAATTTTTCTTCAGCTTTTTAATGTACACTGTTCCATAGCTTCAACCAGAGGCCCGGTGCATTAGATTCAGAGCCAGCTGCAAGTCCTCTGGAATAAAATACGACTCCCATTCTGCTATAATTCCTGGCCAGGGCAGAGTGCCATTATACAGTCCGAGGTTAAAGCGGGACAAAAGCAGGACCAAATGGAGCGACTGCCCAAAGATAACTGCAGCGGGCGAGAGAGGCTTACGTAAAGACATATACTTTTACTCGCTCCCCTGAGAGTCGGCTGTACGTCATTTTAAAGGCAGTGAAGTCAGCCAGTGAAGATCCTAATCTGGACTGATGGGACTGGTTCTTAGAGTCCTTACACACATCAAAAATATCTTTTATTTCTGTAAAATAACAAGGAAGGTAAAGGTATCTTTTCAAAACAGAAACTCAGTAGAAGTACAACATTTGGTTCCAAGTAATGTCTAGAGCTTCAGTGGAGCTTCATCTTCTTGTCTCAGCCCAGGACCGAAGCATGTTAGACTCCATTCTTCTCTTTTTGGGTCATTTTAGTGTAAAATGAAACACTGCGTCTCTACAGTGAGAGGTGTGAGCTACAGTAAAGCAGTTCATGAGCTGAACCAATGCAATAGAATCACATTAAACCCATAATTAGGAATTAAATGTTAATGACTGAAATGGAACTGATATACTTTAGGAGGAGAACAATTATTGTTGTATGACAAAGATGACAAAGATAAACTATATATTTCCTAGAAAATGAAATGTTTTCCATTTGATCCGCCTGGTCTGTAGCTCATGAATATCCATAGTTTCTCATTTTGACTTTAAATTTGAGTAAATTGCTATTCAATCAGTTTAAATACTGTCTACTTCAGCACATTCGAGCACAATCATGGGGAAGACAGCTGACCTGACAGTTGTCTAGAAGACTCAACAATGAGGACCAGCCACAGCATGTTCATTGAAAGTTGACTGGAAGGGGGAAATGAGTTGGGAAAAGGTGCACGGGCAACAAGGATGGCCACAGCCTTGAGAGGACTGTCAAGAAAAGTGGACTCAAGTACTTGGGAGAGCTTCACAAGGAGTGGACTGAAGCTGGGGTCAGTGCATTAAGAGCCCCCACAGATAGACGTCTCCAGGAAAGGGAGTCCAACTGCAGTTCCTAATATCAAGCCCCTCCTGAAGCAGAGACAGTGTCAGAAGCATCTAACCTGGACTGAGGAGGAAAAGAACTGGACTGTGGCTCAGTCCTCTGTTTAGATGAAAGTAAATCCTGCATTTTATTTGGGAATCAAGGGTCTCAGAGTCTCAACTCAAGCTACTAAAGTGTGGATGAAGAATGGAGGGACACAGAATCCAAGGTGTCTGAAGTCCAGCCTGAAGTTTCCAGTCTGGGATGGTTTAGAAAGGTGTGCCATGTGCTGGTGTTGATCCACTGCGTTTGATCGATTCAAAATAAAGAGGTTTTAAAGCACTCTATGCTTAATTTGCTGAGTTGCTGAGCTTTATGGAGATTCCAATTTCCTTTTCCAGCAGGACTACTATCAAATGGTTTGCTGACCCTGATATTACTGTGCTTGCTCTTTCAGCCAATTCTCTGGACCTGAAGCCCAAAGAGAATCTGTGAGGTATAGTGAAATGGAAGATGAGAAACACCCAACCCAGCAATACAGACGCGGAAGACCACGCAGAAGACCACAGTCAAAGCAACCTGGGCTTCAGTGACATCTCAACAGAGCCACAAGCTGATTGCCTCCAGGCCACATCACACTAACGCAGTGATTTGGAGGAGCCCCAACCAATTAGAGTGTACAAGTGAACATACTGTCAGAAGTTTGATCTTGTGAAATATTGTGATACTGGATTTCTGATTTCCATACGTCATAATGATCAAAGGTAAAATATTAAAGGGTTTGGAATATTTCACTTTACATATAATGAATAGAATTTATATGACAGTTTATGAATTAAATTATAATCAATAATGCACTAGTATACTAGCAATATTTTATTACAAACAAGCCAAATTGTCTTGAAAGCACTAAAAGTTCCTCTGTTTTTTTAATAATACAGTATGATGAAGAATGTAAAACTTGTGTCACAGTATACTTTTCTATACAGTATATAAAAACTACCACATACAGCCTCGTTAAGACATTGGTGGGTCAATTATGGTAACTTATGGAAAGTTTATTGTAGGCCAAAACCAGGGCAGCCAATTAGAATCGTGGTCATTTACATATATCAGTCTTAAAGGCACAGTAATAAATGTAGCCTGTTTAAAAGAGGTAAAGAGAGGTTGGAGAGCCACTTTAAGCTGCACCCATTACTAACACAGATGTGCAAATGCACACAAAGCTTGTCTAGTCCCTGTAGAGAAGAACTTCCAATAGAATAGGACCCTCTGGAGCAGATAAATATGAACCTATTGGCACCATGTCTAATGTCAGGCGTGGGCTTGAGGGGTATAAAACCCCCCAGCATTGAGCTGTGGAGCAGTGGAAATTCCATCATTCCATGATTCACCATCTCTGGTTCTCCATCCAGAACCTTTGAGAGGAATAAGTGAGGGAAGTGGGACTTTGCTGAATGCAGTCAAATCCTCACAGCAAAGCTTCAAGAGCGTGAAGAAAATCTTCTCTGGACAGTAGAGACAAAAGCAGGATGAACTTTATTTAATATATATATTGTTCTATCCTTTTGTATTGTATGTGGAGCTGCAGTTGAGGTTAGATCATGTCTGAAAGAACCTCTGAAGGCAGTGTGTGTGTGTGTGTGTGTGTGTGTGTGTGTGTGTGTGTGTGTGTGTGTGTGTGTGTGTGTGTCAGAGCTGATGTGGTGCTTGATGCGATATGACAGAAGGAAAGCAGGGAACGAGCTGATTTAACCTGGCTATCGTGCAAACAAAGCTTTCTGTTATTTTGGGGAGGAAATTAATTTCACGGACAGGAAAGTGTCTGGCGTCTATCCACAGAGCCTGCTGTGTGTGTGTGCATCTGTGTGTGTGTGCGTCTGTGTGTGTGTGTGTGTGTGTGTGTGTGTGTGTGTGTGTGTGTGTCTGTGTTTGAGGGGGGAGACAAATATTACTCACTCTTAGACCAAGAGGTACAAAAACAGTGTAGTTGTAGTGAGAAGGTCTATAAACTGTGTTCAGTCTTGTTGTATTTAAACGTCAGAAAAGACGATGTAGATAAACCTCCTTAAAGAAAATAAGAAGAATGGAATCAAACAAACGAGACAAAAATATTATAATTTCTCAATGAGTTATTAAAAGAAAAACAAGATCCAATATTACATATCTGTGAAATTAAGGTGAAGTTAGAGTCAGATGTTTTCAATCAACGGGAGACAATCAGGTGTGAGTGGGGGTCCTGTTTTATTTAAAGAACAGGGACGGATCACATCACATTTTTTGTGGAACAAAGGACATTCCTGAGGAGTTCACCAGGCAGGAGTGCTCCACCACGACGATCATGCCAAAAGCAAGGCTTGTGACAGTCAGAAAGGTCACCAAGGAAAGAGAACTAAGCTAATATTAATGCTCATGGATATTGAAAATCACATCTATCATTACAATTTCGTACGATGCCAGATCACCTTTGGTCTTAATTACAGCCACTTTAACAGACCCCGGTGCTCTATTCCAACAGGACGACGCTTGTCCACACACTGCTGCCGTCTCAAGATCTCGTCTTGAAGACACAGATACTACACCGTGGTCGGTCTCATCTCCAGATCTATCCCTGATTGAAAATGTGTGGGATGCTCTTGGAAGCTCTATCAACACTCCAGCCCTACCACACCATCTGCAGAACTGAGTGAGAACATTCAAGCTGTATGAGATGGATCATCACAGGACACCATTAGGAACCTCTACAACTCCATGCAGAGACGTCTGGCATGTTGCGTTAAACCCGACGCCGTCCTGAGAGACACCACTTCTGTACGAGTAGATCAATAAACATTGATCAGATCAGCCTACATTAATAATCAGTTACTGATCCTGATCCCCCAACAGCACTGCAGTCCTTCTTGAGGAAGTTGTTCTTGTTGATGAGTGTAGTTTATGTAGATGTCCTCTTACTGTTCTACAAGTCAAAATGACATATTAAAGGTCTATATTTGTCAACAGTATAGCGTCCGTCCTCTAACTGCATGATTAATCACGAGAACATCGTTCTGAAACACATCATGAACATAACAAATGTGACCAATGTTCTTCAACCCGTAAATTACAGTGGATTTAAGAGAGCCCAGTTCTTCACAGCAGCGTCAAATAGAGCCGCGCGGCTTTATCCACCAGGGCCGTCCTTGCAGGGCCAGTGCAGTGTAGAATGTAATAAAGGGGGAAATAAGGTTTACAGCCCTCTGTAGAGGAAAGATTTGTCCTCCGCACAGCAAGTAATCCAGTTGCTGATTTGTGGAAGGCCGATGGAAAGCCTTAACACATGTTGTTCATGGGATCGCTTTTGGCTAAAGGTAGGGAAGCTGTCGGGGTGCTGAGAATAATTTATATGCAGACGTATATAGAGCTTTTTCGCGTCTTGCAAAGTTGTTTATGAGTGGCTCGGCCAAGGACTGGAGAGCTTTTATGATTCAGTGTTCCTTGACCGTCCAAAACAAACAGAGAGAAATAACGTGCAGCTGAGGAGGCTTTGTGTCACGTGGAACTTTTTCAGAAACTAGAACTAAAAACTGTATCTTAGCAAATGTCTCAGCTTCTTCTCCCCAATCAGAGCTCCCAGACACCTGCGGATCAAGACGTTCCGTTTAACGACGCACTGAAGGTATGTTAATGTCAGAGATGTCACCCTGGACACGTGACACACCGGTGGATCCGGAGACACAGTACACTTTGGCATCTGTAATGCGTCTGAAATGCTATAAAATGTAAAGTTGGAATTTCCAACCACCGGAACATTCTGTGGAACACTGGTTGTTGAGTGAAAAGTGTAGGAGGACATGATGAATGTCCTTCACTTGGATGTGAGCAGATGTTACCTTTGCTAGAGAAGCGTTAATGCAATTTACACATGCACTTTGTTGCTCGTGAATCACAGGAGTATTAAACATTGACAGCACTTCCTCAAAAAGAGTTGCACCCAGAAAGAAGTGTGGGAAGGAAGATTAAGGTCAGCAGGAACAATAAATGATAGAAGTTTAGATGGATATGCGCAATATTTATTGATCTACACGTACTAAAGAAGTGTTAGCATGTCAGTCTGCCATGTTTGTGAAATTATCCTGTACAGCTAGACACACCCACAGCGGTTCAAGCTGAAAGACATACTAATTGGTTCCCGCTGTGAACAAACGGAACGGTTCCATATTAGGTTCACGAACCAAACTGAGCCCATTTTGCATTGGTGGAAAAGCACTATCAAAGGACCTTTTGAAGGAACCTTTATTTTTGAGACTGGAGTTTATAAAGTCTGGGATTCTGACCATTGATCTCACCATTGTTCACAAACACTTCTGGTACAAAATATGAAACAACACAAAGAATTCAGTGCACCTGAGGTCACACCAGAACTCTCACCACTGGTAGTGTTTGGAAAGGACTTGAACTGACACGAGAACTGTCCATGAAACCTCAAACTGTCAACAGACACCAACGTTAATGTGACACATTTTCCGAAACCTCCAAATCTCACAGTAATGAGCCGGCTCTTTCACAGAGCCAATGCAGCACGGGGGTGAAACGAAATGCAGCGAGAAAGAGAGAGAGATGGAGAAAGGAAAGCAGTGTGTGTCAGAGATGATGTGTGTGAGAGAGAGAGAGAGAGAGAGAGAGAGAGAGAGAGAGAGAGAGAGAGCGCTTGACTTTCTAATTAGACATGGGCCGTGTGGTCTTCCCTAAGCTGCCCTGCTCTGAGGGGACGGACCGTGTTCAGCCTCGCAGACCGCAGAGTGTGGTCCGACCTATTTTTTAAGATAGGCCAAAGTGAAGAGTGTGTTCCAGACTCAGCCACTCATCTGGTGGACCTGTCCCTTTCCCCAATGACCAAGCACCCCCAACCACATTCATTTACAGTGCAGAAGTGCGCTCTACCCCTGGTCTCCCAGTTTTTCCAGTAAGTGTCATGTTGTGTCATGTAAGTGTCGTGTGGTATGTTCTTCATGCATTTAGTTATGAAACGATTTACATTTACATTAAATTACAGAATCAGTGTCCAGCTCTGTTTGCTCTGTTTACCAGTGAGATGAACCTACTAGGATCCAGTTTATCCCCCGAGCTGGATTTTGGCTACAGCACTGGCCAAAACCATGTGTAAATACTACCAAGTCCAGCACGTCTAACACCACTAATATTAGATAAGAACTAAGCCCTTTGCCCATTGTACACTAACAACAGACTTATTCAGAGTGTCTGTGTGACAGTGTTCTCGACAGTGATTGGTCAGACCTGTCTTCAAGTAAATACATGAAGAAGGTGTTGTGTTTCGAACCAGTGCAGATTTATTAGCTGGCGTTGGTGTTCATAGCTATGATTATCTGACCAGTATACCAGCTTAAACTAGACCCGCAGAGCCGAGCAGCTTAAATCTGCCCAGTACACCTGATAGTTGGGTCGGATCACGTTCTCATAACAAGTAAACCATCACAGATTTACTCAGAGGGTCACAGTGTGTGTGTTTGGGTCCACATCCGAGTTACTAACTAACCAGATTTCAGTTTAAATGGACTAAAAAGTGCAGTTATGAAAACACCTTGTTTGGTCCAAACCAGAAAAGCAGGTGTGAAGAGTGAGGACCACAATCCAGGCCAAGACTGAAAGGTATGACCTAAAGTCTCGATCCAGATCAACTGTTCCATTTTCTGGTTCGTTTGTTCAAGACATCCAGACCATGCAGGTGATTCCTGTATCTACTATAACTGTAGATTAACCCTTACTTATGAACAGAAACTGGCTGGGAGGCAAAGTTCAGCACAACACCTGGAAAGGCAGATCTCCAAATTGATAAAATGTCAATGTGAGACGTGCACCCCTCTACAAACCAATCAATAGGGATATGCAGCCCGTGTAGGTGACGAGAGAAGGGTGTAGTAAAGTTCTTTAGTGTTCTGCTAAACTGCAATGTGAAACCAGAACTAACTTCACCGACCGACAGCACAGCAGTTACCCCTCCAAAATGCTCATATGGGGCTCACACTGAGCTCGGTGGGTTCCATGGAGTGGGTTTGTTACTGGAACCTAGTTTGTCTTCTCAAATGTGTCCCATCATTACAACCTTTAATCTCATATGGGTTCCATCTAGGCCTGATGTGCAGTGTACAACTCAGGTGGGACCCATGGTTAACCTCTGCCGGTCTCATCAGGATCCCTGGGGGGCATCCATTCATGGAACCAACGCAGAACCTGAGGACAAAACGTTCAGGTTCCTGATTGGAACACACATACAGGGCCCACATGGGCATGTTATGAGGGTACCTGACAGGTCCCAGGTACTCTATACTGAACAGAAAGGTCCTTACATTGGGGGGGAGACAATTTGGAAGAATGTTCATTGACACATAGGAATGGGCGGGGCTACACATTGAGCTGCAATTAACCAATGGAGGACACTCTTTCTAATAAAGGCATTCAGTTACTTTAAGTTGCACCCATTGCTGACACTAATGGCAAGCGTGGGCTTCAGGAGTCTAAAGCCCCCCGGCATTGAACTGTGAAGCAGTGGAATTTCTCGAATGATGGCGCTCTATCCAGCATCATGACCTTACTAATGCTCTTGTTGCTGAATGCAATCAAATCCTCACAACAATGCTCCAGAAGTTAGTTTAAAGTCTTCCCAGGACAGTAGAGATAGATTCTCCAAGAAAAGCAAGCTAAACAGGTTTAATAACTTAGATTTTAGAAGAATTTAGTGAAACCTTTGACATTTGATTGAACATCCAGAGTAGAGATATAAAATCATAGTACGGCAGTATTTTTGGTGACGGCAGTTTTATGAGTGGGGACATTTTGATCTGTATTTTAAAGTAGGGTCGTGGCTTTCACTTGAATGCTTTTTATTATATACTGTTATATACCTCAATATCATATCTGCATCTCTGAAGGCCCATCAAAGTAGATTCTGGAAGCAAGCCTGGAGAAACAGCAAACCATCAATCCATCCATCCTTCTATTTATCTTCTCATCTGCTTTTTCCTGGTCAGGGATCAAGGATCGGACCCTCAACCCCAGGCCCCTGGAGCTCCATTCTGTACACACTCCAGGCCTTAGTCTATAATAAAAGTCCGTCACAGCACAAGCTTTGATGAGCTCAAATTCAGCTGTTAATATGATAACAGCATGGTCCTGCAGCTCGTACGAGGGATTACAAGGTGAGAAAACATGTTAAAGCCCATTTTACTCCTGCAGTAAATGGGTCATTTTCACACTGAGTTCGTAACTTCTCAGCTGGAACTTATTTAATTTAATAAAGCTGCCGTCTCACAGCACCACAGCGCCTCCTTCTGGAGAAACCAGCAGGGCAGATCTGCGTCATTTCCCCCTACAGGGTAGAAAAGAAAGGAATCAAAGTGGAAGTGATGGGGAGGTGGAGGGAAGCTCTTCAACATAACAGTGTGGTGGATGTGAGGGGTTACATAGGCTGAGTGAGAGGAGGTTCCAAAAGTTGAGCTATAATACATCTCCACTTACTGTAGACCCGAAATAATCGGTATTGATTCAAATGAATCAAATTGGGAATTGAATCCAAATGGAGTCTTGTGAATTGGAATCGAATCCATTCAGGAAATCAGTGGGAGATCCTGCCCTTATATAAATTCAAACGATGTGTTCAGGGAAGTCGCATTAGAGCATTCCAGTTGGTCCAATCATCCTAAAATTCATGTGAAGAGTAACTGGAGATAGCAAAAAAGTCAAAAAGCAAAAGTTATGTCCCAGTTAAGTACTGGGATTCCAACCACCCAAAGTATGCACAAACAGTGGACGGAACACCCATTCATTTAAGAGTAAAAGAGCCTGATGTGCTCTTGGATGGAGTGTATTGAGAAGAAAGAGTGCTATAAGAAATATCACAATGACTTCTTTGAACAAAGGCCAGAGAATGAAAGAAGACGACGGAGAAGAAAAAACAGAGAAGTAAATCTCATGAAGCACCATTGATGTCTTTATCAGCAGCATGAATAAATATTTGGGAGGATTAAACGTAATGCCAGGGAGATCAGGGCCCTCTTCATCTGTTTAGCTGAGTATGTTTGGACAGCAAAAAGAGCGAAATCCGTCCATTCAGCAGTCAGGCATTCTTCGTTGCGCTCCTCAACTCTGCAAACATCTGGACGTCAACTTCTGCAAAGTCCTGAAGACACATGAGACAATTAGAACTCTTATTAATCATCGTATACTTTAAAGCTTCAAACATCACTGCAGTGCTGGATTTCTTTTCCACTCCCGGCTCCTGAGAGTTTCGATTCCTCAGATATGCTTGACGCAGACGGAGCCTGCGAGATTTGCTCTAAACTGGCACATCTAAGCGGCGTGTGGGTTGGCGTTATCTTGTTTTATTGTCCTTTATGCTTTTAACTTCACAATCTAGCCCGGCACAATGCAGTTATGGCAGTTTCTAAGAACATTATGAGTCAATCCAGTCCTCCGGAGGATACTCTGCCTGCTTTCTAGGACACAATAATGCAGTTTCTGCATCTGATACGCCACGCTTCTGCCTGCCTGTCTGTTTGCCCATGTGCTCGTACAAGTGTATGGCAACCCTGACACTGACCCACTGCAGTTCAGACGGACGGTGATGGCACATGGAGCACTTCAAGCCAACTCAAGCACTTCCCTTACATGTCTAATGGCCAGTTTTCTGAGGCAGGAGGGCAAAAGGCCATATCTGAATGGATATGAACAACCAGACTCCTTTCAGTGTCCAGGCTTTCAGTGACCTACACAGATGTTTCAGAACATACCAGACAGCCCGGAAATGTTGCCTACAATTGCATACACCAGCCATACCATTAAAACCACCTGCCTTATATTGTGTAGGCCACCCTCATGCCATTAAAACAGCTCTGATCCAACATGGTATGGAACTCACAAGATGTGTCATGGCATCCCAAGGTGTCCAGTGGTATCTGACACCACCGGAGAGGGCTTTAACCCTTAGAACCTGAGATTCACACTTTTTGGGCAGTTGCGTGCTGTTTTCTAAGCTTCTTAACTCAGGATCAGAGTAACCTACAGACAAGTTCCACCATGTTCCACCATATCACCAGAGACATAAGGTGAGACAAACCCTAACCGTGGTGTTCTCATCATTGTCTGATAAATTATCAGTGAGGAATCGAGCTCAGAAAACAAATAAATTCCAGTGCTTGTTTACTGCTCTGTCCACATGTTAATGATCAACATAGAGACACTGACTGATCAGAGAGATGGGGTGGGGCTGATGACATCACTAATTTAAATATTGGCTCTTTGCTCTCTTTCTTTGCTCACACTGTTCACATTTCAAAATAAAAATGCAGAGAATAGTAACACTTCTTGCATACTGGTGTGGGTCCCTGCTGATGTTGATGGTGACTTCAATGTGGGCCATAACCAGTCTTTCAAATCATTTTTGTGACTATCTGGGTTAGGGCTACTGACCAGTAATCACCAGTCACTTCAGAACTCTTGGGAACCGGGATGATGGTGGGGGTCTTCAGGTAGGTGGGGACAGCTGCCTGGATAAGGGAGGAGTTAAAGATATTAGCTAGCACCTCACAGAGTTGGTCAGCACAGTCCCTCAACACCCTCCCAGGGATGGTGTCTGGACCAGTCGTTTTGTAGGTATTAATCCTCCAGAGGGTTCTCCTTACTTTTGCTTGAGTCAGACTGAGGCACTTCTCTCCAGGTGGTGGGGTGAGTCTGGTACTGGGGTGTGTGTTTGGGTCCTCAAAGAAGGTGTAGACAGCATCAGGCACTGAGGGGTCCCTAGTCTGTGATGCACTTAATGCCCTTCCACATGCTCCATGGATCCTGGGAGGAGAAATGTCCCTGGATCTAATGTAGAAATGTGGCTTTGCCCCTCTTAATACCTGCAGTCAGCTCTCTTCTAGCCCTCCTGAGTTCCTAGGATTCAAAAATGGTATGCTGCCTCAGATTCCTGTAATTGGTCTCAAGCCATCCAAAAACATCTCTTTAGATTGGACCAAATTCCAAATTTGGTTCAGACCAAAATGAAAAGTATGAAAGTCTGGACCAAACAAAGATAAGCACCTTAAGTTGTGGCTGAGGCCTCCATGAGTATCGTTAAGTCTTGGCTGCCCATGAACCTATCACCAGTTCATCAGTTGTCCTTACTTGGGGCACTTTTGGTAGTTAAACTACTGTTCACTGCATACTTGGAACCCCCCACAAGATATGGGTTATGGTTCCAATTTTACACCTGCCCATTATTTTACTTGACTGTTCACTTGCTGTCTAATATACCCACTCATTTGACAGGTACCACTAGAACCAGATCGTCAGTTTTATTCACTTCACATGTTGGTGGTTTCAATGTCATGGCTGATAACATTATAATTACAGGAGGTCCAAACAAAGGCCAGCCAAATCAATGCAGAGATCTTTTACTTATCAGTCTTAATGGTGCAGCAACAGAACGAGTGTTCAGTGAGATGTTCCCTCGACCATCTGGGCTCAGGCTTTTGGGAAACCTAAGCCTGTTTACTTCTACAAGAAAATGGAAAATTGTCCATTTTTGGTCCATAAACCCACACAAATGTAAAGAAAAACGTACAAAGTGTGGCTTTTAATAAAGTTCCTCAGAAAATCTGGCCACTGTATCAGAAACCACTGGCTTGTAACTCCACCTTATGCAGAGTTGTAGATCTGTAGGAAAAGTGAGGCGTCGCTTGGCAGGACAAGGTAATGATGCGAGTGAGCTGCACACCCAATAGAGCTCATATAGCACTTTTTAGAGAAAAGAATCTGACCACTGTATGAGGCCCACTTTCATATCCTGTGAAAATTGACATTTTTTCAAACCATCCAAAGAGTCGTTGAGATTAAATATTGTGCAGCTGGCTTCAAGCAATCGAGCATACACAAAGAGGTCTACTGTTTAAAGGCCTTGAAGGTGAACCCATACATCCCTCTGTGGACATCAGTCATATTCTGTACCTTCAAATTGGTCAACTCAGCTGTACTGTCCACTTTATTACTCACTGTCAGTCCATCAGAGCCAGGTTAAGTATGCTGGAGAACAGTACGAGACTGTAGCCCATCTGTTTGTGCAGTTTGTGTTCAATACATCAGGGCATCAGAGCAGCTCTTGGCTGGATGGTGGACCCACTCACAACCTAGCAGTTATGCTGACCATTGTAGTGATAGTATGCAATGTTCCTATTCTTCCACTATCAAATCCAATCAAATCAACATAGTTCCACTAGCAGCACATTTTTATGAGTGCTTCTTGCCAAATGAAGTTCAAACCTTAAATAAGCCTTAAATAATTTTGACACCAGTAAACCCACTTGAGTTGAGGTGTAGTGATGGTGCAACGTGAGAGGGGTAATGGCTGTATTAGGCAATTAAGGGGGTCTTGTTGTTAGTCCAATTGATCAAACAAAAGTCTAAAGATTAATTGATTGTCTAATCAAATCATGAACCACTCATAACCTCCCCCTGCCCACAGGCCTGGATCTCAAATCTGCTGACCACAGCTTAGCCATTGAAAGACAAGATGAGATGAAAGTGGAAATAATGAATTTTGCTCTGGTGGCGCCTGCTACGAGTCATTAATTGGCAGTTGCACTCTATTAAGATGCTGAGAGGCTTGTTGGAGGTGTCCAGGAAGATGGAGGGAGGATGGAGGGAGGAAGGGAGGGAGGGAGAGGAAGGAGAGGGGGAAAAAAGTGCTTTTGTCTGGGTGCTGCAGCAGAGAGGCTGATTGGTGATAGAGTGGCCCTGCCCATTTCTTTGTTCGGGACTGAAAATGCATCTAAATGTGTGTGTCTCTCTCTCTCTCTCTCTCTCTCTCTCTCTTTCTGTATTTTCTATCTCTCTCTCTCTCTCTCTCTCTCTCTCTCTCTCTCTCTCTTTCTGTATTTTCTATGTCTCTCTCTCCATCTTTGTCGGTTTGTCTGTCTGTCTCTCCACCCTTCACCCTGTTTTCCTTCTCAGTCCCTCATCACAGGGAATATTTTTCTTTTCTCTCTCTCTCTCTCTCTCTCTCTCTCTCTCTCTCTCTCTCTCTCTCTCTCTTCTCTCTCTGATGAATGTAGTAGTGAGTGTATTAAACTGCTGTTCCTCTCGCTGGGTTCAGATAACAGCACAGTGCACCACTGCAGGATTCAGGCTACAAGCTCATACCACCCACCTACCCTCCCACACACACACACACACACACACACACACCACACCCACAAACACACACAGTCTGCAGCATCCCTCTGTCATAGCCGGAGGGGCTGTAGAGAAGAGGAGAGGAGAACAAAGGGAAGGTGAGGAGTGAGAAACAAAAGACGGGGTGAGGAAATGAGGTGAGAGAAGTGCAGAGGTGTTGTCTGCTCTGAAATAATGGAGATACTCTGAGTAGTGAACACAAAGCAATGAAAACACTAAGCTTAGTGGAATCAGTGCAGACTGTGGTGTTGTTTAGTCTGAAGCAGGGATTTATATTTACTGATCAAATTAGAATAAAGTAAAAAAATAAATAAATAAACAAAATAGAAAAATATATCAAATTTGGACCACAGTGGTCCGAGCTGAAAAACCTACACATCTAACTTCTCAGGTTCGAAAACCTATTTTTTGTTGGTGGAAATGTGTCGAACAGTTCAAAATTAGCTTTGTGAACTGGAACTGGGTGGAAAAGGGCTCTGAGGGGTTTAAACACTCCAGCAGCACTGCTGTCTGATCCACTCGTGCCAACACAACACACCTCCTCTGCGTCAGTGTCACTGCAGTGCCATGAGAATCACCCACCACCCACATAACACCTGCTCTGTGGTGGTCCTCGGCATTGAGGGTCAGTGCTCCTGTGTGGTCAGTGGAGCTGATAAAATGGACTTTGGATGTTCAAACAAGGAGGTGGTCATAATGTTGTGGTTGATTGGTGTATTCAGAATTCAGACCCTTTCCAAACCTTCTTCAGTCTATTGCCACAATGTTTTCACACCTGGATTCGGGGATTTTGTGACATTCTTCTCTGCAGATCCTCTCAGGCTCTGTCAGGTTGGGGAGCCTTTTCCAGGTCTCTGCAGAGATGTTCAGTTGGGTTCAAGTCAGGGCTCTGGCTTGGCAACTCAAGGATATTCACAGAGCTTTCCCCTAAACCCCTCCTGTGTTGTCTTGGCTGTGTGCCTAGGGTCAGTGCTTTGCTGGAAGGTGAACCTTCGGCCCAGTCTGAGGTTCTGAGCGCTCTGGATTAGGTTTTCATTATGAAAATCATATCGAAATGTATTTGTATAGCACTTTTCACAACTGATGTCACAGAGCAGCTTTACAGAAACCAGAAATAAGAAGATGAACAACAAATGAAACAAAGGATAAAGACATAAACCCCCCGCTGAGCCAAAGAGAGCTGGAAGAAGAAACCTTGGGAGGAGCCAGATTCACAAGGGGGGACCCCTCCTCCTCTGCTCAAACTACTCATACATAGTTATTTAGGGGACACTGAACCCCCAACACGTCTGTTCTAATACTCTGGTGTACTGGTGTCATGTGAGTTTGCTGGTGGATATTTCTACCTTGAGCTCCTCTACCCCATCTGAGAAGGACCCAGAGCTCCTCTGCCACTACTTTGCATTAGTTTCCCACCTGCCGGGACTGGACTGGACCTATACTAGTAGTCCACCTGCATCACCAACCATGTAGAAATGTACACTTATCTGCTACTGTTACTATTATGTCGGCACGGTGGCGCAGTGGACAGCGCTGTTGCCTCACAGCAAGAAGGACCTGGGGAGTTTCTGTGTGGAGTTTGCATGTTCTCCACGTGTTCGTGTGGGTTTCCTCTGGGTACTCCGGTTTCCCCCGGTTTCCAAAGACATGCACGATAGGTGAATTGGTGACTCTAAAGTGGCCCTTAGTGTGTGTGTGTGTGTGTGTGTGTGTGTGTGTGTGTGTGTGTGTGTGTGAACCCTACGATGGACTAGTGCCCTGTCTAGGATTGTTTCCCACCCTTGCGCTCAGAGTTGCCGGCTGGGCACCGGCTCACCCGTTTTATTCAGGAATAAGCGGTTCAGAAAATGGATGGATGGACTTTTATGTCCACCAGCAAACTCACATTACTTCAGTCACCAGAGTATTAGAAGAGATGTGGGGGTCCAATGTCCCCTGAATAAGTAGTTTGACCAGAGGAAGAGTGGTCCCCCATGTTAGTCTGACCAGTGTCCCAGTCTCAGCCACTTAAAAACACCCCCCCAGAGTATGACGCTGCCACCACCATGCTTCACTGAGTGCCTACATTCTTTCAGAAATGATGCTTAGAACTGAGGCCAGAAAGTTCCGTTTTGAATCTTGTTTCTCACGGTCTGAGAGTCCTTTAGATGCTTCTTTGCAAACTCCAGGTGGGCTTTCATGTGTCTTTTACTGAGGAGGGGCTTCTGTCTGGTCACTCTGCAATAAAGTCCAGATGGTGAAGTGCTGCAATGACGGTTGACCTTCTGGAAGTTCCTCCCATCTGCACACAGGATCTATGGAACTCAGACAGAGTACCATTGGGTTCTTAGTCACCTCTTTTATCAAGGCTCTTCTCTCCCCTCTCCCGATTACTTCGGGTGGCCAGCTCTAGCGCTAGGAAGCTCCAGAAATAATCTTCCATTTAAGAATTATGGAGGCCACTGTGCTCTTGGGAACTTTCAGTTCAGTTCTCCAGATCTGTGCCTCCACACAATCCTGCCTCTGAACTCTAAAGGTAGTTTCAACCTCCCCATGGCTTGTTTGTGCCCTGATATGCACTGTTAGTTGTGAGACCATATATAGGCAGATGTGTGTCCCATCATGTCCAATCAGCTGAATTTACCAAAGGTAGAGTCCAATCTAATCGACATTTTTGGCCCCAGAAATTTGGCCTCAGAGCTAAACGTTCCGTAGCAAACGGTGAGAATAATTGTGTCTATTGACGTTCCGTGTTATTGTGCCTCCCAATCTGATCCGAGGTGGAAATTTTAGCATGATCATGGTGGTACATGGTCTAAAAAGTTTGAGAACCACTGTGTGTGTGCGTGTGTGTGTGTGTGTGTGTGTGTGTGTGTGTGTGTGTGTGTGTGTGTGTGTGTGTGTGTGTCTGTGTGTGTGTGTGTGGAAACTGGAGTAGATTGAGAGAGAGAGAGAGAGAGAGAGAGAGAGAGAGAGAGAGAGAGAGTAGACTCCAGAACAAAGCAGCAGAACAAGTGAAAGGCCGCTCTCAAGAACAATAAAAAGTAAAGAATGAACTGCACTTTGCCCATCACTAATGACAATGACACACTGAAATGGGGCCCCCACACACACACACACATAAACACACACAAACACACACCTGCAGTAGATCCGCAGTGCCCTTGGCCTAAGCTGGGGAGAGTCTAGGCGCTGTTGTCTTCTGAATGTGATGTTTTATAGAACTGCTCTAATCAGAGTTTAGAGAATAATAGAAACAAACCTGAATCAAGATAGATAGATAGATAGATAGATAGATAGATAGATAGACAAAGAGAGGCAGAGTGAGAGAGAGAGAGAGAGAGTAAGAGATACATGTTTTTCATTGGACAGTGATGATGTGTTTGAATAAAGACAGATCATGACAAAACAAGCTGTTTTACATCACTAACTATAGAATTAGCTAATGTGATCATAAAAGGAATTACCAGGTGGTTGCTATGGCATTACCAGGTGGTTGCTATGGTATTACTAGATGGATGCTTTTTTCCAGGTGGGTGCTACAGTGTTAATAGGTGGTTGCTTTGTTCCAGGTGGTTGCTATGGTGCTATTAGGTGGTTGCTCTGGTGTTATTAGATGGTTGTTTTGTTCCAGGTGGTTGCTATTTCATTGCAGAGAGGAGGTGTGTGGTATCGTAAGTAAAGCTGATGGAAGATTCAAGTAGTTGTTCCAAGTTGTTGCTATTGGTATCTCATGTGGATGTTATGGGGTTACTAGGAGGTTGCTATGCTGCCTCTAAAAGGTTACTATTGTATTGTAGTTGGTTGCTAGGGCAATGCTGGTTGGTTGTCAGGGTATTTCTAGTGTACCAGCATCATTTAGATATAAGAGGCGTGCATGAACTTTCGCTGACTAACCCCCACCTTTCTTCATTTAGGGAGTCATAACGAGCAACATGACGAATAACAGTAGAAGTGTTAAACACACTAATTATCTCTGAAGGCTGAATCGCAGTATACAGTCTTATATAAACAGTAGGTTATATATACTGTTATATAAACAGTAAAGTCAATTAACAACATTAACTGCAATGTAGCTCATGTTACAATGATTTTCGTTGGAAATCAGAGCTGCAGCACCAACTGTTGGTGATTAAACCCCACGAGAATCTCACATTCAGACCACGCAACTTCCAGAACCTTCAGTGCCGTGAATCACGCGCTGGATCCTGAGTGTGAAGCCCGTTGGGCTCAGCATGGAGAGCTGCTGAATGGCATTGGTTTTGTGGGGACAGATGGAAGAGGGTGGTGGTCTGTGTGTGTGTGTGTGTGTGTGTGTGTGTGTGTGTGTGTGTGTGTGTGTGTGTGTGTGTGTGTGTGTTATGTTGGGGGTGCACGGCTGAATTCTGGGCTTTTCTCCACTTCCTGGTGCCGTGCATTTGGCCAGCCCATTGGGTAATCAGCACAGCCTGAGTGATGTCATTGGCGTAGGCAGAGAAGGACGAATATGAATTTTGCCAAACACAATCAGGATTCGTAATCCAGCCGCTCTGTTAAACAGACGCTGCTGATATATGTAAATGAGCTTTATTCTGATTGGCAACTGTATTGCATTGTGCCCCATTCTGGGAGGAAACACTCCTTATAACCTGGAGTGTCTGTATACAGTAGATAGATATAGCATCTCAACTATGTAGAAGGTGCAGTGACCTGAGAAACCATAGCAACCACCTAGCAACCATTTAGCAACCATATGGCTTACTATAGAAACCACCTAGCAGTTTGTCCTGAAACCAGTCAGACTGGTTTCAGACTGGTTTTGGGGCAAACTGTTTTTGCTGGTGTCTCTTACCGCCCATGCATGAGAGAGAGATATAAACTGATACTGATGAACACACACACACACACACACACACACACACACACACACACACACGTGTGCACATGCACACGCACACACACACACTTCTCAAGGTCATGTCATAATTGTGTGTTTATGTGTGTGTGTGTGTGTGTGTGTGTGTGTGTGTGTGTGTGTGTGTGTGTGTGTGTGTGTGTGTGTGTGTGTGTGTATTCCTGTTAGTATGGACTGATCAGTGGCGCATCAACCTTTCCAGGAAAATGCACTGTGTCTGAAGATGAAACGCACTTTGATTTTGGAACCATATTTAAATCACTTAGAACTTAGAGTGAATAACTGTACAGAACTGCAGTCTCATACTCACAGTGTAGCTCAGTGTGTGAAACTCACTGTACTGGGCTGAGTGAAGCACTCTCTGGTTAGGGGTGAATTTGTTTTACAAACTCTACAAACCTTAGTTTGAATCGGATTATAAATGATTAAACATAAAAGACTGCAAGCGTCTATTTTGCTGCCTTGCACCCAATGATTCCAGGTAGAACCACCATGACCTTGAACTGGAAGAAGCAGATAAGAAGATGAATAGATGGCCAGCACTGCCCAAAACCATCTGCCTTCCTTCTCAAACGGAATTGATTTTTTCAGAACTTGAAAAAAAAAAACCTAACATCCTTCATCCATACGGTCCTGACATTCTGAGGCAAGTGCAGTGATGACAGCAGTAGGAGAGCAACAGCAGGCAAGACTTCATCACTTCATCACAATGTCCTCTCCTGGATTCAGCCTGATCTAGTAACTCCAAATACTAAAGCAGACAGTGCTTCTCTTATTCCCTCACAACATTATCTGTTCCTTCCCAATAATACATTCATATCTAATGACATCCCTGCTGTGCGGTTGCGCCGCATTACACCCCTACTGTGAACCTCCACTGTGCTTGACTGTCCTTGTCTTTGTCCTTTGCTCTTTTACTCCACAATGTCTCACTCTGAAGCTCTGGCTTCACTATCCTCTCCTTCACCAGAAAAGCCAGAGCTTAGCATGTCTGCCTGAGATGAGATGAGAGAAAGCCTTCCTCCTCCATCACAGATCAATCAGAGGGACTGAGATTGGAAATTCCAATAGAAAAGAGTGGGTTCTAATTTAATTGACCTCTTTAAGAACCGACACTAATGGCCCTGATTGCCACATAGAGGACTTAAGAGGCTTCCCAGGGATTTGAAAACTCGTCTCAGTCATTTTGGGCCTTTGGAGATGGAGAAAGAGAGAGAGGGAGAGAGAGAGAGCGATAGAGGGAGGCAGAAAGATATCAGCTCTGTTGAATATCTTCATATTCAGCCCTAAAAGATGGGAGTTAATTAGATAAAAGCTGATCAGTGGGAAAGACAATTTGCAAGAAAACCAGGTCAATGGATCATATGACATGTTTGATTGACGTTTGATTTAATTGATTAGAGTTACATTTCTTGGTTCTGCTAAGGTCACATGGGCTCTGGGTCAGTACAGTAATATTCAGTGCTACACACAAGTAATGGAATTGTACTGACGCCTAACAGTGATGGACGAGGTACGTTTTTCCTCCTGAAATCAGTGGTCTGGGGTTCACGTCAAGTGGGTCGGTCTAGCTATGAGAGTTCCCAGTGCCACGTATGGGGTTGCATGATTGGCCTTTTTTGTCATGTGATTGCTTTTACTTGTCACCTGCTGAAAACCTTCCCCTCCGAGAACGACTCCCAGTGTTCCTGAACAGTGAAATCCAGAAACTCCCGAAAGCGCTACTCTTCAGGTTGGAGTGTTTGAATCCAAGCAAAATAAGGGAAAGTGATGAATAGAGTTTGAAGGGAATTTTTCACTGTGAAAGCAAATCAGTGGTTGTACCCAAGGTGCGTATAGGATTACAGCTGCCAGTGCACCTGCATCATGGTTATGTCACTGGCAGTTACATGCAAACAGATGTGTGCACTGACCTATTAAAGGAACGGACTGGACTGATGAAATCGTCCGGAATTCTATATTGAACTTAAAGTAGGAAATAATATTTATATCAATAGAAATAAATACTGGGTGGCACAGTGGCACCGCAGGTATCACACAGGTCCAGGGGCCTGGGGTTGTGGGTTTGATCCCTGCTCGGGTCACTGTCTGTCAGGGGCTTGGTGTGTTCTCCCCAAGGAAACCTCTGGGTACTCCTCTCACCAGCCATGCCAGCCATGCTACATACAGGTGTGAGTGTGTGTGGTACTGGCACACAGTCCAGGGGTATTCCTAGAAATATTTACACAAACCTATGCAGTTGCAGCAGTAGTTCTAGTGTCTAGAACATCATTCTAACATGCAATAAACAGTGAATCAGAGTTAATACTAACCCAGCCAAGCAGGACCAGTTCACCACCAGGACAAAGCTGCTTCACTTGATAACAGCCCACATAACAGCCTGCCTACTGGATCTGCTTCAGAGGCAGCGCTGCCTCCAGAACAATTTTGAGCTTGGATTTTGCTCACAGGCTCCTGGACATGACCGCAAAGTACAAAAGTGTAGGCATGGAGAGAACGTATGCCTATCTTTTGTACATGCTGGGTTTTTCCACTATACTAAGATGGCCGGCCATTGTAACTTTGGCCAGTTGGGTCCTTAATCCACTGACCCAACAGTGGGTAGAGGTCAGGACCCCTGACAAGAGTTAGATTATTAGTGTAGTACAACCTGTCTTTTATACAAATTGTAATCTGTTTATTCCAATTTCCGACACTATACATCATTATATTAACCATGACTTTCTGCCACCAATTAAGCCACGCCCACAAAACACCTCTATTTACAAACACAAACAAATTAGGTGTTGATGTCACAATGTTCTATAACATTGGTTGGTCTTCTTATTCCACATATAGGCCATAGTGACGCAAAATGTGCAGACCTAAAATCTTAAGCGGAGAGTTTCTGGACCTTGAGAGCAGTGCTGGACCCTGCAGCTGTATAGGCCGATATTTTTCAGGCTGATATTTTTAATGTTTGCCTGCGGACAGTGGAACATCCATCAGAGCGAGACACAGCCGCTCTCTCCCCAAAGCCAGATCCCATCTACAGCCTACTTTCCCCCTATGCATTCCCCAGACCTCAAGGACAACTATCTACCACATCTGCAGGGTTGCCAGATTGGGCACTTTGAGCAGGTCATACTAATGTGACCTTGCTTCCATTGCATTTTTAATAAGACATATTGTTGCAGCAGAATTGACGCAAAGAAAATTGATCTCGTGAGTTTTGGATTGGAGTTACGTGGTAAGCGGGGCATAGGTAGGATGGTGCTAAATTCTGGCATAAATCATCGCACACCCTCCATAGACCGTGTGAAGGCGTTCAGTCGTCTATAATAGACATGCTTTCTTGCTTTCTTTGGATTCTGGCTCACTGTCACCTACAAACATGCTCAGTTAGGCTTCATCATCTGGCTGTCCAACCTCCCAGAGCTCATACAAGAAAGACCCTTCTGAAGGCCAACAACTTTATGAAGGCCTTTTTTTAGAAGGGGTGACGCCGCTGTTTTTTTAGACTTTCTTTTGCTTGGATGAGTCTGGAATAACGTGAACTTTCTAGGAAGCGTGCACTATTTTTCGTTCCTTACAAGGTTCAGAAGTTATTTTTATATTATCCGAAGAACGAACGGAGCCGTGCACTTGCTCCCCTGCTGCTGGAAGAGAAAAATGCGAATTCTTGATGTATGACTTGCTGAAAAGGAATATTTTAAAGAAAACATATCTGAATGTGCAATGTGATATGCATTGCTAATTCCCAGCTCATTTGAAGCCTATACAAAGGCAACTCCAGGATAAATAAATGGATGAAAGGAGTCAGCCTGGCAGAGCATCAAAAGGATGAGGTCAATAGCCAAGCATCCAACACAGCGGAAAGTGATACGGCCACCAGTAGGGCAGCACTCATAACGCATATAAATCACTGGGGTGTATGCATCTGCCGCTGGTTGAGCAGAGCCGGGTCATGTGAGGAAACAAGGGAAAATACAGCAACATATGTGTCTGATTCAAACCTTTAAACACTTCGTCAGGCTGATGGCTTCATAAGTTAGAGACCACATGTTGGCAATTACCCAGTAGCTCTCTTATCTTTATGCATACAGTATATATGTATGTATGTATGTATGTGGCTCAACAGTCTCTCAGAGTGAATATTAATAACTCTAAATGTAGGTATTGTGATATACACTGAGGAGGAGGAGCTACAGTCTCTTATTAGGGTGAATATTAATAACACTCTAAATGTAGATATTGTGATATACACTGAGGAGGAGGAGCTACAGTCTCTCATTAGGGTGAATATTAATAACTGTAAATGTAGGTATTGTGATATACACTGAGGAGGAGCTACAGTCCCTAAATGTAGGTATTACAGTTTTGATATCTTCTTTGGTCATTATCTACACCTTAAAATTGGTTTCTAACACATTTTGAGAGAAATTGGTTCTAAGTGTAGGTATTGTGTTATGCATGTGTGTGGGTTTGCTACTAACATTGTGAAAAGCTGGCCCAGCCTCACAGTAGCAGCTGCAGAAGAGCACATTTATAGGTCATAGGAAAGATTAGGCTAGTTTTACTATTATCTAATTGGGGATCCTGCCAATCTGTACTGATTAATTGAGGCAAAGCCAGTCTGTCTCACTGTAAGGGCTATTCTCACCCTCTTTAGGATTCTCCGGGAGTCTACAGCTCTTGTTCAAATATTTATTAGCCATTAACCAGAGTATCTCTCAAAGCCATTTGTTGTTGCTTTTTTATTCTCCTCATAAAGTGTCCTTATCTCTGCTGTTTAAACACGCTTCATGAAAGTGAGTTTACATTTCCAAATGCAGTTGACACAAGCTCAAAGCACTGGCAGGAAAAGCACAGCTGTGCTGCCAAATTGCTTTATGATATTACAAAAATCACAATTCATAATGCATATCAGAAATGTACGCATTGGCATTTTGATCTTCCAGTAATAGATGGACTGTGTTTAAACATTCCTGGATGATTTAATGGGAAATTGTAATCAAAATCAATCCCATTCAGAACTGATCACTTTAGAGGTGAATAGAAGACCCCTAAAAACTCCCTTCTAACAACATTGTCCAATCAATGAATGAATTCCGCTACTTTAAGTTGTGCCCATTGCTGACACAGAGGTGCAAATGCACACAGCTTGTCTAGTCCCTGTAGAGAATAGAACTCATATATAGTGTATGAGTAATAAAGGCCAATATTCTTGCACACAGGTCAAATTTAACCCATCTATGCATTGAAACACACACACACACACACACACACACACACACACACACACACACACACACACACACACACACACACACCAGTGAACTCACAAACTAGGGGCCAGTGAGTACACATGCCCAGAGCAGTGGGCAGCCCTTTCAGCGGTGCTCAGGGAGCAGCTGAGGTGTTTCAGTCTCAACCTGCCAATCAAAATAAAGGACATTCAGGTAGTTGTTAGGGTTTTTTTTGGATCACTGTCAAGTATTTAATGAAATCATTATTATAAATATCTTTGTAAATCCAATCATTACAAATAATTCATCAAACGTCGTCCGTTTTCATCTCAAAATTACTTTGGGTGATCAATTTCCAACAGGATTTCTGAGATACTTTTAGTCCTTAAAAAATCCTAAATGAAGACAATTTTGAGTAGACACGGATCGACTGAAAATAACATGTATGGCATGTCTGGCTGTCTCCTATAAATACTTTCCAATTATTTTGGTGAACAAAAATGACCTCGGGTTCTGGGGGAAAGTGTCAGTATTAGCACAGGGAAAATTAACTTTTGGAATTGGACTGGAAATGGAAAAACAGCCGAAACACAGAAAATGAGTGTGTTTACATTCATTCCATAATCCAATAACTGCTAAAAATCAGATTCTGTCAGTAATCCAATCAACATGTTTACATGCACTTGAGTGGTCAGATCATGAAAAAAGGCTTTTGGTATGAAGGCAGATTCCTTGCTGGTGCTGGTGATCCATGCTGGTCCAATTATCAGGGACAGCTGTAGCTCTTCAGAAAGAGTGTCGAGACTGAGATTACTGAAAGGAATCAGAGTAAGGTGTGTTCATGCACTGAGGAATCTGATTACTGAGCTGAAATCGAGCTCTCTATCTTTCTCCAGGCTGCCTGGATGACCAATTGAATAATCAGATAACTGCAGAAATCTAATTAAGATCAGATTACTGACTGCATGAAAACACACGGGGATGCGTGGTTCTAAAAGTTCAAAGAACCCTGTTTCAGTCCTGTATAAAATTCCGTAGGAATGAGCAATAGTTTCAGGTGGGAATGGGTTTGGCGTTTTCTATTTGATGAGCGTACCCATCAGCGCTCCTGTTCTGAGATGCAGTCTGAAAGCATCGATCTTTGCCAGGGTCTCTTGCTTTGTTGGCCAGTATAACCTGCAGAATATCATCCACACAACATCTGGATTACAGTTCATAAGGCCAAATTAATGAGAGACCTTCAGTCTGAATGAATTTATTAGGATTATTTGATCTGTTACACACGCGGCGGAGGATTTACTCTGTCAGAACCTGAAGGAAAACGTCCATTAGAGGATGTTATGACTGCTTTAGCAGATGTTCAGACAAATCAATTAGCCCAGTTTAAAGGAGCATCTCCTTTCTTCTCGGAGAGAAACGGCGCAGAAAGAAATGTTAATGGACAGATGACCAATGCGATTTGAATTCCATACTGCACAGCTGGCCCGAGGAGCGCTCTTGTTTTCGAATCATTCACAACTTTATTTGACACTAAAGTGCAGAAGAACCGAGCCAGACGCTCCGTAGAGAATGATAAAATGACAGATTGTGGTGGTTCGCAGGTGTAAATGCACTTACAGTTCCACGTGTTTACTGTATATCTGTGTCGAGGAAAGAGCACTGAATACACTCGATTAAAATGTGTGCATGATTTCCACCAGCATGTTACATCAGTACATCTGGCTGTGTTGATGTTTGATTTTTTATTGATGTGGAAATGATGCTCACGGTCAGTGCATCACTGCATTCAGTACAGCACAATGTCCAGTTAAACTACAGTCCGGTCCATTTTGCATTCTTCTCCAGTTTTCCCTGAAAGTCTGGACTAAAGCAACAGAGCGTAGAGTCACACTGGCTACAAAGAGAGAACAGAGGGACCCACTTTAAAGAACCCACTGTAATACAGTTAAAATCAGGGTTAAGATTAAGATTAGATGAAAGTTAGCATGAAGGTTAGGCCTTTGTCTATGGTTCTCAGCGTTTAGGACAAGAACTAGATTAATGATCTAGGTCTTAAGATGAGTTTAAGAATTGGGTAAGTAGACGGGCAATCGTTAGGGTTAGCCAGCGTGCCATGTGTTTGAAGAACAATTGAGAATACATCGCCGCCACCGCATCCTGCGTTTCTCTGTTATTCAGCTTTACAAAATAATTTACACTTGACATTTGATTTTGGGTAGAGACAGGACAGGGATTAGGTTACGTTTAGGTTATGGTAATGGTAAGGTTAGGTTTAGGTTAAGGATAAGTTTAGATTAGGTTTAGGGTTAAGGGTAAGTTTAGATTAGGTTTAGGGTTAAGGGTAAGTTTAGATTAGGTTTAGGGTTAAGGTAAGGGTTAGGTTATGGTTAAGTTTAGGTTAAGTTTAGGTTTAGTTGGTTAGAGTAAGAGTTAGGTTAATTTCAGGTTTGGTTATGGTTGTACCTTGACATCCAGACCA
>CM067514.1:29598362-29673362 GCA_034509495.1 Acestrorhynchus altus
TCCAATCATAGCAACAGTATAAAGCCATACTCAACAGGTTTCAGTGGACCAGAGTGGACTGAATGAAATCATATTCAGAGGGAATGAATATCATAAATCATATATATCAACAAGCAAGCAAATCCCTGTGTCTGTTAACATGAATTAATCACTTCCATTATTAAGATGATTTTATTATCAATACAATCAACTCACTCCCTAGTTGTTAGTTCGTTTGTTACCTTCATTTGATGCCTTTCTCAATACCCAAGGACACTTCGCAGTCAGCACTCTACACGATCATGCTCAGCCAACAGCCAATCATGCACCGCGAGCGTACTCTTCAGCTCCAATCCACATCTGGGCAGGCAGACGGCTCAGCATACATTCACTCACACACGCTCATTCATCCACACACCAGTTCATCTGATCCATGTTTTTGGAACGCTGGAGCAAAGCGGAGCTCCCGGAGGAAACCCACGCAGACACTGACAGAACATGGAAACTCCACCCAGATAGGGCCTTGAACTCAAGACCCCAGTGCTGGGAGATGAACGTGCTAACTGCACAGCAAACACCAACAGAGACAAGTCATCTAGTCCCGTCATCAAAAAAGATGAGTGATCCAGCCCCATCATCAGTACTGATGAAAGAGGCTGTGCCATCATCAGCAAAGTTGTATGTAAGAGTACCTCCACCGTGTTTTACAGATGAGCAAGAACGACAGAACTCTAAAGGCTGTTTGAAAATGGTGGCCTTTCTGTTGTTGTGGTTTATTAGAGATTTTTTTAATCATATGCTAAACCCTCCAAAATCATGCTGATTCTCCTTTTCAATAAAGAAAATACAGGATAATCAGGTTGGTTTTGATTGTAAACAGTGATCTTCCAGACTAGTGTGTAGTGTGGAATCTATGATCCAGTCTTTATTCTTCCGATCATCTCCTAGTGGAATTGGATCCGTACTGAAAATGAATCGCAAATATCAACCATGTTTAATAATTACGATTCAGTATCTTGCTGTATGAGATGCAGGCTGATGGAATGATGAAGCTCCTTCCAGTACTTTTGGAATGAGTTGGGGTGTCGGGGATGAATTCAATCAAACCCTCACAGCATGGTGGGGGATACTGGTTCAGACACAGCACTGCTGCTGGGGTGTTTAAACTCCTCAGTGTCACTGCTGGACTGAGAACAGTCCACCAACCAGAAATAGCCTCCGTCCTGTGAGCACAGACGGTCAGTGGTCAGGACCATTGAAGATCAGGGTGAACGGAGGAGAATAAAGTCTGCAGAGAAACAGATGAACTACAGTCTGTAATTATAGAACTACAGAGTGCTCCTGTGTGGTCAGAGGAGTTTATATAATGGACAGTGAGTGCAGTGTGTATATTTTACATATAATATCAACCTGCTTACAGACTGTGACTGATCAGAGAGAGGGGGCGGGGCTGACGCTCAACCTGCATACAGACTCTGACTGATCAGAGAGAGGGGGCGGGGCTGATGACATCACTGACCCACATATTGGGTAATAGAGGAAAATGCGAGGGGAGGGGCTGTGTGCTTCCTTTCTTTGCTCATGAGTCCTGAGACGAAACAATACTGATACACACATAAATAACAAATATAATAAAGGACAGTCTAGATGTTTATTTTATTTGGACCGCTGTCAAGAAGAACTTATTGTTATAAATATTCTTGTCAATTTGATCATTACAAATAATTCATCAAAATTCATGTATTTGCAGCTCAAAAACACTCTGGATGTTCCCAACAGGACGTCTGAGACATGTTTTATAAGCAAAATAAATGTATTCTCAAGTCATTTTTTAATGAAAACATGGTGAAACTCATACATTCAAATGTAATATAAATGTAAACCAAATTTGAGTAGCAAAGGACCTTCTGAAAATATGTCTGGTATGTAATTTTATGTAATAATACCTCATTTTGGCGAATAAAGCACGACAAACTATGAAACGTCCCACAAATTTGGCCTCATGTTCTTAAGGTTAATGGCAAGGAAAGCACACAAATACATACACCTGCTGACTTTAATTACGAATTACACTCTTCAGTCTGCCTCAGGGACATCTGACACAGCTTTAGAATCCCAGAAACACACACACACACACACACACACACACACACACACACACACACACACACACACACACACACACACACACTTGTACAATGCGTTCTGCTAATGTCATGACCAAACCTTTAAAAAGGACATCTGCACAGACTACCATTAAGTAAAAAAGCCTGTGAAATAGCAGATGTGTCGAGAAATGTCTGCGCAAAAGGTTAATCCTAGTTTGTGAGAGCAGGTAAAATGCCAGACAGTTTTTCACAGCAACGTAATATTGATATCTTCTTATAAACCTCTTCTTCACAATCGGCTTTGAGTTTCCTTCAGGAGGTCATAAGAAACAGGTTAGAGTGGCCAGTGACTGACTGTTTCCTATGGACTGATGATCTGTTACACACTGCATCCAGAAAGCATCACCGCTTCACTTTCTGCACATCTGTTACATATACGTACATTCTATACCTGCACTAATACCTCTGTACCTGTGATATGTTTGTGTTTTATTCTTAATACATTTGCAAAGATTTGAAACAGACTTTTCTCACTCTGTCTTCGTGGGTTAGACAGACTCCAACACAAAGTGTTCAAAAAGTGAAGCGCTGTGAATACTTTATGGATGCTCTATAATGCAGTTCATGTAATGCATGTAATGTATTTCAGACAGAGCTGTGAAATTAGGACAGATTACAAATAATTAATCATGATTAAAGATATTTCTCTTCTTGGCTCAAATTTGATCCGTTCAAAAGCAGAACACTGTGTTACGGCTGTAGGAGTCGATCTGCTCTGAGTGCTTCATCAGGATGTGTTCGCGAACTTCGATAATTCATCAGCTTTGTGTTGGTTGGTTCACTTGAGCCTCCAGAAAATAGCCAGTTTCCCATCTTCATCACCAACGTAAAGTAAGAGCAACTGTGACTGTGTACAACAATGTGCCATATCTTTAAAACCACTGAGAGGTAAGGTGGGCAACATTAAACTTTAGACCCCTTGGCCAATTGTGTGGGAAATGTTCATAGTTTGACTTACTTTATTCAGTATTTATAGGAGACAGTCACACATACTGGAGATCCTATTCTACTCAAATTCAGCTTAATTTGAGATGTAAATAGTAACAGAATGTAAATATTTGTATAAAATTGAACATGTTTTCATTAAAAAATGTACTCTTGCTGACTTTTTGTTAGGTTTATACTTTACCTCAGAACTCCTGTTGGAAACTGATCATCCAAAATGTTTTTTGGTTGGAAATGCAAGAATTGTGAATAATTATTTGTAATGATTATGTAATATTTATCATAAGTTCTTTAAAATACTTGACAGTTGTCCAAATAAAATATATATGAAAAAACATGAATGTGACTCATTATTTGTCCTTTATTATTTTTGTTATTTAGGAATTTATGAATTTCATCACTTCTGAAGACTTTTATTCTGAAATTTGAACACAGAAAGAAACACACTCAAAGAAAGAGCAAACAGCCCTTCACCTATCATTTTCCTCTGTTACCAATGTCTGGGTCAGTGATGTCATCAGCCCCGCCCCTTCTCTCTGATCAGTCAGAGTCTGTATGCAGGTTGAGCATCAGCCCCGCCCCCTCTCTCTGATCAGTCAGAGTCTGTATGCAGGTTGAGCGTCAGCCCCGCCCCCTCTGATGTTTTGAATCATAGAAAACAGCATGTAATGTTAATAGTCTAGTTCCAGTGGCTCCTTTTTATGGGGTGGATATATTATGTATAACTCTGTATATTATACCCCTCCAGCCATTAGCTGGCATTAAGTGTCAACAGGTTCATGTTTCTTTATCTGCTCCAGAGAGTCCTATTCTATTGGCTATACTTCTCTACAAAGTCTAGACCAGCTGTGTGTACATCTACATCAGCCACTGGTGCGACTTAAAGTACCTGAATGCATTCATTAGAAGAGGTGTTCACAAATATTTGAACATACAGTGTATCTTAGTGAATCAACAGTTCATGCCCGGTTCTTTAAAGAACCCAAAGTGCTCCATCATTGTTACAATTTGAAGAGTCACAGACTGACAGACACACCCATCATTACAATCAACACTTGAATAAAATCCCAGTTTAAATGCCACAGCAGCCATCCTGTGCATGTTTACTGCTCTGTCCTGCATACAGCCTCATTGAGTGTGATGTGGGGAAAAAGCGCCATCTACCCTCCCAGAGAGGCAGAGCAGGCTAATTTCACTCCCCCAGACTCCGGCTGCCGATGGCAGGCAGCGTGAACCGGGACTTTCACCCACGAACCTCAGATATTCATATTGAGAAACAACAACAGTGTTCAAATTTCAGATCAAACGTCCAGAGAAGGGATAGAACTGATAAACAAAATACATAAAAATCCATACACGTAACAAAAATAATAAAGGACATTCATGTTGTGAAGTGTTATGAAGGACGTGTTATAGATGTCAGTCTGATCATTATCAATAACTCATCATCAATCAGTCTGAACTGTGAACTGTTTTTATAGCCTTTACACACAAACTGTAGACGTGAAAGCTTGTTCATTTGCTCAAAGTCACACAAATGTTTGAATTCTTTCAACTTTTGCATCTCAAATGAAGAGACATCTGAGTAGGTCAGGATCTCCTGAACGTAACAGCATGTATGACTTTTTTCGATGAATAAACATCAAAACTAAAAAAATATAAAGAGTTAAGAGTTAACAGGTCTGGCGTTTAAAGGGTTCGGTCAGTGTGTGTGTGTGTGTGTGTGTGTGTGTGTGTGTGTGTGTGTGTGTGTGGTGTGTGTGTGTGTGTGTGTGTGTGTGTGTGTGTGTGTGTGTGTGTGTGTGTGTGTGAAATGATTGGCTAGCTGAATGAAATGAAGGCTTCACAGGCACTGAAGTGCTTCTCCTCAGGGCCGGTGAGTCAGGGACTGAGGTGATGGCGTGTGTGTCATAAGCAGGCGCCAGACAGGACGCAGATGGAGTGGGGCCCACTCGCTCTCTCTTTCTCTCCATCTCTCTCTCTGCTTTCGTTTATCAGTGTTTATTTAGAGAGACACAGAGAGAGAGAGAGAGAGAGAGAGAGAGAGAGAGAGAGAGAGAGAGGATGAGTCCTCCCTGCGTCATTTCAAACATGCATTAAGGTGCTCGGTCAGCTTGGTTAAGTGAGCAGGTAAATATAGCCCGTCGTGACATTCAGATATCATAGATGCTTTCATTCTGCAGTTTCATCCACCTTCTCCAGGCTGTGAGCTGTTCCTGGTGGGTTCCTCCACTTGCAAATTGTCCAGCAGGTAGCGTTTCCATGTCATTGCTGTGATGATGCTGGTCGGCTGTCTGGAGTGTTCAGGCTGCAGCTGATTAAGAAAGGACTTTGGCGTGAGCTCTGTCTGAACAAACTCACACACATCAAATCCACCAGTGTGTGAATCGCCGCTAATCCTCCTCCATGTAAACATGCAGTAAAGCCCCTAAATCACTGGAAGAAAGACCAGGCATAAGGTCATTCTCACCAGTTGCTTGTTAGAATTGTCCTGTTCCAGGAAAATAGGAATATAGATGCACATTTTAAGGTGGAAAAGAAAAATTCCAGCTTAAAGCAGACCTTCTATCATGAATATACAGATTAAGGAATGATGTGATGTCATGTAAACACATTGCTATAACTACTGCATCAGTCAGGATCACCTTAAAGGTCACTTTACAATCAGCGTCCAACCAGCACACACTGGTGAGAGTGAGCAGTTAGATGTAGAGTAGCCAGTTCACCTGATTTCCATGTTTTTGGAATGTGGGAGGAAACCCTCACACACATGGAGAACATGGAAACTCCACCCAGAAGGTCTGGTGTCATGATGTTGGTGCAATTTCATACGATGCCAGCTCACCTTTGAGCTTCATTACAGACACTTCTACAGACCAGCGTTACGCTAATGAGGTCCTGCAACCAGTGGTTCTCGCCTTGAAGACACAGATACTACGCCATGGACGGTCTCATCTCCAGATCTGTCCCTGATTGAAAATGTGTGGGATGCTATTGGATGTTCTATCAACACCCCTACCACACCATCTGCAGAACTGAGTGAGAACGTTCAAGCTGCATGGGATGGATCATTACAGGACACCATAATGAACCTCTACAACTCCATGCAGGGACGTCTGGCATGTTGCGTTAAACCTGACGCCGTACCGAGAGACACCACTTCTGTATGTGTAGATCAATAAATATTGATCAGATCAGGTTTTTTGTTCCTGATCACCTTCATCTTCCTTTCCATCAGAATTGCAACAAAGTTTGTGTTTTAAAACTGGAAGTCAATCCATCATTTTTTCCAGTCGTCAACTGTCCTGTGCCTGTGTCTCCTGCAGCCTCAGCTTTCTGTTCTTGGCTGAGGGAAGTTACACCTGACGTGGTCTTCTGCTGTTGTAGCCCTTCCCTCGCAAGGCTGGACCTGTTGTTCATTCTCAGATGCTTTCTGCAGAAGAGCAACCTGAAAAGACTGGAGTCTTCTGTATCTGTATGTGTACAGTTCTGCACGTCCTCTTAAGCACTGGTGGTTTATTAAGGCCTGAAAGTGAAATTCTTCTCATGCTAATCTTCTCTCTTTACAAGCTTTGAAATGTAATGGTTTTAAATTACTAGCAATTACTCAGAAAGTAAAGACTATTATCTCGGGTGGCAGCAATCAGAGCTGATATGTACACCAAAGAGAAGAATTCCCCTCAACAGAAAGGGGTTCAGAATGGCAGTAATTAAAGCTTGGTTCTAGCAGAGCGTGTTCTGTAAAGCCTTTTGTTTCCACACTATTTATGATTCACAAAAGTTAAATAAAATTAGTCGGTGTTTAAACATCTCTTCTGGCCGATACACATCTCCAAACAGCACGAATCATAAATAAACACCCTTCAGTGTGTCTGCTATTAGCTGTTACCATCAATATCCAGAATGAATCTGTAATAACATTAATATCCAGAATGAATCTCTAATAACATTAATATCCAGAATGAATCTCTAATAACATCAATATCCAGAATGAAGCTCTAATAACATTAATATCCAGAATGAATCTCTAATAACATTAATATCCAGAATGAAATGGTGTTATCCTTAGTTGTTGTATATTATACTGATGAAACTATTTTTATTTATTTATTTATTTATTTATTTATTTATTTATTTATTTATTATTTTTAGGTTTATCTCTGACTAAACCGACTGACTCGGCCCATCCCGACCCTTCTGAGATTCCTTCCCTCTTTGTTTTGCTTCTTCATGTGGAGGAATTCTGTGTTTTGTTTTCTGATTGGTTGTGTCTGCCCCGCCCCTCACGCGACCTTTCAGCGGTCATGATCTCACACTATGGGCCGCTGTGACCTTTGACCCGAGGGTCTTCAGAGCTTATGCCTCTGACCAGTGGGAAAGTGGGGTCCTCCTCACAGCTTGTAGGTACACATTAACAAGCACACACGCTCTGGAGAAGTGGGGGAGGGATGGGAGAAGGTCCGTGAGCATTGAGACTCCCTCAGCAGTCAAGTCTCAGAGTCTGTTCAGGTTCAGAACTGGAGTCTCTCATTGTTCAGGCGACAAACTCAGAACAATGGATTAAAAAGGCCGATAGTAAGAGGGGCATCGCAGATGCCAGCACTCCTTTCTCTCCAGCTTTAAAGGGGTCAGAGAAGAGTAGGGTTCCTGAGAGCGTGTGGGAAACTCTAGAACTTGTCACTGGGACATTCGTGAGACTCACCACAGGTCTTTGAATAATGCAGAGGCCCGGGGTAAATCTCTGACCTTCTTATGATTCAGTTCAGTCCAAACTGAAGAAATGATTCACTGCATTAAACCTTACTTACATACACAATGTGGACAAAAGTATTGGGACACCTGCTCTTTATTCTTCCAAAGTCCCGGGAAGAAAGTCTGTCCAAAGTCTCTTCTGTCCGTACTAAACTGTGGTCAGGATGTTGGATGATCATCACCTCCTTATCAAACTCCCCTAGTCATCCCAAAAGTTCTGGATGAAGCATCATAATTCCAGAAAACCCAGTTCCTGTTTCCCCTTCTAACCCATGGTGCCAGTAGTTTGATAGAATGCTGTTCTATTGGCAGGACTTCTCATTAGACAATCATTGTGTGCATTTGCACGTCTGTGTGAGCAATGGGTGCAACTTTACTCTTAGAGCCCCAGATAATTTTTGCACACTTTCCAATCAAACAGGTATTTATTCCTAATAAGCCTAGTCACACACTAGTCTAGTAGTCCTGTAAATAATAATAATAATAATAATAATAATAATAATAATAATAATAATAATAATAATAATTTCTGGAATGTGTGACTGTCTCCTATAAATACGTTTATAAGAGGGACATAAAGGTGCTTGGTGTTATGATTAGTATGTTAAGGATTAAGGGGTTATTATTTTTAGGGTTGAGGTTTTTGGTGTGGTTTAGGGGGTAAATAGAGAGAGAGAGAGAGATGTAAGAGAGAGAGAGAGAGAGAGAGAGAGAGAGAGAGAGAGAGAGAGAACCCCCTAATCCTCACCATACTAATCCACTAATCCTCACCATACTAATCCACTAATCCTCACCATACTAATCCACTAATCCTCACCATACTAATCCACTGATCTTCACCATACTAATCCACTAATCCTCACCATACTAATCCACTGATCTTCACCATACTAATCCACTGATCTTCACCATACTAATCCACTGATCCTCACCATACTAATCCACTGATCTTCACCATACTAATCCACTGATCTTCACCATACTAATCTATTAATACTCACCATACTAATCCACTAATCCTCACCATACTAATCCACTGATCCTCACCAAACTAATCCACTGATCCTCACCATACTAATCCACTGATCTTCACCATACTAATCCACTAATCCTCACCATACTAATCCACTGATCTTCACCATACTAATCCACTAATTCTCACCATACTAAACCACTAATCCTCGCCATACTAATCCACTAATCCTCACCATAATAATCCACTGATCCTCACCAAACTAATCCACTGATCCTCACCATACTAATCGACTGATCTTCACCATACTAATCCACTAATCCTCACCATACTAATCCACTGATCTTCACCATATTAATCCACTAATCCTCACCATACTAATCCACTAATCCTCACCATACTAATCCACTGATCTTCACCATACTAATCCACTGATCTTCACCATACTAATCCACTGATCCTCACCATACTAATCCACTAATTCTCACCATACTAATCCATTAATCCTCACTATACTAATCCACTAATCCTCACCATACTAATCAATTAATCCTCACCATACTAATCCACTAATCCTCACCATACTAATCCACTAATCCTCACCATACTAATCCACTGATCGTCACCATACTAATCCACTGATCTTCACCATACTAATCCACTAATCCTCACCATACTAATCCACTGATCTTCACCATACTAATCCATTAATCCTCACCATACTAAACCACTGATCCTCACCATACTAATCCACTGATCTTCACCATACTAATCCATTAATCCTCACCATAGTAATCCACTAATCCTCACCATACTAATCCACTAATCCTCACTATACTAATCCACTGATCGTCACGATACTAATCCACTGATCTTCACCATACTAATCCACTAATCCTCACCATGCTAATCCACTAATCCTCACCATACTAATCCACTAATCCTCACAATACTAATCCCAACCCAAAAAAAATTTTTTCCCCTAAATCACACCACACCAAAAACTTGATTAGGGATATTTGGAGATGATATCATGGATGGATTGAAGGATCAAGGTGGATAGAGGGATTGAGAGAGAGACTCAGCCTGGAAGTATGGTTGGAGAGAGGGACAGAGTGATTGAGGTGAAGCTGGAGAAGGAGGTATTGGGCAAAGAGGGTTTGAGGGATATAATGATGGATGGGAGGATGGGGGTAAAGATGGAAGTATAGAGTGTTTGAGGGATGGAGGCAGAAATGACAGGAGGAATGGGGTGTGGAAGGAATGGAGGGACAGATGGAAAGATGGAAGGACGAATAGAGGAGTAGTTTATAATAGCGGCTCATTAAAGAGGCTGATGGGTGGAGCAGCAAACAAAGGCCAAGAGCTTCAGCGAGGGGTTAAGATTTCCTCCACATCGACTGCAGCATGCAAGTGTGTGTGTATGTGTGGTGTGGTGTGGTGTGTGTGTGTGTGTGTGTGTGTGTGTGTGCGTGTGTTCAAGGCAGAGCACACGGCTGGGGGAGGTTTGATATCTCAGACTGTGCGTGAGCAGCATGGAGAACAATCTCCCCAGCAGACTGCTGTGTGTGTGTGTGTGTGTGTGTGTGTGTGTGTGTGTGTGTGTGTGTGTGTGTGTGTGTGTGTGTGTGTGTGTGTGTGAGACCACACTATAGTGGTTAAGAGTGCATTTCTATGTTTTCATGCCTGGTCTTATATAGAGGTAACTCTTAATACAATATATGGCCAAAAGTATTGGGACCCCTGCTCATTCATCCTTTCTTCTGAAATAACTCTAACCTTTAACCTTTAGAACTGTTTTAACCTTTGAACCTGACATACTGTTATTCACCAAAACATCACCTACACACCAGATATGGTTATTTTCTTTCTTCATTTGAGTTAAAAGAGTTCAAAATAGATTTTCCAGGGAAAGCTTTCTCTTACAATTTTATGCATTGCTGTGAGGATTTGACTGCATTCAGCAACAAGAGCACAATGAGGTCAGAATTTTGGATGTTCATCACCGCACCTCATCCCTAGCTCATTTCCACTGCTCCACACCTCAGTACAGGGGGTCTTTATACCCCTCTAGTCCACACCTATCATTAGACATGGTGCCAAGAGAGTCCTCCAGAGCTGCTCCAGAGAGTCCTATTCTATTGGCAGTACCTCTCTGCAGGGCCTAGACGAGCTGTGCCATTTCAAGCAGCAGAATGAATTGATTAGAACGGGATTCCACAAACATATGGATATACAGTGTATAATAAAGCTGGTGGGCAGCCAATCAGAGTTCTTCTCATACAGCATGTCATACAGTCAGTATAACCCTGATCACGGAGCATTTTCATCCTCATTTTATTTCATTTGAACAGATTTGCAACCTTGAGTTTCAGCCATTGAGGCCGAGAGCAGATGGACCCGGTCCAGAAATCAGAACAGAACAATAGGGCCTCTAACGACCTTGATGTTCTCAGCAAGGGTTTACTAGACAGATCGAGTCTCTGATGGGCCGTCCCTTACATCACCTTCATTCAGCTCCACCTGAGTGTGCCACCTGTTCAGCCACCTGCCACTCTCTCTCTCACAGCTCAGACATTACTGACCCCTGCGGCACGCCACCTTCACAACCTGGACAGGAGCAAACTCACCTTGAAATAGGAGACAGATTTATGAATGGGTTCTCCACACGATGCTTTACAAATCGCAAAGAAGGTCATACGTAACCTATTATTTAGAACATTTTGCATCTCAGAAACCAGCCATAAACAGCCATAACATTAAAACCACCTAAATGATATTATATTGGTTCGTTGTGCCACCAAAACTGATCTAAACCATTGAGACATGGACTCCAAAAGATCTCTGATGGTGTCCTATGGTATGTGGAACCAGGATGTGAAGCAGAGCATACATCAACGATGAGCATCATAACCCTCTTTCCAGTTCAATGGTTGTACTTTCTTTGGGCACTTTTGGTAGGTACTGACCAGTGCATACTGGGAACACTTCACAAGATCTGTCTGATGATTTGGAGATGTTCTGATCTGATTGTATGGAACATCTGTTTCTTTTCTCAGATTCTTTTTGTCTTACTGACTGTTCACTTATTGAATAATATCTCCACCCTTCAATGGAGCAACTGTAAACACGAGTTGCCAAAAGGCATCTAAAGGACTCTCAGACCATGAGAATGAATGCCAAACAACAGCTCTGGAGGGAACCAGGTGCTGTTCATCACCTAGTCCATACCATTTCTACTGTGAAGCATGGTGGTGGCAGCATCGTGCCGTAGGATTTTGTACAATGACAAATCAACGTTAGTCTTCATTACAGACAGTTTGAGCCCAATATTACATTAATGAGGTTCTGCAACCAGTGGTTCTACCTTTTCTGAACACACACTCCGGCGCTCTATCAACACTCCACCCCTACCACACCTAATCCTTCCACACATCTGCAGAACTGAGTGAGAACATTCAAGCTGCATGGGATGGATCATCACAGGACACCATTAGGAACCTCTACACCTCCATGCATGGAGAGACGTCGGGCATGTTGCGTTAAACCCGATGTTGAACTGAGAGACATGACTTCTATATGAGTAGATCAATAAATACTGATCAGATCAGCTTTATATTTATAATCAGTTATTGATCCTGATCCTTTATCCTCCTTTCCAACAGCACTACAATCCCACACTTCATTCTGGATACAGCTATTAAATATACTTGTAAACTTTACACACTGATTAATACAGATCCATGCCATGTAAACCATGTGTAGACATACGAGAACTGTTCCCGTTCCGGAAGTGGCCATTAACAGTGTCCGGCACTCATGAACAGCTCCGATGAGAAAAAGGCAGTTAAGTGTTAAGAGCTTGTTCAGGTCATTCTCACACACTTTGATGAACATTCAAATGAGACAATTCAATTTGGCTAGAATGGTGTAAGTCTTTCATTGAGAGAGAGAGAGAGAGAGAGAGAGAGAGAGAGAGAGAGAGAGAGAGAGATAGGGAGAGAGAGAGAGAGAGAGAGAGAGAGAGAGAGAGAAAGAAGGGGGGGGCGAGTCTGGCTTGTTAATGAGCCTATTAATGGCACAAGCCTCTCATTGACTGAGGGGAGCAGGAGAAACAAATCAGGGAGAGAAAAAAGAGGAAAAACAAACAAACAACCGTCTAAAGAAGCCTTTTCTTAACCTATTCATACACACACACACACACACACACACACACACACAGTGTTACATGACTGGGTGAGAATGTATTTTAAAAGGCCTGAAATGGATTGCAAAAAAAAAAAAAAAATCCAAAAATGTCCTTCTTTATTTTAGCTGGTGTATGATTTTAGAAATTGTACTGTTTAGTAAAAACCCACACCGTACTTGAGTCATCCTCTGTGCGCAGTCAAAGCCGCAGTGCATGAGTTCACACTGTTCACTAAACACAACCCTTATGGAAAATATGTCCAATAAAGCTGTTCATTCAAAAATGCAGAGCAGTCT
This sequence comes from Acestrorhynchus altus, assembly GCA_034509495.1. Taxonomy (NCBI): domain Eukaryota; kingdom Metazoa; phylum Chordata; class Actinopteri; order Characiformes; family Acestrorhynchidae; genus Acestrorhynchus; species Acestrorhynchus altus. The sequence goes on from CM067514.1 coordinate 29,611,665, forward strand.
TTTGGAGCCGTATCAGCAGCTCACAATCCTGTCATCGCGAAAGGCGTCGGCTAAAAACACTTTATGTCTCAGAAATGTTGTTGGAAAGTGATCATCCAGAGTGTTTTTGAGCTGAAAATGGAAGAATTTTTAATGGGCTATTTGTGATGCTTAGTGTGACAAGAATATCTATAACAATATGTTCTTCAAAAAACTTGAATAAAATAAATAAAATAAAAAAATAAAAAATCAACCTGACTGTCTTTTGGTTTGTCCACATGGGACTGAAATAATGCTGCTTATTCTGTTTGCTCGCTTTCTTTACTCACACAGTGTTCAAACTTCAGAAAACGCCTCGAGACAGGATAATACCGATGCACAAATCATTAACTCATAAATAACTTTCAGCTCAAAAAACTTCTGGATGGTCAATTTTCAGGAAAACAAATGATGGTCAGACATAAATATTTAAGTTCTATTCATATTTACATCTCAAATGAAGACACATATAACACAAATAACAATGTCCGGCAAGTGTGGCTGTCTCCTATAGATACTTTTCCCGTTTACTGGAGAATAAAATCTGGTCTGGGGTTGTAAAGGTTAGAAGAAACAAGGACTGAGCAGGTGTCCCAATACTTTTGGCCATATAGTTGTATATCAGAAACTGGGACCAACACAGAGACAATGCGTTATGATCTCACAGGCCGTCAGCGAATCAAGAACGAGGTGTAAATCTTAATTGATTCAGATGTTTAATCTAGTGATCGAGACAAGGCTGAAACTGAAATCTGACATCTCTCTAAAGAGGGCTGACTTCTCAGACGAGCTTTGTCCTGAGAACAGATTATTCAGAGGAAATAAGCTTAACACACAGACACACACACGCACACGCACGCACACACACGCGCACACACACACACACACACACACACACACACACACACACACACAGACACGGCTTTGTGTTAACTCCCAAGGTTTTTAATCACGAGTCTGTGGAAATAACGTCCTATCATGCAATAAAGTGGTAAATTGGCATTCCGGCTCTGGTTGACATCTCTTTCGCTCTTTCTATCCAAGCCTTCTTTCTCGCTTTATCTTTATCCCTCCCTCTGTTCTTCCCTCTAACTGGCACAATCCATTTTTCAAGACATACTGCCCGACTTGCTTGTCTGAGCAGCAGAGAAGCAGGCATGGAGTCAAACAAAGATTCTCATCCAGCGTGTCCCACATGCAGAATCTCACCGTACTGTAAAACTGCCTCGTTCAACGTCAAACAGTTTGCTGAAAAAAAGGCCCGTCATTTGACATGTTTCCCATCTATACCTTGTCTGAACTGCGAGTAAGCAAACAATGAAATCAGACACCTCCATTAAAACCCATGAACCTGTTTGATTGAGATTGTGTTCCTATGTTCACTGCATCCCCCGTCACATCTCACTGAGGTTCCGCCTTAATGCTGTGATCAAAGCAGCCACCTTTAATCAAAACAGATCAGATACAATAAGACAAGATGACCCTTCATTAGTCCTGCAATGGGGACGTTTACATGTCGCGTGTTCCATGTGCTGAAGACAAGAGAGCTGTGTGAACACTTACATCCCGAGATCCATAACTCGGGATCAGAGTAACCTACAGACATATCATAACAAACTGCAATGCAGACCCCATCTATTCCCGCAGCTCCCACGGGGTTCTATTTTAGGGCCTATGACAGTGATATTAATAGTGATTTATGTAACAGTGACAGTAATCCAGGTGATGGAGTGATGGACTGTGAAGGTAAGAAGCAAACATTGGACACCAAATATTAGGGATGAAGGCAAAATTGTGAGACATTCAGGAAATCTGGCAACACCAGCATGTCATACACTTTCAGGTGTTCCTTCATGTGCTGCTGTTGGCCGTGTTTTACATCTCAGGCTTCAGAAAAGCACTAATAACAGCCCTGTTTCGCTCTTCAGGCATCTGCCCATCTTGTTATGCTCAATCACGTCTGGCTTTTCTGCTAAAAGCCATGAAGAGGATGCCATTAAACAGGAAGAGATCACACAGGAGCTCTTCTCAACATGCTGCTAATGCTGACCTGCTTGCCCCCGGCCTTTCCGCGCTCCACACTCCTAATATTCCTGTTTGATGACGGCTGGGCGGGTAGCCGTCATCGAGGTTGGCACTTGCACTAAATGTCAAAGCATCCTCATTAAAGCCTCCTCAGCTGAGGCTCTCTCCACCGAGGAGTGCTACTCCCTCCGGTATCTTCTCTGTGGAAGAGGAGCCTGGAGTCCATTCTTCAAGCCAATACCTTTGAGACACTCAGGCTTCATATTCGCAGGCAGGACTCATGCACCATACACCAGTGCGCCTGAGAAAGACCAAGCTGGTTAACCAGGTTGACCAGTTTGCCTCCAGCTGGTCTACCTGCATCTCCAGCCTGACCAAGCTAAATAACTAGTGTGAACAAGTTGCTTCAACAGCATGATACAGCTGACCATGGTGATCCACCTGTATGACCAAGCTGACCAGACTAGACAAAGTGATGATGAACAGTATATCATGGCTGTATTACATATCACCGCTGTCCAGTGAAAACCACGCATCTCCAATTCTGTCCATTTTTAACTTTCTCCATAATGTGAATCAGAGAGATGTTCTTTATAAATCAGAATTGCATGATGAATTGACCAATAGAAATGCTCTAAAATGACAGTACCTACTGTATACGTATTTACATACCAATCTTTGACCATTATACTGTATCACGTATGTGTCCAATACATGACACTGGACAGCGACAGTATATCATATATTTGGCCACATGTCCGATTTCCATATGGGTGGATTCTCAGACGCAGTGGTGTAGCTGGGGTTTTACACACATCAGTGTCACTCCTCGGTTGAGAGTGTCTCCACCACCCAGGAGAGTCTCTGGTCAGAAACTGACAGCTGATGAAGGGCTGGAGGAGAGCTACAAACACAACGTGCCGTGCATCGATAAACAGGCCACAGCGTTCAGGCTCTATTCGTGAAATACAGCCGTCAGACTCTGTCTGCCTGTTTCACATTCAGCTGAGAGAAGCTAATATGAAATCAAAGCAACCTACTTAATATGTGCTATTTAATAGCTGATGGGGCTTTAAATGGGTTTGTACTCGTACGCAGAAGAGCGCGGAGGATAGAGGAGCAGCAGAGGAAAAGTTCTTTGCTGCTGCCATGAAAAATATTTGTACAGCTTAAACCTTGAAGTAAACCCAATTACAGCAGCCTCAAAGTAATGCGGCAGCAAATTAGTGGCTCCAACCTTTCTTGTCGAGGCGTAATGTGCATCAGGTCACTAAACAAAGAGGCTGCTTCGGCTCAAAATGCCACTCTGGAGCGGGTGAAGCTGCTGCCTGTTCTGGGGTGGAGGAGGTAGATGATTAAAGCAGTGTTTAGGGGGAAAAAAAATCAAATTTACAGTGTTTCCCTCGTAACCCGATCAGCCAAGATCCAGTACTGGAGATACAAGGTTAACTCTTAGACCCCAAGAGCCTCACTTTTGGGGAAGTTTCATGCATTTTCGAGGAATGATCAGGGAGCAATCCAGATTAGAAATCCTGTCTCCAACTGAATTAAATCCCAGTTTACATACCGAAGCAGCTTCCAGTGCATGTTTACTGCTCTGTCCATGTGAGCAGACATATAAATACACAGACTACTAACAACAACACTAACCATCATCACAACAATAGGACTGACCACACAGACAAAGGGCCTTATGTACACGAGAACATTAGACACAACTGGAACACGATCATGACTGGGCGGGGTTACATATCAAACACAGCTGGGCAAGGGCGGAGACAGGACATGTGCTCAGATGCAGGAGGGAACGAAACAACAAGGACGGGATGGGATGACAGGAGATGAACAGGACAGACTTAAAGACATGCTGGATAATCAGTTTCCAGAATTACTGAGATGTAGATGGTTTTTAAATACAAAAACACCCCACAAAACAATATATGTGGAGTTAATTTTTAATAAAAAAGGGTCAAATTAAGATATTTACATTTACATTTACGGCATTTAGCAGACGCCCTTCTCCAGAGCGACTTACTAAAGTGCTTTGCTGTTCACTCAGTGTCACCTATCTGTCTTGTCCCTCTAGTCTTTGTTTTGTTTATCTCTGGTGCTTCTGACCACATGTCAGAACAGGGAGCTACAGGGAGCCAATGCAGGGAGCGCAGCAGAGGAATTACGTGACTGAATTTAGGAACATGCGCTGCTGCATTCTGGGACAAATTTGAGTAACAAATTCAAATAACAATATCTGCTCTATGTGACTGTTTTCTAAAAATACTTTTCTATATTTTTGGTGAATAAAAGATACATCAAACTATGAAAACATCTGGAAAAAAAATGGTGTAGGGTTCTAAAGGTTAAACTACAGTTATGGATACAGGAATGGAGTCTATTGAATGGTCTATTGAGCCCATATTGCTGTGTGTTATACATACATAAATAAATACATAAATACATTCAGGTTGTTTTATTTGGACCACGTTCAAGTATTTTGAAGAACGTATGATTATACATATACAATCTAATGTAATTATTACAAAAAAAATCAACAATATTCTACTTCCAGCTCAAAAAACACAATTTTCAACAAGATTTCCGAGACATAAAGTTGTCAATGGAAGTATATTGTAGGCACAAGTACATTTTTGATCAAAACATGGTACATTTCGTACAAATACATTTTATTAAACTCTATAATTCCAGACTGTAGTTCATCTGTTTCTCTGCAGACTTTATTCTCCTCCTTTCACCCTGATCTTCAGTGATCAGGACCCCACAGGACCACCACAGAGCAGATATTATGTGGGTGGTGGGTCATTCTCAGCCCTGCAGTCACACTGACATGGTGGTGGTGTGTTAGTGTGTGTTGTGCTGGCACAAGTGGATCAGGTACAGCAGTGCTGGTGTGTCCACTCACCGTCCACTCTATTAGACACTCCTACCGAGTGTCTCCACCTTGTAGATGTACAGTCAGAGACAGAAGATCATCTGTTTCTGCACAGTTTGCGTTGGTCGTCCTCTAGTCCTTCATCAGTGCTCACAGGATGCTGCCCACAGGACGCTGTTGTCATGTGTCCCACGTGTCAGTTTCACTGCAGTGAGAATGACCCACCACCATCACAGTTTGAGGAAAGTGTGACTTCACACATGCAGTTCCGGGAGGCTGCTTGTTAGGTGAATAACGCTGGAATTAATACAACGTGTAATATCCACAGCCCAGATGCTGACGCAACACGTCACAGATGATACGGATGGACTCGGAGGAGTCACCGTTTGTGTGTGGTGGGTGGGAGAACACCTTTCAATGTATTTAGCTTCAGGCTGTGGCTGGGCTAAGGAGGTGCTGGATGTGGAGTGTGAAACTACTGATGTGGGAATTGCATAAACTGCTGCAGCAGATGTTGCATATGACACAGCACATATGGTGCAGAGTGGAGAGGTGGAGGAGAAGAACTATGAAAAGAAGGAATTTAATAGCAGGAAAAAGGCTTGAAAGGCAAATTGGGATGAGACGACAGGCTGTTTGAGTAAAAATTTGGAATTAAAATAAAACTGCATACACTGATAAAGTCGATGTGCTGACCCAGCTTAGTCTGACTTGTGGATGAAGGAAGTTGTTATTGATGTTAATTGTTGTCTAAATGGCATAAGAGGTCATTAAATGTTTGCCCCACTGCCCTATAAAAAGGCTCTCAGGGGCTACTTTTGGGTAGTGTACCTCTTGGTGAAAGATCACTAACTGCCAGACATGACTCTACGACACTCAAAGGCATTTTGCCCAGTTGATAGACTTTGACAGTGAGTCGTTCAACAAATCGCCCACCACATAGGACATTCTGACCAAGCTGCTATTGCCAATGTGATGTCGCCAACAAGACACCTGGACTACTAGGGACTGGAACTGCATCATCTTTAGTAATGAATCCTGGTTCATGTACGGAGGCCTTCTGGTGAGCTCTTCAATCCTGCCATTGCTGTGGAGCAACTCACTGCCCCAATTGTGGGTGTGATGATCTGGGGAGCCTCGCATATGACTATTAGTGACACAAGGGACATTAACATCTCAGCGATAAGTGCAGGACATCCAATGGCCACATGTTGCCTCTCATGGCAGGGCTTCCAACTGGCGGTTTTCAGCCGGATAATGTTCCCACACACAGCAAGGGTTTCCAAGGAATGTCTCTGCCAGATTTTTGACAATCAAGCCAGTTTCAGGAACCTAGGATCTACAGGCTCAGCTGCTGGAGGATGCCATACCAAACCTGTATGCCTCAACCATATCGCTCATACTGTAACTTATCCTCGAATATTGTAAGTACTTGTATATCATCATTACATTCACATGCAGAAAGATTCATTCCATTACAAAATTCCTTCTTGGTGCATTATTATTATTATTATTATTATTATTATTATTATTATTATTATTATTATTATTATTATTATTATTATCATCATTATTATTATTGTTATTATTATTATTATCATTATTATTATTGTTATTATTATTGTTATTATTATTATTATTATTATTATTATTGTTATTATTATTGTTATTATTATTATTGTTATTGTTATTGTTATTATTATTGTTATTGTTATTGTTATTATTATTGTTATTGTTGTTTATATATATATATATATATATATTTGTTTGTTTGTTTGTTTGTATTTATTTTGTCATTGACAGTACATTCTTGCTGGTTTTAAAAAGTCCTTCCCAGCTTCTAATATGAGGTAGAAGCAGTGTTGTGAAGCTGCTGTGATACCACTGCTTCATTTTAGCACATTTGTTTCATTTCTGTCTCCAACATCGTTCATCATGTTCAAACCAGTTTATAATACATGTATGTTAATACGTATTTTCTACAATATAAATACATTCAGGTACGTTTACTGAGAGCGACTCATCTGCACCATCTGCACCTTCTGACATCCTCAGAGAGCTCTTTAGGTCTCATCATGGTGAACAATCAAGAGCAAACCAAACTAATGTCTGAGGTTTATATAAGACAGGCTCCTCCAAAGTCCTCGGAAATCATGGTCCAATTATTTTCAGCTGACGTGATTCTAATTTTGTGTATTTTAAGTGGTAATAAATGTGGGCTATTCTAACTTTTCCCTCACGAGGAAATAGGACTTCTATTAATTGCTGTTTCCGTGAACAATTATGTGTGAAATGATTTTTATTTTATTTCATTCAGTTTTCAGTTATTTCACCTCCATCTCTCAGGGTAGTTCTCATGTCGAAAAGCCAAACGTGTTCACGGGGTGTCCTTACTTTTACACATGACTGCACAATATATGTCCAAAGGTTTGTGGACACCCCTTCTAATACATGCATGCAATTATTAGTGCGCAAATGCACACACGGCGTGTCTAGTTCCTGTCCAGAAGTGGTGCCAATAGAATAGGACTCTCTGGAGTCTCTCTGGAATGATGATGCTGTGTCCAGTTCTTTTGGGATGGGTTGGGGAGGTGATTATCTAATATCCTGACCTCACAGCAGTGCGACAAAATCCAGTAGAAAGCCTTCGCTGGACAGCAGACACAAACTGTTTATCCAGATATACACACATACACACCTACACAGCCTAACAAACACACACGCAGCCTTCGGACATATGCACATAGACCTGCACGGACATACATTTATAGAGATATATCACACACACACACACACACACACAAAGGCAGACATTCTGACTCAGTGTATCCGTGTTGGCTGTGGACTAATCCTGCGAGTGTTAGGGGCTGAAGCACTAGAGCACATTTCACAGCGAGGGTGGATACGCTCTGGGCCCAGTCATTTCCAATTACAGTCCGGCACACTTCTTAATCAGCAGCAGCTTTCCCTCTCTTTCTCTCTCTCTCTCGCTCTCCACACAGGATGTTGCTCTGCTGCCATGTTTCCCTTGGCCGTGGGTGTTGCCAGATTGGGCAAAAGCAAGAAACACACTGCCACGATGCCCAGGAGAGCATCAGTTTACCATCAGCCGGTCAGGAAAAGTGTTGTCCTACAATCCAACTTCACAGATTCTCTCACAGAGACAGGAAGAAAACCAAGTCAAATTAAGGATAATGGTACTGGATCGATGCCCAAATCTATTAGAAGCTCATTCGCAGAGAAACCAGAAGGTTGAGTCATGCTGCTTGATCATGCAGAAATGGATGAGAGTCACAGACGTGCATCAGGGATATGCACTTGTATATGAATTAGATATTAATGGTGATTATTACAGAACTGCACATGTGAAGGTGTGGGATCTCTGTCAGGGGTTACATGAACAGTTGGTTTTCAGTGACAGTTTGTTGGATGGTCAGGTGTGAAGATCTGAGTCACTTTGACAAGGGCCAAATTGGAAAGGCCAGACCACTGGGTTCAGAGCATCTCCAAAAAGGCCTTTGTGTCTGGTCAGTGATCCAAATCAAAAACTGGAAAGATTTTGTGAGCACAAGGCTCGCCGATTAAGGACAATGAAGATCCCATCTGTGTGGAACTGACAGAAAGGCTGCTGAAGAGCAAAAGCTTCAGAAACCTTTCATGACAGTTATTGGAGGACAGTCTCACAACACAGTGCAGTGCCCCCTGCTTCTTACAGGTCTGTGTAGCCTCAGGCCAGTCAGACCTCAGACCAGTGGACACCTCACACCTGTCCACTGACAAATATGACTTCAGGTGGCAGACAAGTGTGAGACAAGTGGGGATGTTTAAACCCCTCAGTGTCACTGCTGGACCGAGAACAGTCCACCAACCAGAAATGTCCAGCCGACAACGTCCTGTGGGCAGCGTCCTGTGAGCACTGATGAAGGACTAGAGGATGAGCAACACAAACTGTGCAGAAACAGATGAGCTTCTGTCTCTGACTTTACACCTACAAGGTGGAGACACTCGGTAGGAGTGTCTGATAGAGTGGACACAGTGTTTAAACACTCCACAGCTGTATATGATCCACTCGTACCAGGGCAACACACACTAACACACCACCACCATGTCAGTGTGACTGCAGTGCTGAGAATGACCCACCACCCACAAAGCAGCTGCTCTGTGGTGGTCCTGTGGGGTCCTGACCATTGAAGATCAGGGTGAAAGGTGCAAGACAGTTAAAGGACAGATACACCTTAAATTGAGAGTTTTATTAAACATCAAATGTAAAAACACAACTTAAAATGATCCATTTATAGTGGATCAGCCAAGACATCTTTGCTTCTTATTGCCCATGCTTCCTCTCCCAGGCTGCTGACACATGCCACAGCCATAACAGCTTCCAGGCTTTGCCAGCTGGATGCCAGGCCTGGGATGCCCCCACATTGTTGCCGCAGTGGAACAACAACCCACTCTCAAGCTCCACTCTGAAGGGAGCCACTTTGGGATCAGTATTACAGGACCTGGCACACTGCTGTTGCTTTCACACTCAGAACCTGGTGCATTACTAGCAGACCTTTAGATCTAATGTTCAGGCTTTGCTTGGATCCAGTATTTTACTGGAATGCATTCATATTTGCCAGGAAAGTCCCATGAAACAGGATGTGACGTCAACGTCTCCTTGGTTTTGAAACTGTCCAAACAGTGTTCTCCAGGCCTGCTGCTGGAGACCTACCTTTCCCCCATATTATGGATCCAACCCTAATCCACTTCAGCTGATCCAACAAATCACTGCCTTTAGACAGCTTTGGGTCAGAATTAACACCTGCAGGAACAGTAGACAGTGAGATCTTCACTCCTGCTCTTTGGAGGTTGTTGCTGATTCACTAACAGGGGTTTGAGGGTGTTCCTTTACAGCACTTACAAGGTTTCTGTCATCAACTGCTGCTGTTTTTCCTCAGTCTACCTGTTCGACATCTGTTACTGAGAACACAAGTGATGACTTTCTTCTTCAGGATGTTCCAAACAGTCGTTCTGGTGATGGTCAATATTTGTGCAATGGCTCTGATTGATTTTCCATCTTCTCTCAGCTTCACAGCTGTTGGTCACACCTTTCAGTCACATGTTCCAATACTTTTGCTCACAGGACAAATGGGTGGGTTCAGACAGAAGGTGCTATCTTCTGAACTGTGTCAGGTCCAGATGTTAATGCCTGGAAATGAAATATGAAATATGAAATATGGATCGTTTGTCTCATTTTCATGTTTCAATGTCAGTCCCAAATGTTTTCAGTCAAAAATTAAGGGATTTGCCTCAATGTTCCAATACTTTTGGAGGGGAGTGTATAAAGTCTACAAGTGCTCTCTTAAAGAGTGACTATAGAATGAATGTTTACTCTCGCAGAACATCATTAAATATCATTTAAAACAAACAGTGGATACTGAGAGCGGGAGAATGGGCTTTAATTACAGGCAGAACGGTCCTATCATCTCACTTGCATAAAGCATTTTAGGCTTTAATGAAAGGATCCAAAAAGACTACAGCTGTATATCCCAGGCTTCACCACGGGTAACCAGCATGAACATCAAACGCATTACCAACAGCATGGAGCTCATCTGGAGAGGCCTTCTCTCTAACAGCTCACTAAACAAACTCATCTCCAGTTTAGAACAACACACCCATGAGAGCCATGGGTGAGGGGTAAACACACACACACACACACACACTCGCAGACCCACACACACACACACACACACACACACACACACACACACACACACACACACACACACACACACACACAGGCATATATATTACTGCATTTCTATATAATTATCTATCTATCTATCATCTATCTATCTATCTATTCATCTATTCATTCATTCATTCATCTATCTATCTATCTATCTATCTATCTACACATATATAGCCATGTAAGAGGTAAACACACACTCACACACACACACACACACACACACACACACACACACACACACACACAATATCATCATCACACACAGTGCATATATATACACTGCATTTCTTATCTATCTTTCTATCTATCTATCTATCTATCTATCTATCTATCTATCTATCTAATCTATCTATCCATCTATCTATTCACAATATATAGCCATGGTGAGGGGTAAACACACACACACACACACACACACACACACACACAAGATCTTGTACTGGTGAAGGGAGATTTGGACCACTTCTCCAGCACATACCAAAGATTCTCAATGGGGTTCAGGTCTGGACACCAATCCATGTGTGAAAATGATGTCTCCCACTCCTGAACCACTCTTTCACAATCTGAGCCCAATCAATCCTGGCATTGCCATCATGGAACATGCCCGTGCTGTCAGGGAAGAAAAGATCATTGATGGAATAACCTGGTCACCATATTCAGGTGGTCACTCTTTGGGCACATAACGCTGCTGACCAACCGCAGCAAACCCAGATCACAGCACTGCCCCCAAAGGCTGGTACGGTCAGCACTAGGTATGATGGGTCATCACTTCAGACACCTCTCTTCTTACCCTGATGTGCCAGTGTGGGGCAGTCACGCATGGCCAAAATTCACTGATATGTGGTTTTAGTCCCAATCCCTTCAGTTCCCTTTCTGACCACATTTCTTTCTCAAGATGATGTTTCCGCGCCTATCCTAATGTTTAATGATGCGTTGACAAGTTCTGAACCCAATGCAGTCACAATGCTTGATGCCAACACGCATTTCTGAAACAAATGCACATCTTTTTCCATGACCACAGACCACATGGTTGGTTAAAAATGATGTGTTTACCACTGCATCAGTTTGGGTTCAATAACTTGTTTCCAGTTGAAACATAACGTCCATTAATTATCCAATGGGAGGCTCTTACCTATTTGCTTAGTTAAATCCAAATTTTCTTTGCATAGAAGTAGCCATACGTATCGGAGCAGCCGTGGTGTGGTGGTTCGGGAACCAGCCTTGTGACTGGAAGGTCGCTGGTTTGAATCCCTCAGCAAGACACTGAACTCCCCGGGTGCTGAGGATAGGGCTGCCCACTGCTCCGGGCATGCGCCCTCACTGCCCTGATGTGTGAAGTCACCAGTGTGTGTATGTCACTGTTAAATGCAGAGGATTAATTCTGTGTGCAAACACAGGCTTAAAAGTATAATTACTCTAAACCTAACTTCACTAATCTTAACTCTCAGGAATGAAAATAAATTGTTTTGCTCTTTCATTTTCACAAATGTAATTTAAGCCCTAAACCTCTTTGCACATTATGCGCATTATAGTTTATTTTAGCACAAAAAAATGAAATGCAGCTCCTTTCTTTTATTCCTCAAAGAGAAAAGCAAACTGGAGCACCATAGTGTTCCAGCTTGTGGTTGTGTTGGCCTGAGGTGTGATTTATGTAATTGGCCTACAAACACTCTGGCTTTAATTGAATTTGGGGCTGAACACCAGAGTGCTGTAGTGGTTAAATTAAATGCGATCATAATGTAGTTCATTAAAAGTGCTGTAGCTGGGAAATTAGGGCGGTAAATATAAAGTATTCACAAAGAGCCATGAAGTTTGGGAAATGAACCCTCAGACAGTTAGTCAAGGGATACAGTGAACAAGAAGAAACCAGCCGAGCTGAACTGAGCGGCCGAGAGAGACAGAGAGAGAGAGAGAGAGAGAGAGAGTGACAGAGTGACACTGAGATAGGATGAGGCAGTTCTGAATGTGGATCAGTATTACATTGTGTAGAACACTGGGAGCGAATGACCATCGAAGAAATCACACAGAGTGGAACCCATTCACCACCAACCCGTTTCACACCAAACTACATGCTGCTCTCTGAGTAACCTTCAAACAAGATGTCTTTATCGTCAGGCTACCAGACAAACTATTTCACCACAGTGGTCTCAAGCTGCACAGAGTCATCCAGCTTAACAACAATTAAAATCCATCTGCTTCAACTGAATTAAATCCTGTTAAAACGCCAAAAGGAGCTTCTAGTGCGTATTATCGCTCTGTGCTCACCATGAGGATCTCACTCAACCCAACAAAATCCTCTCTCAAAGAGTTTGCTGTACAAATATCTTGGGAGTTGGGAAATCTTTAACCAGACCGCTGTGGTGTCTGTAACATAGAATATGGCAGAAAATATATTTTATATATAATAATATTGTAGCTTTATTTGACTGACTCAATGCTGGGGGTCTTTATACCCCTCTACCCCACACCTGGCATTAGACATGTGTCCAACAGGTTCACATTTATCTGCTCTGAGAGTCCTATTCCATTGGCAATACATTTGTCCCAGGATTATCTATGCCTTCAGAATCTGAGATCACCACAAACGTTTCCTTCATGGAACCTTGTCCATTAAAGTCCCTCAGAATACATTGTTGATTGATTGAGGTTGACTCTAACAAACAACGCCAAAGAGAGTAAGAGCTGATCTCCTCCACAGTCTTATGAAAATGATGGGCTTTAGTGAGAAACAGTGAATGACGGAATGAAATACCTTCCATGAATAAAACTCAGCTGGATTTTCATTTAACATCATGACAAGTCATGAAGACATATGGGAGCGCCCTCCTCATCCACTATGCTTCAATCTCAACCCGCCACAGATTATATTATTCAGTAACTATAAGTCAAGTATTGAAACAGCAGGTAATACAGAAGGTTGTTTATGGGAGATTTATGACACAAATTTTTGATGAATGTGCTTTCATGCTGTGTCAGTAACTCCTCAGCGCCTTCAATTCAGCATAAGAGTCCACAACCTTGTTAGACTGACTACTGAAATCACAAACAGGCTTCTCTATATCCCACTCACAATGCAGCTCTCACACTTAACTCTTCAAGATATCAAGCAAGTAACGCGAAAAGCTGGGACATCATTGATCTAGTTAAATGGTAGTTGTACTTGGTCCAGACCAGAGTTTGGTGAGTTTAAATTCCAAGACTGAAACAAACCTGAGCACAAATATTACAAAAGGAAAAACATCTTGAGCCCAGACTAGCTTTTCATCGGGCTCTTAGTGAGCTTCTCCTTCTGAATCTTGATTCCTCCTCAGTGATTTTTCTCCAAGCTCTCTTTCAGATTTCAGAATCCTCAGAATTGCTTAAGGAAGGGAGAAATGGTTGAAGATGCAGAATAAGAGTGATATGAAGGAGGGATAGTTGAAAGATGAGAAGAAGATGAAGAGGAGGAGAACAAGGTCCTCCTCCTTGAAAGAGAAGAAGTCAAAGATTAAAAAGAAGAATGAGGAGGTGGAGACCAAGAAGTATGAGAAGAAGAAGATGGAAAGAAGAAGATAAGGAAAACAAGAGGGAGGGAGAGGAGGACATGGAGGAGATAGAGAAGTAGTAAGAAGTAGAAGAAGAGAAAAGGAGGAGGAAGATGACCAGGGAAGAAGAAGAAAAAATGAGGGAAGATGGAAGTAAGGAGAGGACTGGAGTAGAAAGGAGTGAAAGGAGGAGGAGGAGCAAAAGAAGAAGGATGAGATGGGAAGGAACACCAATGAAACAGGAGGAGAAAGGAGGAGAAGGCAAGAAGAAGAAGAGGAAGTGGGAGGAGGAGAAGACAGAAGATGGAGGAGAATGAGGAGGGGGTGGGAGGAGTAGAGGATGAGGAACAAGAAGGTGAAGACAAAGAAGATGAAAAGACTAAGAAGGAGGAGAAGACAAATAGAAGAAGGAGATGGAGAACGCAGATCACCAAGCAGGAGAAGTTTATCCCAGCTTATTGACAGAGCTTTGAGGGGAATGACTTTTAAAAGTAAACAGATTGAGGGATCCACTGTGCCATCTTCTTTTAATCCAATTCTGGCTCCTCTAGCTGTATCTATTGTCTCATCCAGGCTCAGTTAAGCGAGGGTTTGATTACGGTTGACAGGCTCTATAACCAGCTTACGAGAAGGAGCACATGAACATTAGTTGTTCTAGGTTGCATTGTCACCATGAACACACTCATGTTCACAGCTTGAGTAAACACACCTAACACAAAGATAAACATGGCTATGAAAGGTCATGACTATCATCAACACACACTCTGTACTACCAGCGACCAGACCAGCAGTCTAAACTAACTGGCCTTCAATGTTCTCAAATCTGTTGCCATCAACAAGAAAAGGCAGTGATTTTATTCATCCCATTTTCCTTGAAATCCCAATGGACCAGGGAGTGGAGGAAGGACTCATGGCTCTAAAGTGGGGCTCAATGGACCCACAGGGTCCGTGGACGCTCAGTCAGAGGTTTGCATTTTCTTTCTGACCCAACATAAACTTTAACATTGATATAGTTTTTAAAAAGTTCCACAAAGAACCATTTACAAGAGGTTTTCTTTGTAAACTAAGAGCCGTGTAACCAGGAATGTTCTGTTTTTTGCCAAATTTGAGCCCTAAAAGTAGGTCAGAATCAAATCAAGCAACTGAGACAAAAATATCACATTTGTTCATTAATTTATTGAGTGAAATGATCCAGTATTACATATCTGTTAGGGTGAAAGTAATGTGGAACAACTGTTTTCAGTCCTGCACTAATTCCAGTTTATTCTCTCCATACAAACCAGCTTCAGCTCTGTTCTGTTGGTGGGTTTCTCCCATAAACTGTCAAAGCCTAGGTGCTTCAGGTTTATGTGTTTGGTTTTATCGCCTATTAACTATATTAACTCTCAGTGTTGTTTAAAATGAAGATCAATATCTGTGTGTTTAAATTTGTTTAAATGGTTTCAGTCGTTCAATGCTATGATGTTTATGGGATCTTCATGGTTAAGCACGATTTTTATTCACCAACAAATTACAAAAGTATTTATAGGAGACAGTCACACACCGCATTGTTATTTTCAGGAGATCCAGGTTATTGTCTTTTAGATGGGCATAACATAATTAAAGTATTTGAATTAATTTTGTCTCCAAAACTTGTTTTATTTTATTTTATTTTTTTGCTTATCAGGACTTTACATCTCAGACATAATTTAGGAAATTGATCATCTAAAGTCATTTGTAATAATTAGACAATGATATTTAAATTGAGTTCTTTCTAACATTTTAAGAAAATCCAATAAATAATGTAAACCTGAATATCCTCTCTTATTTTTGCTATTTATGTATCTATCAGTATATCCCTTCTCATGACTTTTAAGTTGAAATTTGTTCAATGTGTGAGCAAAGAGAGAAAACAGCCTCTACCTTCTCATTTCCCACTGAACCAAATAACTGGGTCAGCAATATCATTAGCCCCGCCCCTCTGGCTGCATGCAGGTTGAACATGTACATGTGGACAGAGCAGTAAGCATGCAGACTCGGGTCGAAGGTTTGAAGAGTTAAAGGCATTTATTTACCCACCAATCAAAATATACTGTATTTGTACTGTATATATATATATATATATATACATATATATATATATATATATATATATATATATATATATATATATATATATATATATATATATATATATGTGTGTGTGTGTGTGTGTGTGTACATATCTTTTATGATATATTTACATTAATGGTATATATCAAATGTCTGTATGGGCGCACACACATACACACACATACACACACAGACACACACATACACGAACAAATAGCCATAGGGGTGTATAGTCTGCATTTCCATGCAGAATCAGTTTTGCTCCCTGTTTTTTTCCTGTGCTGGTTCCACCGTGACGTCAGCTGTGTTGAAGGCTGCAGGCTGGTGATAACTCCACCACTGCTTCCACTCAGCCAGGCGACACGCCGTGACGAGCCGGCTGCCGCCCGGGCCGCTGCATTTTAATTGGCAACTTAATAAGAAGCTTTTGTTCACAGCGGAGCCTATATCAGTAAATTTCACCAAAAGAAATGAGCCTCTACTGAGAAGCAGGGCTGGCGGAGTGAGGAGTCACTGCTCTTCATGTTGCTGTTTTCGTAATTTGGTTAATTCTTCTACAGAATCCCATTCATTTGTTTGTTTCAATGTGTTTACAGCCTTCAGTGTAGCTCTTATATTACGTATAACTGTGTATAAACCATGAAAACACTCACTGTATGCAGGGTTGGGAGGATAGCTTCATAATGTAATCTGATACAGGTCAATAACGACCTGTTAGAATATCAATGTAATGTAATCCGGTGGATTATGTCATCTGATCACTTTCCATTTCTTTGGGACTAGTTCTCTTTTTAGCCTTTAGAACCTGAACACCATTTTTTCCTTATATGTTTTATTAATTATGTACGTATTAATATTATCTCTTCTCAGGACTTTTATTCTGAATTTTGAACACAGTGTGAGCAAAGAAATAGAGCAAACAGCCCATTAAGGTCACCAGCTCCGCCCCCTCTCTCTGATCAGTCAGAGTCTGTGTGCAGGTTGAGCATCAGCTCCGCCCCCTCTCTCTGATCAGTCAGAGTCTGTATGCAGGTTGAACATCAGCCCCGCCCCCTCTCTCTGATCAGTCAGAGTCTGTATGCAGGTTGAGCATCAGCCCCGCCCCCTCTCTCTGATCAGTCAGAGTCTGTAAGCAGGTTGAGCATGTACACGTGGACAGAACAGTAAACATGCACTGGAATCTCCTTTGGCATTTAAACTGGGATTTATTTCAGTTGGGAACAAGTGAGTTGACAGTTTGAGATTTGCTGTACCATATATGTGTTTCTCCCAAATAATTAGGATCTATGTGTGAGAAAATGTTGGATCAACATTGTATGATAAATTATATGGTACTGAAATACTGCATTGCATGTCTTTTTTGATTGTCGTGGATGTATTAGATGTGATCTTCTCACTTTACTTAAAGCCAGTGAAGAGACCACATAAAGGTTTAATGTATTAAAGGGAACTTTCTTTCAGGTGTAATGGCACATTTATAAATACTTCATTTAAGAAATCACATCTGTGTTAAAATGCATTAGAACTTGTAATAAAGGTAAAGGTTCTCATAGGCCCACTGGTATCCAATCCGGCAATCATCCAGTCACAAGGCTGGTTCCTGATCCACCAGGCCACGGCCATGCATGTCACTATAAGTACTTACAGGGGTTGGACAGTGAAACTGAAACACCTGGTTTTAGACCACAATAATTGATTAGTTTGGTGTACTAGGGCCTCCTTTTGTGGCCAATACAGCGTCAATTCGTCTTGTTAATGATATTTTTTGGACCCAATCCGGGTTATCACCCCAACATCCCTTTCAGACAGCTTCCTCTTACGTCCACAGTTAATCCTGTTGGATGTGGTTGGTCCTTCTTGGTGGTGCTGACATTACCCTGGATACCGTGGCTCTTCATACATCACAAAGACTTGCTGTCTTGGTCACAGATGCGCCAGCAAGACATGCACCAACAATTTGTCCTCTTTTGAACTCTGGTATGCCCCCCATAATGTTGTGTCCATTGCAATATTTTGAGCAAAACTGTGCTCTTACCTGCTAATTGAACCTTCACACTCTGCTCTTACTGGTGCAATTAATGAAGCTTGACCACCAGGCTGCTCCAATTTAGCCATGAAACCTCCCACAATACAATAACAGGTGTTTCAGTTTCATTGTCCAACCCCTGCATATAAGTAATTATACAGGCTGAAGACAGTGATTATATGGTACTATGGATGCCACACACTGCACTTTAGTTAGTTTCAGCCGCACAAGCTGATTGGTTTTGAAGCATTCGAACCGGGCCGCTATCTTGCTACACTAACCCGACTAACCCGAGCAGAAGGAAACTGAAAGGATTAAGACTGTGTGGTGGACCTGGAGGTTAATTCACCAGGAATACCCCATAGACAGCACCAGTCCGTCACAGGGAACCACACACAAATTCAGCAACCATGTGCATTTTTGGGAAACAGGAGGAAACTGGAGTACCTAGAGGAAACTCCTGAAGACAGCAGCGCTAGCGTGGACCGAACCCACAACCCCAGGTCCCTGGAGCTGTGTGACACGTGCACTACCTGTTGCGTCCCATGCCCTGATTTTCTGATTAGATAATTAAATGAAAAGTATGAAGACTTAAGAACTTTCTTGGAACTAAACAGGTCTGTTGTTTGTTTCCGAGCACAGCCTTGTCATATGTTGCATGAATGATTTACCACAATTGCATAATGATGCATACTGCAAGAATCATTAATGAACATGTGCTAAATCAGGCCTAATCCATTTATCATTCATAGGGAACCGTCTGTCTGTTTCTCAGCGCACGCCTCAGCCTGCAGACTCCGAAGATCACTTTTCATCTGGGTGCAGCATTGGCTATTCAGCTGCTTGCTTCACAGACATTAGAGTGCTTGAGAAAAAGCTAAAGTCCCTCAAATCAGTCAGACCTCATTATTTTTATTTATTTTTTTGCTCCCCTGCTCCTGGGTCAGGTAGGGTAAGAAGCCCCTGAAGCCCTGATTAATAGCTTGCTCAAGAACCTTGTTACTTGTGTCTCTAATCAAATCCACGCCCCGTGTCTGGTGAGTGGAGGACGCAACCCGAGCACTCTGGAACATCTGTTGGGGCTGGGCCTCCTCTAATGCTGACAGGGAGAGCTGTCACAGAGAGTTTATGCACAGGGGAAGGGAGAGTGAGCAGCAGGTACGGCACACAGAAGTGCTAGATGACAGAAGGAAAACAAGCCTGGGTTTTTCTACAGTCTTGGGAAGAGAGCATCGCCAATCAGCAGCAGGAGAACCACAGCAGGCTGCTGACACTGGAACTGGGCAGTTTGTGAACCTTTTTGAATTAAAAGTAGATAAGAAGAACCAACTCAAACAAATGAGACAAAATCTCGCAATTGGTTATAAATGGAAATGATCCAAATTGGACCTTTATCTGAGGAGCTCAGAAGAAGACAGGCCAGAAGTACACTGGAAAGATGTTTTGTGAGAGCAACATGAGAGCAACAGATCTTTTTAGTTGAGAAGTGATATGTTCGGAGAAAGGATAAACTCATCCCATCTGTTAAACATGGTGGTGGTAGAATTATGTTTTGGCTCTATTTTGCTGCATCTGGGATGGCTTGCCATAATTTATGGAACAACGACATTTTAATCATACCAGCAAATTCTAAAAGAAAATGTCAGGATATCTGTCTGCAAGCTGAACCTGAAGAGAATGTGGGTCAGGCAACAAGACGATGACCCTAAGCACAAAAGTTGTTTTACTAAAGAACGATTAAAGAAGTGTTAATTCAATAGAAACATTGTGGAAGGACCTGAAACAAGCAATTCTTAGGAGGAAACCCCTTACATAACAAAACTGAAGCTAAAAATATTTAGTTGCATTTATTGCGTAACATTTTCAGTCACAGGCATGTAATATAGAATCATTTTCCTCAATAAATAACTGAACAAGTGTAATGTTTCCTTCCCATTTATTTAATGTGGATCTCCTCAAGTAATAATAGTAATTATACTTTTTTAATTAACCCTCTGCATTTAACCCATCCTCACACAGTGATACACATTAGCTGGCAGTGAGCCCACATGCCCGGAGCAGCAGGCAGCCCTGTCAGGGTTCAGGGATTCGAACCAGCCTCCTGGCTGGGTCCCGAACCACCACACCACAGCTGCTCCAAATATATGTCAGGGGAGAGTACAAGAGATCAGTGGACGCAGTTCCCCACTGCAGTCGAGATTCCCACATTTAAGGAATTTGCAAGGGTCAGCACAACCCGAGTGTAATTGCTGAGCCTTACCTTGGGCGAACCACCTTCATGATCATAGTCTCACCCATTCCAGGTAAGCATGGTAAAATAATTAACTCTAATTATTAATTTGATGACCAATGGTGAAGTTTTTGGTCATTTAGAAAACGTTTAAACACCACTGTAATGACTTTAGGATGGTGTTTGTTGTACTGTTGATTACTGTCGTAGTTTCTTATTTCTGACTATTCGATTTCTTTCCAAAGAAAATGGGAGAAAATGGCATACAGTGATAAAAAGTCAAGCTAGACATGATCCGTGGCCAGTGTCCAACCCCTCAAGTGATCCAGCCTGCTTCTATGTATACATCTGAGTTTGAAGCAGCCTGTTCTGTTAGCCACCATATCCGTTTCCCATTCGCATTGTTTCCAGCCATGCTGACCCAGATGTTTTATAGCTCTAAGGGAAATGTCTGCCTGGGGAAACTATTGCTTCAGTCTAAATATGCCAGTTGCTATTGGAAAATAAATATTTCATTTGGCCTAAACGGATCGTCCAGTTGCACAGCGACATTAAAGCACTGAGCAGCTTTCAAAAGAGCTCCTTCACAAATGTCGTTCACTTTTCTTCTGTCTGCTTTGCTTGTTAATAATGTGAACAAATGGCCATGAAACGCTGGGAGTGATTGTGTTTAAACAAGCTCTAAGAAATAAATGATTCTGTATGTTTCTGCAAATCTGTCTGCAAATCAATGAAGCTCAGAAAAAGAGCCTGCAAGTGAGATCTCAGTTCAGTAAATGAAGCTACCACAAGTGTGTTTAGGAGAGGTCAGAAATGCAAGGTTTATTCGAGGTAAATGAACGCTGGAGCCGAGGCCAGATCAAAAGGACTAATGGATGAACAACATGAAAAGAGTGACTGGAGAAGTTAGACAGTAGTCTGCAGTACTGCTTTTAAGTTTTTGGAGATGCTTAACCAACATAGACCATGTTTTCATTTGAGTTTGATTGGTTAACTGGCCAACCAACATGAGCTGCTTAGTCAACTGGTATGACCATGCTCATCCTAACCAGTATTCCCCAGCTGGTTGACTGGTAGGACCAAGCATGACCAAATGGTTCAACCAGCTTGGATATTCTGGTCAGGTTGGCCAATTAGTGTGGTGACCAAACTGAACATGTAGTGTAACCAGTATGACCAGCCTGACCATGTTGATTGTCCAGCATGACTGGTTTACTGGCATGAACAAGCTGGTAAGGTTGACCATGGTCATAGCAGTTGACTAGCCTGGCCAAGTTGGTCAAGTTAACCAGCATGATCAGTATGACCATGCTGGCCCTCCAGCAGAATCATCTTGACCAAACTAATCAATCAGTATGACCAGCTTGAAGATAGCATGGATATTTCTGGTTGGTGGACTATTCTCAGTCCAGTGGGGACATTGAGGACAGCACTGCTGTGTCTGATCCACTCATACCATCAACACACACTAACACACCACCACCATGTCAGTGTGACTGCAGTGCTGAGAATGAACCACCACCCACATAACAGCTGCTCTGTGGTGGTCCTGTGGGGTCCTGATCATTGAAGATCAGGGTGAAAGGAGGAGAATAAAGTCTGCAGAGAAACAGATGAACTACAGTCTGGAATTATAGAACCACAAAGAGCTCCTGTGTGATCGGAGGAGCTGAAATGTGATGCTATGCTGATTAAGAGCTTTGTTGCATACCGACATAGGGTATGTTACTGCCTGAATGACCAGCTTTTCCTGCATACAGACTCTGACTGATCAGAGAGAGGGGGCGGGGCTGATGCTCAACCTGCATACAGACTCTGACTGATCAGAGAGAGGGGGCGGGGCTGATGACATCACTCACAAAATCTAACAAAAAATGTAGGCACAAGTAAATTGTTGATCAAAACAACAAAATTATAAAAAAAAATATACAAAAAAAATAAAATAAATAAATACAAATTTGAGGGTAGGGTCTCCTGTTTTAGGTTAAATAAGGTTTTAAAGGTTAAATTTAAAGGTTAAATAAGGCATCATTCATTATTAACTGACCTAGATTTGTCTGAACCTTCTCCCCACACTCACATATGTTTGTATTTGTAACCATAATTTCCTCCAAACACAACAAGAGACAAATTGCGAGGCCTGCATAATTGACACCATTGATGAATGACTGTATAAATAAGCAGTGGAGGATCTGCCGAATGGAGGAACTCTGACGAGTCATTAGTGACAATTTTCCTCAAACGCATCCTTCAGTCAGAGAAACTTCCACAGTCAAGAGCTTCACAGCAAAGGCGAGTGAGGACGCTATTTCTGAACACATGGGAGTGTCTCCCTCTCATGCTAATTTATCCTCTTTATGGCCAGGCTAATGAAATGATCCCCCTGGGCAATGCCAGAGAATTAGTACTAATGTGTTCACTTATCATTGTTCATGCCCGTGCCAAAAGAAAACACATTTTAATGCTCTGGAGCACAGAGCAACTGCCCACACTGGTTCATTCTGTGCTGTTCACGTTAAGAGGATCTGCACATATCTGTGCTTCACTCAGTCGAAATCACAGACACTGCTGTTTCCACAAACACTGACTCCCTGCTCTTTCACTGAGGTTGTACCCTGCTTTTCAGTGGGGTTGTACCCTGCTTTTCACTGGGGTGGTACCCTGCTTTTCACTGGGGTGGTACCCTGCTCTTTCACTGGGGTGGTACCCTACTTTTCCTGGGGTTATACCCTGCTTTTCACTGGGGTGGTACCCTGCTTTTCCACTGGGGTTGTAACCTGCTTTTCACTGGGGTGGTACCCTGCTTTTGCACTGGGGTTGTACCCTGCTTTTCACTGAGGTTGTACCCTGCTTTTCCACTAGGGTTGTACCCTGCTTTTCACTGGGGTGGTACCCTGACTTTCCACTGAGGTTGTAACAGGCTTTTCCACTGGGGTGGTACCCTGCTTTTCACTGAGGTTGTACCCTGCTTTTCACTGAGGTTGTACCCAGCTTTTAACTGGGGTGGTACCCTGCTTTTGCACTGGGGTTGTAAACTGCTTTTCACTGAGGTTGTACCCTGCTTTTCACTGGGGTGGTACCCTGCTTTTCACTGAGGTTGTACCCTGCTTTTCCACTGGGGTGGTACCCTGTTTTTCACTGGGGTGGTACCCTGCTTTTCACTGGTTGTCTACCCTGCTCTTTCACTGGGGTTGTAACCTGCTTTTCTGATTTAATTGGATTTAAATTGGTCAATGACAATAATTACATGTTGATGATGATGATGATGATGATGATGATGATGATGATGATGATGCTGATTGTATAGAAAATGTTTTAAACAAACAGCCACAGTCTGCTCTCTGTTTACCTCATTTAGGCTTGGTATTTGTTCTTCATGTGTCGGAGATATTGGTGCATTTCATTAGCATGCACATTTCATGTGGAGCAGTTAAAAGCAAGGCTAGCGTGGCTAATTGCTGCATATCCTGTAATTATTCTCTAGTGCAGGGATTTTGAAGGGGAGCGAGGGCGGGGAGGGGAGGGGGGGTCTACGGAGGAAACAATTATTGTGCTTACGTAAAGCTCTACACTATGCCAGTGGTATTGTAGACCAGTGTAAACCATTATCAACTGGCCACAAAAGGAAGAGTGGTCAGTCAGGAGTGGAATAGGGTCTAATAAATGTCTTTGGAGCTGAGACAATGGTGTTGAGTGACAAACTATTGTTGAAGAAGTATGTAAATCTGATGTCTTAACAAAGAAGTAAGTACAGTAGGATTTTTAAAAATTCAGCAGAAAAGTGTCTGTTCTATTGGATTAACAGTGTTGTATGTAGGAATAATCAAAAAAACAATGATTTTTATAAGTCGTTAAGCAATCTTGGCCAGACCACAGCTATAATACAGGTCTCTGAGCCAATAACAGGAAACAAATAACGAAATATAATTTTAAACCTGGCATTAAGATGCATCCTGGGTGATCCGAGCATGAGCGGTCAACACAAAGTACAGGTATGAACGGGGTACAGCGCATCCTGATCTGTCCAAGTGCATTCAGAGGTGGTCAGAGACGCATTTGAGATGCATATAATATTCTTGTGAATCCTCGTGTGAACTTCAGTGTCTCACCGTCTGTATTAACCAATCACACGTTCCACGGTCGACTGTCAGCAGAGCACGCTACAATACAAAATAAACAATGTATAATGGTGATACTTGTTGCTTGTGCAGAAGTGAAAATAAGTCAGTGTGTGAACAGAGCAGACTGTGTGTATTTTCCAATATTGGTTTACTTTTATATTCTATTTCATTCTATTCTAATATACTAATTCGGGCTGAATCTTCTCTGAGTTATTTTTATCGCTTCTGTTTTTGGTTTTCTGTTCACTGTTTATTATATGAACTCAATCAAACAGTTCCTTCTCATAAGTAGAAAGTATGATTGCATAGTAGCGATGATGAAAATAACACGGCAGTGGATACCAGTGTGGCTGATTCAGCACTTCAGCAGATTACATTTCAACTGTGTTTCAACAGCATTGTATTAAATTTTTCTCTCTTTATTGAGGAACAAAAATCTTTTCAAGTGGAAATCTCAGTGTGGGCACACCACAGGGCACAGTTGTGGGTCCCTTACATTACTTATGTAACAATATGTGCTTAAGAAACACATTTCAGTTTTAAAATGCTTTGTTCACTAAACATATTTTATTATCCCTTTATTTGATCTCATATAAAAGCCCAAGGTTAGGGTTGTAAACTGAATATTATTTACATTAATTATATCAGTAGATTTGTTGACTTTGGACAAAATCTAAATGTTCACCGGTGATGTCATTCCAGGTGTGCAACGTTTAGCAGCTATAAATGTGAATGTTCCCTAACAGCACTAGTTATTCCAGTTTTTACAATAACAAACCCCTAAAATTGAATACATCAGTACAGTTCTTTACATTTTGGACACAGAACACCAGTTAAATGTTGAAAATGGCAGAATCCTATCGTGTTTGGAGCTGCAGCCCAGTGCACAATAGATTAGGTCTGTTTTTCCCCTTTGCCTGTTTAGCAGCACTAAAGCTGCTGCTGGTGGTATTAAACCCAATGAAGGAAAGTGAAATCAAATTCCCATAAAGGCACTGATAGTTATTATTATTATTATTATTATTATTATTATTATTACTATTGTTATTATTATTATTGTTGTTGTTGTTGTTGATGTTGTTGTTGTTGTTGTTGTTGTTTTTGTTGTTGTTGTTGTTGTTGTTTTTGTTGTTGTTGTTGTTGTTGTTGCATTTAAGTACACGTGAAGCTTTGTTCATTAAACAATGGCATAAAGTGTATGACTGAGTGTATAATGATTTTAAACTGATTATAATCACATACATATCCAATGAGAACCATGTATCTCCATTCTGGATGAATAGACCAATAGAAATGCTCTAAAATTACTGTTAATTACTCTTATTCTTCACTGACTTCCATTCAGATTTAAGAGCATTTTGATTTCTCCTGTAAAGTTGTTGGAGATACATGTTTTCACTGGACAGCGATGATGTATGTGTGTGTGATGGTCAAGGACCTTTTTAAAACCCTTAATTTCGTTTAGTGTCTCTTCTTCCTGCTGTTGTTAGAGGACGTCTCTACTGTCCAGGAAAGACTTTCTACAAGACCCTTGCTGTGAGAATTTGATTGCATTCAGGCACAAGACCATTAGAGTGGTCAGGATTTTGGATGATCACCACCTTACCTCATCCTCAACTTCCCAACTCATCCGAAAAGTATTGGATGGAACTCATCCATCATTCCAGATAACACAGTTCCACTGCTCCACAGCTCAATACTAGGGGGCTTTAAACCCCTCTAGCCCACGCCTGGCATTTTTATCTGCTCCACAGAGTCCTATTTGATTGACTGGACAAGCTGTGTGTGCATTTGCACATCTGTGTCAGTTGTGATTTGATGGAGAGCGAAGTGTAGAGTGACAGTGTGACATGATTGAGTATTTGGCTTCACTCCTTCTTCACCTCTCTGGGCCTTTTGTGTTCTGTCAGGCTTTCAGTGCTGAAGCTTCGCTTTCTTACACCCCATCACCATCAGTCAGGCTGATTCTTCTCACCAAAAGCAGGCATTACGAGAGAGACGGAAAGCAATCCACTCTTCTGAAAGCTGCATAACAATGAACAGAGAGACAATGGGCATTCCCGGGGCACCCTGGGTGAAGTGGGGCTGGGAATGGTATTTGTTAGTGGTGTTACTTGAGGCTGGACTTCATGGCTGGTACATGAACAAAGAAAGGCCATATGTATAAGCAGAAGACATAGTAATTTTAAATATTGCCTCAAAATAACTAAACCAGCTGATTAAATTACATAATTTCATATGTAATGTTTAGATTTGACAAAACTTTTTTCATACCTTTTCTGATTATCATTATTTATTTCCAGAAATTACCTCAGAATGGGTTAAATGTCAAATTGGACATTAATTAAAGTGTTGGAATCGTTCAGTGTGTTATACAGACTCTTTGAAACAAAACTACACTTTAAAAATCAGGTGGTTTTGTCTCACAGAGCAAAATGTTATAAATGACACTACATGTTCAAGTGGTGGGCTCAAATGTGTTATTTATTATTTTATTTAGAAACAAAGTAAGTGATTATATATACATATAATATATACATATATATATATATATATATATATATATATATACATATATGGTATGTATATATATTAAAATATGCATTTTTTTTTCTCTCATCAGGAGTAGAAAATACTTTCTCTCAAAATCCCAAGGTTGGAAACTCATCATCCAGAGTGCTTTCTAACCTGAAATTGAGTTATTTGTAATGAATTTTCTAAATTCTTGCAGTGATGAATATTCTTATTATTTTTGTTTACAAAGTGTATCAGTATTGTCCCTTCTCAGGACTTTTATTCTGAAATTTGAAACAGCACCTCCCTTCTCATCTTCCCTATAATGCAATAGCTGATATCATCAGCCCCGCCCCCTCTCTGATCATCAGTCAGTGTCTGTATGCAGGTTGATCATGAACATGGGGACAGAGCAGTAAACATGCACTGGAAGCTCCTTTGGCCTTTAAACTGGGATTTAATTCAGCTGGAACATAGTTGGAAAGTGCGGATCTCGGGATTTAATACTTAACATAATAAATATAAATACATGAATGAATTATATTAAAAGTTTACTCTTTTCAAAATTATGAATATATGAACTTTCATATCATGATCTTTTTCATGATATATTTTTAAAGATGCACTAGTGCTAGAATAGACATTGACCACATAATTTGGCAAAATGCATTTAAATATTCTGTTTATCAGTTAAAGTTTAACATGTCGGTTGGGAAAATTATATCACATAAAATACTTCTTAGTACATTTGTCTGTAAACCCTGACTGCAGCCGCCCACTGCAGAATAAAGAGACAGATTCTCTTTCTGGGAGAATCTCTGGAAAGTCAGCTTTAAGACGCACCGGTTGTCTATTAGGCTTATGACAGGTCAGAAATCAGGAGTCACATATCCACACACATTAATGCCATGCACACACACACACGCGCACACACACACACCTCACACACACACACACACACACACACAAAGCAGGCCTGCTGCTCCTCAGCCCATTTGGACGTGGAGGGAGAAAGAAGGGACATTGTTCACGGTGCAGGAAACACAATGGAGAGGAGAAAGAGTCCAGCTGGAGGAAGACACTGGGGATACTTAGTATGCTATTCACACTATAATGCCTGGGCTAGCGTGAGGGAGGCGAGGGAGGCAGGGAGGCTTAGGGGGAGGCGAGGGAGGACTGGGAGTGAAGAGCATTTTTAATTATCAGCTTATGGGTGATTAACCCCTGTCAATGTGAATCGTAGCACCCAGCGTCACACATTGGGAATGAGGACTAATGACTGTCAGACTGTGTGTGTGTGTGTGTGTGTGTGTGTGTGTGTGTGTGTGTGTGTGTGTGTGTGTGTGTGTGTGTGTGTGTGTGTGTGTGTGTGTATAAAGGTGGTGTGTGTGTATGTGTGTGCGCAGTGTGTGTGTGTGTGTGTGTGTGTGTGTGTGTGTGTGTGTGTGTGTGTGTGTGTAATGCTCAATAAAATGAAATGATAAATATGTAGAATATTAAAATGTCCAAAAAAAGGTCGATCCTGGTTTGTGATTGGTCGCAGCTCTCTCTGTGGAGTCAAGATGCCCAGTTTGATAGAAGTTTTTCTCAGAAGTTTCTGCATTCTCCCAAAAAGAAGACTCCAAGAAGACATGTTCAGAATTAGCCAGGATGAACTGCATGATTTGTGAGAGACTTAAGAAAGATTAAACCCTGTCCAGTTGTATTCCAGTCCCAAGGCCCAATGATTCCAGGCAGGTAGGTTCCTGACCCGATGTGACCATGAACAAAAACAAAGAGGATAATAAGAATAAATGCTCACACTTTGGGTTCCAATAAGAAGTTTCAAAAATGAGCAAACTGGTTGATCAATATCACCAAAGCTAACTATCAATCATCATAACTAAACTGGGAGAACCAGCAGGACCAATCTCTTGATAAACTTGCATGTGATGCATCTAAACTGGTGGACCATCATGACAAACTTTATTGACACATGTTTGCTGATTAAACTGGTTGATTAGGTCTTATCTTTTTGTCTATGTTGTTAAAATGTTTATTTCATAAAGCTGCTCTCAGACAACATCATCAAATCAAATCAGATCAAAATTTATTTGTATTGCACTTTTTCTACAACTGATGCTGAGATTTTTGTTGGGAGGACGAGGATGGACAGGATTAGAAATGAGCAGATCAGAGGGACAGTGAAGGTGGAGCAGTTTGGAGATAGCCAGAGAGGCCAGGTTGAGATGGTTTGGACATGTGTTGAGGAGGAACAGTGGATATATTGGACAAAGAATGTTGGAGATGGAGCTGCCCGGCAGAAGGAGAAGAGAAAGAAGAAGAAGAAGAAGAAGAAGAAGAAGAAGAAGAAGAAGAAGAAGAAGAAGAAGAAGAAGAAGAAGAGGAAGCTGGAGGAAGAAATGATGGGAGGAACCAGGCTCACAATGGGAGACTCCTCCTCCTCTGCTCAAACTACTTATACATGGTTAGAAGACACTGGACCCCCACACATCTGTTCTAATACTCTGGTGACTGAAGTAACGATAGTTTGATGGTGAACATAATTGTAACAGAAGCAGATAATTAGGGTCTCTGCAAATGTCTGTATGGTTGGTGATGCAGGTTGGAACTAGTCCAGGTCCAGTAGCCAGAAGACCAACCTGATTGAACACTATCAGCAAACTGGTAGACCGGTATGACCAAACTGCTCGACCTTGATTAGATTCTCCATCATGACTAAATTGGACAGATATCATGGTGATTGACCAACAGGACAAAACTGGAGGACTGGCATGAATAAGTTGACTGGTGTGACCAAGCTGATTGACCAAATTGGTGGATCAAGATAACCAAACTGCTCAATGATTGTGACCAACCTGATTGACCAGCATGATGACCAAACTGGTGGATCATGATCACCAATCTCATTGTCCAGTGTGACCAACCTGATTGACCAGCATGATGACCAAACTGGTCGACCAGTGGGACCAACCTGATTAACCAGTATAATGCCTAAAACTGGTTGAGCACTATCAGCAAACTGGTCAACCAGTGTGACCAACCTGATTGACGTATGATGATTAATGTGGTTGATCCTTATAACCAAACTGGTTGACCAAAAGAAACGGCTCAAACAGCAGGAACAAACTGATGGGGAGAAGCAAGAGAAGATAAACAAAACTGGTCAACCAGCCTAAACAAACTGGTAGAACAGCAGGAGGACCTGTGAGAGACCCTGGGCACCAGCCGAGCTGAGCTGCAGTGCTATATTAAAGGCAGCAGCAGTAATATTTAAAAGCTTGCAGGTGTGGAGTCTCTAACTGGGCCTTAATACTGCTTATAGTGTGTGTGTGTGTGTGTGTGTGTGTGTGTGTGTGTGTGTGTGTGTGTTTATGTATACCATATGTGTTGTGTGTGCATGTTTGTGAACATACTGTAGTTTTACAATTGAACTGTAGGCTCTGCCTCCTAACATCTGCAATAAGCCCCGGTCTGTGCACCGGGCCCAGCGGTCAGGGGGTATTTACTGCCCCTTCCTGCCTTTAATTCAGCCAGCTCTGGCTGAGTGACAGCTGGTAAGTATGCAGTAAATTATGTAAAAAAATAAATACAGTGCTGCCACTTAGTGAGTGTTTATATTATAGGTTATAAATATCGTTTTCGGGATTTGTGTGAAGTCAGTACAGATGAAAGCCATAGACGCAGAAGAAGCTGATGAAGACCTGTTTAGCTGGTCCATTTGCACAGCAAAATTGGTTGACCAGAATGACCAAACTGGATCATTACAATCCCTAACATGACTGAACACCATGGCCAAACTGGTTGACCCACAGTACAAAACTGGACAATTGGTATGACCAATGTGATTGATCAGAATATCTAGCATGACTAAATATGACAAACACCATGACCAAACTGGTTGACCAGCAAGACTAAAAAAGAAATGACTGGCATGACCCAGTTGGTTGATCAACATGGCCAAACAGGGTGAGCAACATGACCACACTGATCGACCACAGTAACCAAACTGGCTCACCAGCATGACCAGAATGGACAAACTGGTGAGCAGCATGACCAAATTAGACATGTATGACCGAAATTCCCAAAATTGTTGACCATCATGGCCAAATCACATTACCAGCATGATAAGCATGACCAACCCATTTGAAAAGCATGACCAAACTGGTTGATTAGATTCTCTAACATGAGTAAACTGGAGTGACTAACAGCACAATTCTGGAGGACTGGCACGACTAAACTGGTTGAGCAGCAGGACGAAACTGGAGCATAGGCACGACCAATGTGATTGATGCATGATGCATGACTAAGATGGACAGACACCGTGACCAAACTGGTTGACCATCATGATCAAACTGGTTTACCAGCAAGACCAAAAAAATAAATGACTGCCATGACCAAACTGGTTGATCTCCATCACAAACTTGATGACCACAATGACCAAAGGGGTAAACCAGCATGACCAGATTAGACACACTGGTAGACCTAAATGACTGGCATGACCAAACTGGTTGGTCATGATTGTTGAACTTGACTTGTTGACTCAGAACACGTAGAACCTTTATAAAATGGTTCTATATTGTTCATAAAGGGCTACACTATTGTGAGTCAGAGGAACATTTCAGGACACACTTTTACCCTGTTTTGGCAGCACACTGGCCTGCATTCAACGTTCAACACACACACACACACACACACACACACACACACACACACACACACACACACACACACACACACACAGCAATGAAAGGAATAATAAAGTGTGTGATGTTAATGGCAGCTGTCTGAAAGGTTCCGGCTCTGATCCGACACAGTTATCAGATATCAAACTTCATTAAAGGCGAATCCTTATCAAACTCTTTTATGTCATATTTTGTTCCTCATATCATCTAAGACGTTGGAGTCGTTCTCAGCGGTTCTGCCAACGTGCAATCTGACCATCTCCATCCTGACCATTCTCACCATTACAACACAAACACTCTGGAGGATGTTTCTCAGGTTTATCTGCGTCGCTGCAATCAAAGAGGACCATACGGATTCTGAAGCTGACTGAGGCTCTGCAGGGACGCTCTCCATGTAGCCAGAAGTGATAATTATATGTTGAGGCATGCAGCGTAACGTATGTGCTGTCAGTCACCGAGACCGTGTTCCTATATCCGTCACGCTGAGATCAGTTGCACCTTCTGGAGCACAGTGAATGGGTGGAAACATCTGGATTCGCTCAGCTGGCCAGAGCACTCAGAGAGGGGATTCTGGTGGATTGAGCTTGAAATATCTGTCCAAACCTGGCGGCCTTTCAGACATAGTTTCTTAAATATTTGTTGGGTTTTGGGATCACGTTTCACAATCAGGTTCTTCACAATGTTTAACAGGTTCTGGTCTCCATTTTCAAACCATGTTATTTTTCCCTTTAACTAAACAAATTCAGTTTAGGATCAGGACCATTCAAACCATCCCCTGATTGTGTACGTCTCCCTAATGTCACCAAAACAGTTCTGATCCATTAAGGTATGAACTCCACAACACATCTCAAAGTGTTCTGTGGTTCTACATCAGATCCAAGTCCTGTAAGTTGTAACGTGGGACCATTATGAGCATCATTGAGTCCAGTTCACTGGTTGTCCTTCCTTGGGGGACATTGGGGAGGTACTGACCACTGCATACTTGCAATTTTTGTATTGCTTTGAAAACTGTATTTACTAAGATGAGATACAGTGTTTGTCACCAAGGTAAGCTTAGCATCTCCCATTGTAAACAGATACAAACATGTCTTGGCTAATTGACCACATCTGGGGTCAGAGATTGATATTTTTCTTCTTTTTTTTGCAGAACTATTATATGAAAAAGTGATGAGTAATTATTACTCTTGTTTGATTGTTTGTTTGTTTGTTTGTTTGTTTGTTTGTTTGTTTGTTTGTTTGTTTGTTTTTACCAAAGTAAATCATGTCAAGGAGCAGTAAGTCCTTTATTTCCTGAAACTGAGTGACCCAGAATCAATACTATAACAGAGGTGACTGACCCTGCGCCTGGAGAGCTCCTTCCTGCAGACTTTAGATTCAACAATAATCCACCCACCTGATCCAACTAATGACTGCCTTCAGAAGTTTCTGATTGGCTAAATGGGATGTTACATTTGGGCTGGAGTTGGAACCTGCTGGAAGGCAGCTCTCCAGTGGTGAACTGACCAGATCTCAAGTCTGGAGGACTATTGAGATGTTTACCAGCCTAGTCGTATCACAACATTTGTATCAAATGAACTAAGATTTGACAGCTTTACGATTCATTTCACTTCATTTCTTCATTTTCCAAGAAGTGCTCAGTGCTCTCCTCCAGGTGGACGGTCATTTCCGGTGGAGTGTACGCTGTGTGCGATTGGCTGCTGCTTCTTGCCAATGTGTACTGGCTGGGAGTGATTGTGTAGAGTGCTGAATGTGAAGCATCCATGGGTATCTAGAAAGGTGCTATATAATATAACATATAGGCAGCATATACTATGTTAGTCGAGAGCTGGTAACCAGCTAGTTTACCAGTATAGATTAAGTTTCCATCTGGAAGATCAGCTTTCCAAACATTGATCATCAAAGACCAGAAGTATTTATGCCAGATATTATTTTCAGGAGATCCTTGACTACTCAAATATGTCTTCATTTGAGATGTAAAAATGAACATCATTTGTATGAATTTGACCATATTTTGAATTATGATGATGATCCAGAGAGTATTTGAGCTAAAAATGCGTTTGTTTAAATACATTATTAATATTAGATTCGTTTATAATAATACATTCTTCAATTCAATTCTTCTGACTAATTATTTATAATACTATCAGTATTTCCTTTCTCAGGGCTTTTATTCTATAATCTGAACGAAATGAAAGAAAGAGGGAAAACTCTTCCTTTCCCATTTTCCTCTATAACCCAATATCTGGGTTAGTGACATCATTAGCCCCGCCCCTCTCTCTGATCAGTCAGAGTCTGTATGCAGGTTGAGTATCAGCCCCGCCCCCTCTCTGGCATTTAAACTGGGATTTAATTCAGTGGGAAATGAACTAATTTTAGCTGTTTTAGATCAATTTACTCGATTACTTGGTAGGGAATATCATGTGATCCTGAGATATGAAGCCTAGAAAATCTTCTTCTTTCGGCTGCTCCCTTTAGGGGTCGCCACAGTGGATCATC
Source organism: Acestrorhynchus altus (assembly GCA_034509495.1). Classification (NCBI taxonomy): domain Eukaryota; kingdom Metazoa; phylum Chordata; class Actinopteri; order Characiformes; family Acestrorhynchidae; genus Acestrorhynchus; species Acestrorhynchus altus. The sequence continues at coordinate 29,646,016 of CM067514.1, forward strand.
TGCCTCCATCTTGCCCTGTCCCCTGCCTCCTCTACTGTTACACCAACCATCTCCATGTCCACCTTCACTACATCCATAAACCTTCTCTGAGGTCTTCCTCTTCTTCTGCCTGGCAGCTCCATCTCCAACACTCTTTGTCCGATATGTCCACTATTCCTCCTCAACATATGTCCAAACAATCTCAACCTGGCCTCTCTGGTTTTATCTCCAAACTGCTCCACCTTCACTGTCCCTCTGATCTACTCATTTCTAATCTTCTCCATCCTCGTCACTCCCAACGAAAATCTCAGTATCAGCATATGAAGCCATGAAAATGGCCATCAGAAATCATATTGATTGAGTTTGAATGATTAATTGATACGAAAACAGTGGGCAGACAGGAGATGTGTGTGAAGGACCAAACTGGATAGGAAACAGTTTCTTCTCTGACGAATCTGACAAAATTGACAACAATGAAGAAAAGCATCGCAAACTGACCTCAGGGGTCTTTATTCAAGATGAGGAAAAAAAGAGAGACAGGGAAACCTCAGGCCTCTAAAACAACAACAGCTCGACTGGGTCGCAGACTGTCTGTCACAGCAGGCTCTGTGTGTGTGTGTGTGTGTGTGTGTGTGTGTGTGTGTGTGTGTGTGTGTGTGTGTGTGTGTGTGTGTGTGTGAGACAGAGAAAGAGAAAGCCTAATGCTACAACATAGAGACAACATTCATTCAATACTATCGAGCTGTTTGCAGACAGTGCAAAAGGCCCAGCCACTGGACCCCCATTGCTCAGCAGTGTGAGTCTGGCAGCTGGCATTAATGCGCTGACATTCAGAGATGAAGCCGTTGCTGGAAAAACAACATTCTCACACATCACCGTGTGTGTCATCCAGTGATGTAACGTAACAGAAGAACCAGACGTGGGTAGATGCATCTAAAACCCCACCTGAGTGAAGGTGTCAGTACTTCAAATAAACGTGGCCTGTGGAAAACCTGTCAGATCCCCAGGAGAACTTCAGTGGAACATCTTAGAACATCTATCAGCAAGGTTGCTACATCATATACGCTACACTGTCCTCCATAACATATCTACAGATGATCATACTGCTGAAAAGAAACAGCCTGGCCAGCTCAGACTGGTCAAGCTAGTTAAGCTAGTTGAACAAATGAGCTCCTGACCAGCAAAGGGTATGTTTTGATCAATGGTTTAGCTAGCAAGAATGATCAACTTGAAAACACACACACACACACACATACACACACACACACACACACACACACACACACACATACACACACACACACACTAACATCAGTAAGATGGTTGACCAGTATGACCAGCATCACCAATCTGGTCAACCAACATGACCATCAAAGATCAAAAGTCAGCAAGTGAACATTCAGTTCTTGAAGGTGAAGAAAAATGGGAAAGTGTACAAGTCTGAGACAGTTTGATGAGAACCAAACTGTGATGTTCTAGATGGCCAGGTCAGAACATTTCCAAAACATCAGGAAGTTCTTGTGGGAGCCACATATATACAGATCTGAGGAGCAGACATGCATAGCTCTGCCTCCTGCTTATTTTAATTGGTGATTTTCTCAACCCATTGCATTTGTTCTGCCTCAGAGGCAGCGCTGACTTCAGAACTGAAATGAGTCGAGATTATGCACGTGCATTTGATCAATTTATTTCTATTAATGGGATCCAAACTGGTTAAATGTAATGTCTGACATTTTAATTAAATTGATTGCATGGTTAAACAGACCCTTGGAAACAAAAATCCAGCTTTAAAATGAGCTGCTTTTGTCTTAAGCACTGACCAAACACACGCTTAGTGCTTAGTAAAGGTCACAAATCAAGGGTCATGAATGTTTTAAATGGTCTTAACATTCTAGAACGGTGCACAAATAGAATTATTGACCTCCTGAAAAATCTGAATTCTATGAGCTCTTCACGCTCTGCTGTGAATCTCAAACAGAAGTCTAAGGCATTATCCCTGCAGACACAGTAATTGCCTTAATTTCTGGTTGTGTGGTTTAAATCACAGCCCTGCTTTCAAATATCAAACGTAATATCTCAGCGAATTTGCGAGGAACTTGCTTGTCATTATCTGCTCCACTTTGCTCGGAGCGACTCTCTGTCTTACAGAATGAATTTGCACAGCTCTGATCGCGAGGCAGAAGAATGAAGACGCTGTTTAATGAGAAATCCAACTCAGTTTCATCTGCTGCTCTTCACATTCGCACCATCGAGAATCCTCACAAACTGGCACTGCACTGGTTTTCCTTTTTTGTTTGCAGAATAGAATTAGAACCGCCACTGTTCCCCCTCCTTCTTTACACTGTCACCCTAGTGACCACATAGCAACAGCCTGGAAGTGAGAACCAGTTAAAAGATACAACCACCTGGCACCTGAGTTCCACCCCATAGCAACCACCTAGGATACCATTGCAACTCTCTATCAACCACCTAGTAAGACCCTAGAGATGACTTTGGAGCACTATATCACCTATCCAGTAACCATTTAGCAACCTCACAGCAACCACCTGTGATACCCTAGCAACCACATAGCAAAATCAGTTTCACCCTGGTGACCACATAGCAACAGCCTAGCAACTCTCTGGCAGTGAGAACCAGTTAAATGGCACAACCACCTAGTAAGACCCTAGCAACCACTTGCTACTATAGCAAAAATCTGGAACTGGAACTGGAACTGAAACACCTGGCAACTAACTAGCAACCTCCTGGGATACCACTGAAACTGCTTATCAACCACGTAGTAAGACACTGGCAATAACTTAGGAACACCGTAGCAACCACGTGGAATCCCCAAGTGACCACCTTGCAAAAATAGTTTCATCCTAGCAACTGCCTAATAGTGGGAGCCATTTAAGCTGTGCAACCACCTGGCAACTAACTAGCAACCACATTGCAACCAACTGGGATATGATCAACCACCTAGTAATACACTGGTAACTGTGTAACAGCCCCACAGCAACCACCTGGGATACCTAACAAACAACAGTTTCATCCTAGTGACCACATATCAACAGCCTAGCAACCATCTGGAAGTGAGAAACAGTTAAACGGGTACAACCACCTGGTAGCAACCACCTAGTAAGATCCTGGCAACCACTTAAGAACATTATATGACCTATTCAATAACTACTTCACAACCTTACAGTAACTACCTGGGATACCCTAGGATCCACCTTTCATCCTAGTGACCACATAGCAACAGCCTAGCAACTGTCTGGAAGTGGGAACCTGTTACTCTTTTAATGTAATAAAGCCAAAGTTAATGTACAGACCAAATGTCGGGGCTTATTGTTTTCATTGCAAACTGTCTTAATAAATGCAATGAAACACTTGTTGACAATAACTGTCTGTCGTGCTGCTTTTTGTCATCTAGTTAACGAGGAGATTGTGGACTCATAAGCTGCAGGTCTTTAGGGTGAACCTGCAGTAATGGCTCCTGACCCTTAGCTTCGTTTATGAGCACAGGACAAGCAGCCTCACAATGAAGCTGTTACAGCAGGCGATGACTTTTACCGTCAGTTGATCGGAGCCACATGTGCGTCTCACTGGGCTGAGAGCAGACTCAAGCTGGCCAGCCAATTTCCCATCAACCTGCCCACACCCCCGTTCCACAAATGTTCCCCATCAAGGAAACACAATGGCCCTTAGTTTTGTGTGTTGTTGATTCAACTCCATTCCATGAAAAGATTCGGCAAATTTCACCATTGGACATCAATCCTGATTGAATCACAATCCATTTTTAATCATGTATACTTACAACTGACCCATTGTCAGAGGGACAGAATCAGAGGGACAGAATCATAATTAAATTGCCACATGGAGCACTTAGCAGCAAAGAGCTCAGAAAGGCATTTAAGAGCAACACCAATCAAATGACAGAAAAAAACACACTAAAAAACAGAGGGAATGCAGCCGTACCGATAGTGGAGGAGGCCTGTAATGCTGTAAGAACAACCAGTCAGTCATTATCTTATCCACTTCATCCTGAAGAGGGTCGGGATGGATCCAGAGCCCACCTGGAGTCATTGGGCACAAGGCAGGAATAGCCCCTGGGCAGGGTGCCAGTCCATCACAGGGTACCACACACTCACACCTAGGGGCAATTTACCATGTGTATATTGGGAGGTGGAAGGAAACGGGCGTACACACCAAACTCCTCAGCGACAGGGACCTGAGTGGGGATTAAAACCACAACCCCAGGTCCTTGGAGCGGTGTAACACTACCTGCAGCACCACTGTGCCACCCTGAGACGAACACATCAGCCAACCAAACAACCACCCTGAGACCAGCATGTGGTAGTGTTGTAGACGAAGCCCACAGCTGGCATGCTAATGCTGCTCTAGTCATGTTGGATAAGTACCGTAGCCAGCATCCTAACTCCAATGATAGCAATATTGGACGAAGCCCATAACCAGCAGACTAACACTATGATAGTTGGACCCATAGTCAGTGACCCAATGCCATGGTGATGACAGCCCATAGCCAGTGTCCCCATGCCATGGTAACGTGTGTGTGTGTGTGTGTATGATGTATGTAGATGCTTATGCACTATATACCCAAGTATAAGAAACTAAGCACCTCTTTAAGTATTGAAGCGCACTCCATAGAAAAGCCCTGACCAATGGAACAGGGTGCTTGGAGCACCATGCCCTGTACTGATGCACCATGCCCTGTACATGCCCCGACATTGGGTGGAGCAACGGATCTTTGGAATGATGAAGCTCCATCACATACTGGGATGAGTTGGAGGGCAAAACGAATCATCTAAAATCAGTGTTGGACATCACTGATGCTCTTGTGCAAAAATAAGTTCTTCAAATTGCTGAACAACACTTAATGTCATAGAAGAACCACTTTTGGTTTGCAAAAATATGAATCATTAAAAATTACCAGGGTTTTAGTAGAGATGTTTGAGTGTAAAGAACCTTTTAAAGTTCAATTGACAACGTACAGGATCCCACACTTACACATCTCTATTACAAGCCCAGCTCTTTATGGGGCCCAACGTGGTTCTACTATAGCACCTCTTAAAGGAGCATTTGAAACACTTTTTTTATTATTAAGTGTGAGGCTGAATGCAATCAAATACTCTAGGCAGTGTTACATCCGGACTAAATCCTTCCAGAAGGCCTGTTTCTCCTCTGTCACTGTACTTAAACTATATATAAAATTCTCAAAGTGCAACTCGCTGCCACCCATGATCACACCGTCCCTTTAACACCATTCAGAGCCGCAGCAAATTACCAGAGCTGCCGTTTTATGGTTTAATCACACGCTGCAGCTCCAGCCTCACACTCGTGCGAATGTAAATACCCCTCTGTCGGGTGTGATTAGCACGAGATGGTGCGGGAGATTCCAGCACACAGAGTCGTTCTCTTTTAACGGCTGGGATCAAAGTGGCTGGAGAGTCTGGAGGTTAAATGAGGTTATGAGCAACAGAATGGTTTGGTTTCTATAGCCTTATTACCCGCTGAGCTGCTGCCGGCTAGAGCCACCACAGCTGGGGTCAAAGGTCATGGTCATAGATGCGGGGTAAAACACAGTAAACAGACTTCATGACCCACAACCACACAAACTTACTTGACGTGAGGTGACGGTCACGACTGATTTTAATTTAAGGTACAGAATTCATTACATAGAAAATAATGCAATGATAAATTACTTTCTGTGATTATAGGTTCAAGTCCACATTTTGCCCTTTTCTGTTGGACCACTGAAGGACCATGCCTAATCCACACCACCACTGCCAAAGCTCCTCTTTCTCTTCCAACTTCCATGCTCTGTCCTTACTTTTCACGGACGTGGTCCAGATTCAAGCATCATCAGCTGAAGCCACTCAAAACTCCAGAAAATGTTCTTTCATTAAACTGGAAATAGTAATTTTTCTGAGTGAGGAGGTATGGTATCAATGTGTTGACCATCATCCCTACAATATCTAATGTCTAACGGGCAGCTGTGGCCTGGTGGTTAGGCTGATGATGGACCATAGCTAGTGTCTTAATGCCACAGTAACGATGGCCCATATCCAGCGTCCCAATGCCACAGTAACGATGGCCCATAGCCAGCGTCCCAATGCCACAGTAACGATGGCCCATATCCAGCGTCCCAATGCCACAGTAACAATGGCCCATAGCCAGCATCCCAATTCCACAGTAACGATGGCCCATAGCCAGTATTCCAAAACGATGGTAAGGATGGCCCATAGCCAGTGTCCCAATGCCACAGTAACAATGGCCCATACCCATCGTCCCAATAGCCACTGTCCCAATGCCGCAGTATTGATGGCCCGTAGCCAGCGTCCCAATGCCACGGTAATGATGGCCCATATCCAGCGTCCCAATGCCACGGTAATGATGGCTCATATCCAGCGTCCCACTGCCACGGTAATGATGGCCCATAGCCAGTATTCCAATACCACGGTAACAAAGCAATTAATTTTCATTAACTTGCATTAAAAATGCTTCAACTCAATTATACTGTTGTGCATACAGTTATTCAGCTGAAAAGAAGGACAACCGCAGTTGTTGCTCTTCTACTCACCAGAGCTTACTCTTAATTCCCCAAATCCCCAACACATAAGGAATATCTCTTTAATATAAGTGCGTACATGTAATAACAACATGCCCCATATGTACTATGTATAAGTAGCTGTAAGTATTAAAAACATAGACATATATATTATTTATGGAATTACATATATGTAGTAATGATATGCCCCATGTCTACATATATAGTATGCAATTACCTACAGAATACATAACAATCTATCCTATATAGGTTGTATATAAAGTTAACACTCTACAAGTGAGATAGGATTCAGCTACATGATCGAAGGTGTTTGAAGGCCCACTCACAATTATGGGGCTAATAACCAGGTTAAGAGTGTAGGACGGAGTGATTTAAGGTGGAATGTGTTAGATCTGATTTCATTACTACTCTGAGTGCAGCCTCGCAGACAGGGCAAAAAATGAAAGACCGTGTCTCTAATAGGCTTCATATGAGGAAGGAGGAGCACAATACATTTGTTCGTAAAAACGACAAGCGAGCCCCAGCATTTCTGCCCCGAGGAAGTGTGCGAGGGAGGAAAGATCAAAGCCGGTGTACGGCAGGGTCAGCGCTGGCTTACATCTCAGGTGACACACTTAAAAGGCTGAATGATGTGCAAAGGAAAAGGGGGAATGTCTGCAGATGGAGTGTGTTTTGATAAAAGCAGGCAATGTGTGAATTGTCAGATGAACACACACACGTTTGTTTTACACCTTAATATAACAATATTCTCAATGAGGTCACATTGTCTACATATATGTAATAATCTGTATATAATAACAACATATACATATGTATTGTGTAAATGCAAGTACCTATTAATAAGTCCTATATGTATTCTAAATATATGCCTATATATAATAATAAAGTAGGACACCACTATTGGCACCATGTCTACAGCCAGGCATAGACTAGAGGGGCATAAAGCCCCCCAGCATTGAGCTGTGGAACAGTGGAACTGTGTTCTCTGGAATGATGGAGCTCCATCCAGTGCTTTTGGAATGAATTGGCCAGTTGGAGATAAGGTTGAGTGGTGATCATCTAACACCCTGACATAAGATAAAATGACACAAATATTCATTACATGTAAAGTGAAATGCTTCAGTCCGTTCAGTGTGATGTACAGCTCATGAAAATCAGAAATCCATTTTCTATTATTATGATATGAGAATGTTTCATGTTGACAGCTGTCCAGAAGATGATCATCAACCTACGAAGAGGATCAGTCACAGAAGGTCATTGCCGGCTGTACTCAGAGTGCTGTATCAAAGCAGATGAATGGAAAGTTGACTAGAAGGGGAAAATGTGGTGGGAAAAGGTGCACGAGCAACAGGGATGACCACAGCCTTGAGAGGACCGATAAGAAAAGTGGATTCAAGAACTTGGGAGATCTTCCCAAGGGATGGACTGAGGCTGGGGTCAGTACATTAAGAGCCCCACACTGCAGCGCCCCTAATATCAAGCCCCTCCTGAAGCAGAGACAGCGTCAGAAGCCTCTTACCTGGACTAAGGAGGAAAAGAACTGGACTGTGGCTCAGAGCTCCAAAGTCCTCTTTTCAGATGAAAGTAAGTTCTGCATTTGATTTAGAAATCGGGAGTCGTGGAGTGTCAATTCAAGCTCCAAGCTTCTGGAGGAAGAATGGAAAGGAACAGAGTCCAAGGTGTCTGAAGTTTCCCAGTCTGTGATGGTTTAAGGGGGCATGTGATCTGCTGGTGTTGGTCCACTGTGTTTTATCAAGTCCAGAGTCTACCAGGAGATGCTGTGGGAAGTCTGTGTAAGCAGCAATTAATAAAAAGTCAAAGGTAAGTACCTGGTGCCTCATATCTTGTACATATGTATGTACTGGGAACAATAGAAACTCAGTGGAGGTCAGGTCAGACTATGTTCCGTTCCAATTTCACTCCTGATCGGAAAGGCTCTCCCAGTCACTGAGCTATCTCCACACTGAGACACGAAAGCTTTAGTCTTCCTTTCAAACGATTCAGCTTCAGTGCTGCTTTGTAGAGGCTAAAGGTCACTGCCGACAGAAAGGCCTGCGTCTGTGGGCTTTCAGAGAAAGTGAATTGGTTCTCTCTCTCTCTCTCTCTCTCTCTCTCTCTCTCTCTCTCTCTCTCTCCCTTACAAACATAAAGCTGTTCATTCAGGAAAGGTGTGTAGAGAGGTGAAAGACCACCAGCTAGCCATACACTGTACACCCTCAGCCCATTCCTGAGGCCAGTCCAGCAGCGTGTGCCCCAGTGTAACTCCTGATAACTGGATTTACACACAGTGTACTGCGCTGCCCTTTAGACCCTTAAAAATGGGTTCTTCTTGGGTTCTTTAGTAAAATCACTGATTACATAAAAACATGACGATGCTGGTTATTAAGGACTGGTTTTAATGCTATATTGAACTCTTTTGCCAAAAGAATAGAGATGCACTGATGAGCCAAAACATTATGACCACTTATAGATGTGTATGTCTTATTGGCACTGCATGTGAAAGTCTGGAATTTAGGTACGTTAGATGGTAATTGACCAGTCAGTTCTTTCGTTAACATGTTGGCTGTGAGAGAAATGATCAGCCACTATGAATTGAGCTACTTTAACTAGTGCCAGATTGTTATGAGCAGAAGACCAGTCTCAAAGGTGTTCATTATATTAAATATTTACATTATAAACTGATGATCTGCTTCTAGTGGTTCCTGTCAAGGGGTGGATATTAGGTCAATTTTTGACACATTGACACATTGACAAGACCCAAACTGTAATGTTCTAGACAACCGGGTCGGAACATCTCCAAACCATCAGGCAGGTTTTGGGGGGTGTTCCAGGTGTGCAGTGGTCAGCACCTACCAAAATGATGCCCAAGGCTCGTTAATGCTCATGGAGGACTGAAAGCTACACATGTAGAAGTTTTGTGGAGTTCATGCTTCAGTGGGGCAGAACTGTTTTGGCAAGACGAAGAAGACCTACAAATTATTGGTTATAATGTTATGGCTAATCAGGGTACATAAATAACCTTTCTAAAGTCGTGCAGCATACATCTGGCTCGATTCCGCAGTGCCATTCTGAAGATTCAGATGCATACAGCAGCAGGAAGGAGGTGGACAGCTCTCTGGAATATATGACTGTCTGCACACTGTTAAAAATAAAGGTGCCAAAATGGGTTCCTTGGAGGGATGCCATAAAGAATCTTTCAATGAAAGGTTCTTTAAAGCAGTAGTTCTCAACCCTGGTTCTGGAAGCCCGCTGTGTGGCACATTCACTTCACCTCAGTAAGGACTTGTTTAAGTGTTAGTCGGGTTAGGTGTGCTGGAAGCAGGGAAAACACTACAGTGTGCTGGACACTGAGTCTCCAGGACCTGTAACAGGCCATGGTGGACCTGTAACAGGGATGGTGGAGAGGGTTAGGGTGAGTAATCTATGATGTCTTGGTCCCAGATGGCACACAACACCTTTAATGTATAAAAATGAACAGTATCTATTGATCCACACATACGTGGTGCCGGGTTTAAATCCAAGGAACATCTCGGGGTCCTTCTCAGATGGGGCAGAAGAGCTCAAGTTTAGCCTTTCATCAGCTCTGACTGGTTAGTCATCATTAACTGGGAAAAAGGAGAGAACTAAGGAGAAAACCAGAAGAACATAAACATGGAGCATCCAGAAACACTGGTGTCCAACCACTCCACCATCACAAACCTGAATGATCACGAGAAGGAGTCAGATTGCAGCATCAACATCCCAGTGTACCATGAATCCCAGTTTACCATAAATCCCAGTGTCCATGAACCCCTGGATCTACAGTCTTTAACTACGCTGAGACATTAATGACCAAAAGTCTTCAGTCTAGACTTGAAGATTGAGACTGTGTCAGAGTCCCAAACGTTATCTGGAAGGTTATTCCAGAGCTGGGGAGCTTTGTGAGAAAAGGCTCTTCCCCCAGCTGGTCTTCTGAATTCTGGGAACTAATAGGAAGCCAGCAACCTGTGATCAGAGTGATCGTGCATAAATACATCATAAATAAAAACCATTATTTATTAATAGTTTGTTGCATTATTATGAACACAGATGAGTTCTGCACTCATATGTGTGTGTTAGCATTTTACATTTTTCAGCCAATCAGATTTCAGAGTCAGTAGAACAGTATTGTATTTCGCACTGTCAGAGCTACAGTGTTTCAAATATAATAATAAAGACACACTGTGAATCTGTCAGAGTGGAACCAGTATCTTAGGGCTTCACACACTAAACTGATTTGGGTCTCGTCTATTTCACTGGAGCAGATTTTCAGTTTGAGATGTTCTAATTGTGGCGTCTGCTGTTCTAGTGTGGATATTGTGAGGCGTCCTCTCGGTGTTGACGGAAGACTGTAAAATTCACCTTTAATGCAGGTGAATGTGATGCTTCTGCTGTGAGCTGGAGGACTCAGTTTGCTTTAACATGCAGTGGAAGGATGACACATCAAAACTTCAACGAGAAAAGCAACATGAAACATGAAACCCTCTCTCTTATTCACACACACACACACACACACACACACACACACACACACACACACACACACACACACACCCTAAACTCACTACTGTCCCATTACTTGCTCACTGGCCTCTACACAACGCACCGTTAATTTTAGGCCGTGACAGTCACAGCAGAAAAGCTGAGCTGTCATGTGCATTTCTGGCACTGGCACATGGCTTCTCTTTAGCCTGCTCCAGCTGCCAAAGTGTGTGTGTGTGTGTGTGTGTGTGTGTGTGTGTGTGTGTGTGTGTGTGTGTGTGTGTGTGTGTGTGTGTGTGTGCTCCTGCTGTGAGATGGGCACTCTACATAAACCCAAGGCCAAGACAATTATCAGCATTTAGTGAGAACCCGTGATGGAAATGCCGGCGCTACTGTACTTATGTATGATTGATGTACTTGAGTATTATTGAAACTGAACACGTGTACATTCAGAAACAATCTGACAACAACAAAAAAACATGACGACAAAAGATTTCTGTAGTATACCCTGCTGTACTTTAGACCTCAGGATACATCTTGAGAACTCCAAAGATCTCAGTCTGCTTCTTAAGACCTCGTTACAGTCCTGCAGTCCTTGGTAAACTTCTTAAGATGTTCAAAACACAGGAGACTTTTTAAGACCTCAGTACTTCTTTAGTTCTCAGCTAACTTCACACAATCTCTAGACATCTTAAGACCTCAGTATAATTATTAAGGCTTGATATACTTCTTACAAACTCAGTCCTTCATATACTTCTTAAGTCAACATCACACTTGTTAAGTCCTTGTTATACTTGTTAAGACCTCATTATGATTCTTAAATCCTCATCATACATCTTAAGTCCTCATCATACATCTTAAGTCCTCATCATACATCTTAAGTCCTCATCATACTTCTTAAGTCCTCATCATACATCTTAAGTCCTCATCATACATCTTAAGTCCTCACCATACTTCTTAAGTCCTCAACATACTTCTTAAGTCCTCATCAATTTTCTTAAGTCCTCATCATTCTTCTTAAGTCCTCACCATACTTCTTAAGTCCTCATCATACTTCTTAAGTCCTCATCAATTTTCTTAAGTCCTCATCATACTTCTTAAGTCCTCATCATTCTTCTTAAGTCCTCATCATACTTCTTAAGTCCTCAACATACTTCTTAAGTCCTCATCATTCTACTTAAGTCTGCATTATGCTTCTTAATTCCTCATCATACTTCGTAAGACCTTGTCATACTTGTTAAGTACTCACTATATTTCTTAGTTTTAGTCCAAACAGCATATCAGCATGGACACTAAAAATAATTATCATTATCAAATATATAAATTACATAATAACATTATTGTTATTTATTTTTTTATTTATGTATTTGTTTGTTTGTTTGTTTGTTTGTTTGTTTGTTTGTTTGTTTTTTAAGGCTTGGACTACTTCAGGACATAGCTGTGCCAATCTATACCCCCCCCCCCCGGGAGTCTGCACCCCCAAAAACCCAGTCACTGTCCATACGTTAGACAAACACAATGACGACAGTTTTATAGCTTATTCTCGGTTCACATTTCTCTAATTCAGCTGCTCATCCAGTTTGGGACTCACCACTCACTGCGGCACTGCAGAGAGGCGGTCACTTACTCATTACACCATCACTGACTGGAGAGGAGCGGAGTGGCTGTGATATACGGAGCTGATAGATGAGGTGTGGGACGAGGGCTGGGAATGTTTGGCAGATGCACAAAGCTCCAGTAATGAAAGGAAGCTACTTGGGCTGAAGGCCGCATGCTGTGGAGTGTGTGTGTGGGGGGAGGGGGGGTGAGAGGGGGTGTTAGTCCAGCTATGCAGTGGCACCTGCTCTTTCAGCCATGCCTGGACATGCACTGCCCATGTTCGACTGATCTGTGACCAGTTTCCCTTATCAAGTTTAAATTCCAAACCCTGATATCATGCTTTGGCCTCCTTCAGGTCTTTGAGAAGCAAAGGTGGAGGCTTCCAGAGAGTCAGGGTCATATGTACTATATGGACAAAAATATTTGGACACCAGCTCAGAGTTTATCCTGCTTTTGTTGGAGCACGTGTCTCTACTGTCCAGGGAACTTTGCAGTGAGGATTTGATTGCATTCAGTGATAAGAACATTACTGATGATCACCACCCTGTCTCATCCCCAGCTGATCCCAGAGTACTTGATGGTGCTCCATCATTCCAGAGAACACAGAGTGTGCTTACTTGTACTCAACAATCCAAAAGTCAATGGAAATCTGATTTTGTCAGTAATTCAATCAATGTGTTTACATTGATCAGCTGAAGTGAGCAGGGGCAATTCGGGGTTCAGGAGTGCTGAGCTTGCAACGAGACTATCGATTCCAATAATAAGAGAAAACGTTTATTTATAGAATTTTTCTCACTGAGTTTTAAGCTGCTGGGGGCAAATGAATGGGTGAGACTCGAATCAGACACACTCATTTTAATCAATATTATGAAGAACATTTACAAATTCTGATGATATGACTGTCGCACAGGCGACAAGTGTGATACTGTCAGGACTCACTGATTCAGCAAACACACGGCTCTCCTTTAGGTTCTTCACATGATCGATTACTGTAGATAAATCAGTTACTGTTTAGGAAAAAATTGATAGAGTTCAGGATTGAGGATGAACTACTCAAAACTCTGGTCTGTTATGGATTTTTCAGGGTATCTGTTCACCCTACAACTGAACATCCATGACTGACTGGCTGGCAACACACACACACACACACACACACACGCACACACAAACTGAAGGTGAAAAAACAGTTTCGAAGGCATGTTTTAAATCACAGTTTGTGGCATTTTGCTCAATAATGCACAAATAATTACACGTGGCGTTACAGCCAATCTGTTTCTGTTGAAGGTCGGGACTTTATCCATACCTGTGCCAAAAGCAGCAAGCTGATTGGCTGATTGTTGAAAGGCAGGACCGTCCATTAACAGACACTTATACAAGGGAAGGGAAGGAAAGAGAAAGACAAGAAAGAAGGAGCTCTCTTTTATTTTCATTGTTAAAATATTATTTTAATTATACATTTTCTTTGTTTTTAACATTTTCAGTGTAGCTGAGAAAAACAATTAACAGCAAATAAGGCTCATATTTAGGGGCGGTCAGCTCACAGGGTGCCCCTTAAAAGGGTCTCGACACACCTATACCCCTGATTAGGGCTGCATTTTGTCAGAAAGGGTGCATGTGCAGACTGAGAAATCCAAAAGAAATCTGATTACAGCTAAAAGGCAGCTCTATCGGAATTCAAGACCTTACTCCAATATAAGAAATTGAAGTGTGCTGTGATTGGATTACTGAGTGCATGTGACTGTTCAGCTCCTCCACTGCTCAGTGCAGGGGGGCATTATCGGTATACCTCTCTATTCCACACCTGCCATTAGACATGGTGCCAATAGTGTCACGTTTCCTATCGTGTCCTTCTGTGTACTTCTCTACTGGGACCAGACAGCTGTGAGTGCATTTGCACATCTGTGACAGCAATGGATGCAACTCAGCACACCTCAGGGGGCATCCACAAACGTTTGGCCATATGGTTTGCATGAATGGAAATGATATTATGTGTGTATTTAATTGCTGAAATGTACACTAGGTAAACAACTTAAATGCACACTGTTGTTTGTGTGCAAAGGCGATTAATTATACAGTTAACTATGTCGTTAATCCTGTAACGATGCAGCTGCAGAACCATGCAACCGAAGTGGACTGTCCTGCAAAAGCTCACCAGTCTCCTCAGGGTTACACTAATGTTTTGGGAAACTATTATGGAGCATGTGCCATCATTAAGCTCCCCTTATTCATGAATGCCTTCAGCACCTGTGTATCTGTGGCCCTGCAGCACACAAGTAAAAGGACACAGACAACAGAGGAGAGAACATGAGTGGGTGGATTCCATATTCAATCCAGTCGCATAAGAGGAGGGGAGGCATAAGAGAGAGCCAGAGCGCGAGACAGCGCGAGAGGGAGAGAGCATAATATGAAGCACCATAACATAATGTGACATGTCCAATCCAATCAAGCCTGCATTTGACAAACGCTTGAAACAATACCACTTATATGCACAAACGCTGCATACATTATTGCAGGTTTTTGCATGTGGTTTTGGGACATTTTGGACTATCTGGGGCCACTTTGGGCTGTTTTGACCATTTGGATATGGAAGAGATTATGTTTCTATTTCAGTTTGATGGTTAAACTGGTCTACCAGCATGATCAACCTGATCATAATGATTCAACAGTGTTTCAGGATCATCAGTGAGCAAGGCCATGTGTGGATGACCAGCATCAATCAACGATCAAGCTGGTCAACATGACGTTACACCAATATGACCAGTTTGGCCAACCAGCTTTACTGAAGTTTGATGACCAGCTTGATATGCTGAAAAGCAGCCAGTCTGAAATCAAAACGTGCAATCAAACAGCTGGATGACCATCAAAGACCCACTCCAACCATCTGAAAGCAGCGACCAGGAAAAGCTGGTCTCGAGTTGAATTTTTCAGCAGGGTTGTGAGTTGCTTGCTGCTTTGTGACAGACATAAAAACACTGTTATGTCTGTCTGCAGCTATTTTTAGGACCCTATCAGGCAGCGCTTGCAGAAACTAGCCAGAAAGTAGCTCCATGCAGGCCTTGATATGGAGTCATTTTCCACCATAGGCCGCCACTTATGACTTATTAAAGCAGCCCGTGTCAGACAGTGAACTGTAATGCAGTTCAGCTCGAACCGAGAAACACGTCGGTTTAAAAAGCAGAGCCAAGTCCGTTCTGTTTCTCATTTGAGTCTGCCACACTCTCCTGGGTACACTGTGTCCAAAAATACAGGCAGCAGGAAATTCTCCGTGGGTGATATCATATTCTGTGAAAGGCCAGAAAAGCGCTGAAAAAGCCCCCTCTAATTGCACATTTGACAAGCTCTCTCTCTCTCTCTCTCTCTCTCTCTCTCTCTCTCTCTCTCTCACTCAATCACAGCAGAGCAGCATATCACTCAGCCCACACATCATCTGCATGAATCATTTTATTGGAGTCAGGGTGTGTTGAAATATGATAATTGGAGGATGGAGGGAGTCAAGAGAAGAGAAGAGAAGAGAAGAGAAGAGAAGAGAAGAGAAGAGAAGAGAAGAGAAGAGAAGAGAGGGATGGAGGTCTCTGTAGGTGAAATCGAACGTGTATGAAAGCTGAAGTTGAGTGGAGTTATGACACAGATAGCTGCTTTAATAATTGATCAAAGTGTCTCTGTGAGTGAACCCGATGACTTTCACCCACAATACAGCAAACCGAGAGGATGAAAACTCACTGAACATTGACTTTATAACTCATCTCACTGTAGCTACACTATAGATTCATATTTTACAGCTTCATTCTCAAGGCTCTTCATTTTAAACCTTTGTAGAATTAATTCTAATTCTGGGCCCAGAATTCTACTCACTCAGAACCAGAATCTCCAGGATCTCGAGAAGTTTGGCTTCAATCCAGACAATCTACAAACAAAATTAGTCAAGCAGTCCTGAATTTACTTGACCTGCCAGCTTTAAACAGCGATCCCTCTGTCTGTCCTCACCAACTTTGGACCCACCAGCTCTGTGGAGCAGTGGTTGATGTCCTACCTAAAGGAACAGTCTTTTCAGGTAACAAGGATGAGATCAGCATCATCTATACATACTGTACAGTGGTGTCCCCCCGGGGCTCAGTGGTGGATCCTCTGTCCTTTTCACTTTACACTCTTCCTCTTTGGAATATAATATCTTCCCATGGCTTCTTCTTCCACTATGCAGATGCCACTCAACTCATCCTCTCCTTCCCACCTTCTGACTCTCAGGTTTCTGCTGACATTTCAGTACAACTGGCTGACATCTCATTGTGGATTATGGCAGACAACCAACTATGGCTGATTTTAAGCAAGAGCGAGTTGCTGTGCTCTAACTATTGAAGGTCCATAGAATGATCTAGCCATCTCCAAGACAAAGTTGATTTGAACACCTTTGCACACCTTTCATCCACATATAAAGCTCGGAGGAGCAGATCTGTGTTTCTAAAGCCCTGCTTACTGGTTACATTAATTGGTCAACCATTGGTGGTTGGGCTGCCTCAGAGGCAGAGCTGCCTTCAGAACAGGTTTCAGTAGTGATTTTGCACACAACCTATAGAGCCCTTAGAGATTACTACCAAGTATAGCTTGACCTCCACCAGGATCACGGCTCGACACTTTAACTGGACACTGGACACCATCTACTCACAACTGTGATTCATGTTGCTTTTTTGGGGGAGAACCTGGGACCTTGAGTTCATCATTTCATTCCAACTCATGTACCACATGTGATGCAAATGACAATAAACTTTCCTTGAATCCTTGAATCCAGCCATGGAAACACATTGAAGACCAGCATCAAGGCTCTTCTCTGGCCTACAGCCCAAACTGAGACTCTCGTTGTCTTCAAAGACTAAATATTGAACATCCTTATGAACACTGTCTCTATATCTGAATGAACAATTATTAAAATGTCTTGTAAGTGCACTTCTGAAATGTTCTATCTTTGTATCTCAGTATCTACTGATGGTATCTTAGCTCAAAACCACACTCACAAAAATGAAGGTCCAAAGAAGTTCTGTACATGATGTCATAAAAGAGATTTTTTTGGTCTGTAAAAAATGTAAAAGGTTGGTTCTTTAGACAATGAAAGTATGAGTGGTACATACTGGGGCAACAACAGGGGGGTTCCTGTCTAATTCCCAATGATTCCCAATGGTTCTTTAGTGAACATGATATATGAGTATGAATTACTTTTTTAAAACCTCCACATACTCTAAAAACTCTGGGAAGAACTTTAAAATTGGTTTAGAGCCTCTACATCATGTGGTGGTTCTTTTAACATCTATAGAACATTTGCAAGTCACTCTTTCAACCACTCAGAGGTGAGATTAATGGGCAAAGAACCTTAACATCAAGTGAAGGTTTTTAAGGCTTTTAAAAAGTTCTTTTAAATAGCTGTTTATGGAACTAAAGGGGTTCTTCTACGGAAAGAACCCAATGGACTCTTTTAGACCTTTTATTTTTAAGCGAGTTCATAGTTCATTCGTGAAACCCAGGTGGTTATTCTGAGGCATTGCTATTGGGCACCACTCTTTTCCAGTGGTGTCCAGTCCTGGTCCAGAAGGACTACCAGCCATCCATCACACCGATGAAAGCTTCAGTGAAAATTCTACCAGGAGATTCAAATGCTATCCCCCCTTTCTTCAACCAACCTCCAACCCCCGCCTGTGTTTAACTGACCATTACTCACACACTCCTTTTGTTGCTTTTCATATGCTGACGTTTTTTGTTTTCACCTCCTTCCTGCCCTCCACCACCACCAGGCCTGTTGATCATCTAGGGGTTGGCTACACCCCTACCCTCCCTACTTGGCAGGATCTGTGACAGACCAGACATTTCGAGACCTGGTCAGATGACAGGGGCCGAGGTCAAAGACTTTGTATCTTTAAAACTAAAAACAATGACACACTCCCCAGAGTCTTCCAGTAGAACTAATATTCAGATGTTTCTGAAGGCCTTTAACTCTTAGAACCAAAGATTACTTTGCAGGCATTTTCTAGACTTCACTCAGGATCAGAGTAACCTACAGATATGACACACACACATCATAACAAACAGTAAGACCATCACATGGGCTTCAACATATGGCAACATATAAGCAAGTAATGGAGCTCAAAAAGCAGCTGAAATCCATTTGGTTCCAATAGAATTAAATCCCAGTTTAAAGGCCAAAGGAGCTTCCAGCAAATTTACTGCTCAGTCAACCTGCAAACAGACTCGAACTGATCAGCAAGAGGAGGACCTAGATAATGGGTTACAAATGAAAATGCTCACACAGAGTTCAAATTTCAGAATAAAAGTCCATACTGATACAAAAAAATAACAAAAATAATAAAGGACATCTGTTATTTTTTATTTTATTTGGACTGCTGTCAAGTATTTTGAAGAGCACAATATTATTAATAACCTTCATAAATCTAATCACTATAAATAACTCACTTTCAGCACAAGAAAAATGGATGATCAATTTTATATTGTTTACTGTTTAACTCTCAAATGAAGACAATTTTGAACAGGTTAGGGTCTCCTGAAAACAATATCTGGCATGTGTGACTGTTTTTCCCTTTAAGGTGAATAAATGTAGGTCAAACTATGAATATATACCACAAAAACTGACCTGGAGTCATGAGGTTAACTCAATCAGCATCCGTGCTTTGGCCAGTTCAGGCAAGAAGGTGTTTTCTGAGAGGAGGAGAACCGACTTCAGTAATCCAAACTTAATAAAATTAAAGAATCTGCAAAATGCCCCATAAAAAAATCCAGAACAATCATTTCATACACAGTCCATTTACACTTCACTTCACTCTGCAACACAAACTGTCTGAACGGTGTTTCCAGCAGTGGACTTGAAAAGGAAGCAGTTGAGAGCTTGAGCAGAACGTGTCTACAAGGCATCAAACAAAAGCATCAGTGCAGGGCTCAGGAGAAAACTCCAGAAGAGATTTTTTGGAGTTGTACTGAACGTCCATGGCCTGCAGCCTCCGTGGCCTGGAACAGCAGGAACACACACGTTCCGTGGGCCCGGATCTGCTGGAAATTCTCCCAGAATTCTCCAAACTTCTTCACCAAGCTTAAACTTCTTCTCCTCAGGCGCTTACCAGCACTCACCTCTCACGCTTTCAACTCACACTGACCTCTCCGACACAGCGCAGCGTGTTTATTTCTGCGTGGTTTGTCGGAAAGCCGGGCTGTGATTAAGGTTGGATGTTTTGTTTTTTCTCTCGCCTGCTTTTCGGGGAACTTTTCTGTCTATATTTACATCAGTCACTCTCCCTCAAGCTGCATGGCAGCCTCACTTATGTAAAGACAGAGAAAAAACATTGAAGAACATGAGTAGCTGCAGGATTGGTGTGTGGAGTAAGGTGGTGGTGGTGGTGGTGGTGTGTGTGTGTGTGTGTGTGTGTGTGTGTGTGTGTGTGTGTGTGTGTGTGTGTGTGTGAACAGATTTCTCATCAATTTGGCTTCATTTCAATAGTACAGACAGTACTTTCTCAAAGTGATCCATCTCTACAGAGCTCATAACTTACAAACACACAGGAGCACTTTGTAGATCTATAATTCCAGACTGTAGTTCATCTGTTTCTCTGCAGACTTTATTCTCCTCCTTTCACCCTGATCTTCAATGATCAGGACCCCACAGGACCACCACAGAGCAGCTATGATGTGGGTGGTGGGTCATTCTCAGCACTGCAGTCACGCTGACATGGTGGTGGTGTGTTAGTGTGTGTTGCTGGTATGAGTGGATCAGACACAGCAGTGCTGCTGAAGAGTTTAAACCCCTCAGTGTCACTGCTGGACTGAGAACAGTCCACCAACCAGAAACGTCCAGCCGACAGCGTCCTGTGGGCAGCGTCCTGTGAGCACTGATGAAGGACTAGAGGACGACCAACACAAACTGTGCAGAAACAGATGAGCTTCTGTCTTTGACTTTACATCTACAAGGTGGAGACACTCGGTAGGAGTGTCAAATATAGTGGACAGTGAGTGGACAGTGTTTAAACACTCCAGCAGCACTGCTGTGTCTGATCCACTCGTACCAGCACAACACACACTAACACACCACCACCATGTCAGTGTGACTACAGTGCTGAGAATGACCCACCACCCACATAATAGCTGCTCTGTGGTGGTCCTGTGGGGTCCTGATCATTGAAGATCAGGGTGAAAGGAGGAGAATAAAGTCTGCAGAGACACAGATGGAGTAACGTTATGGCTGTGTATATACTAGTGCCTTTCTTTGTTCTTCTCTGCCTCAGAATATTTTAGAAGATATGTAAGACTTTTTGGTACTGTGGGCAGAAATAAGTGCTGCTGGAAAAGAAAATTGGAATGTCCATCATGTTTGTCAGCAGAAGAAGCATGAAGTGCTCTAAAATCTCCTGATAGTCAGTATGTTGACTCTGGACTTCATAAAACACAGTGGCCCAACACCAGCTGATGACTTGGCCCCCTAAACCATCACAGACTGCAGAAACTTCACACGGTACTTCGGACACCTTGGGTTCTGTTCCTCTCCTCTCTTCCTCCAGACTCTAGGAGGAAATTTTCCAAGTGGACTTTTAACAGGACAGTTAATATGTTTTGATACAGCACTCTGAGAACAGCCAGCCATGACCTTCTATGGCTGACTCTCTTTGTAGTGGGGGTCAATGATTGACTTGGACTGGTTGGAGCTGAGAGTAAGGCTACAGTAGCTCAGGTAACCAGTCTGTACAATAACATCTCTGTCAGACTGTACAACACATCCAACCTTTAGGAGGATGGGCTAAAACAGCAGAAGACCATGTTGTGTTATGCTTGGCTTGGGTTGTTTTCCAAGAACAGTCCAGTCCAGGCTAGTGGAGGTGTTGTAATGCTATGTGGAATGGTCTCTTTGGGCCATTAACATGAGTCACTTTTCAGTTGAAGACAATGACCTTCGTTGCTGACCACATGCATCTCTTCATGGATACAACTGATGATGTGGCCATGTTCTTCCATTGCCTTTCCAGTCACTTGATCTGAAAACAGAGGAAGATCTTTGGGATATGGTAGAGCGGGATATTCTCAGACTGAACTCAGGACCAGAGTAACCTTCAGACAAGATACAGACATGAGTAATACAACTCGGAAATCACTCATTTCTAACTGAATTCAATTCCAGTTTAAAGGCCAAAGCAGCTTCTGACTGATCAGAGAGAGGGGGCGGGGCTGATGCTCAACCTGCATACAGACTCTGACTGATCAGAGAGAAGGGGCGGGGCATGTGCTCAACCTGCATACAGACTCTGACTGATCAGAGAGAAGGGGCGGGGCATATGCTCAACCTGCATACAGACTCTGACTGATCAGAGAGAGGGGGCGGGGCTGATGCTCAACCTGCATACAGACTCTGACTGATCAGAGAGAGGGGGCGGGGCATATGCTCAACCTGCATACAGACTCTGACTGATTAGGGAGAGGGGGTGGGGCATATGCTCAACCTGCATACAGACTCTGACTGATCAGAGAGAGGGGGCGGGGCTAAAAACATCAGAAATTGCCTTATAGGGGAAAAAGAGGAGAGTGGTTGTTTGCTCTGTTTTGCTCATGCAGTGTTCAAATTCCAGAATAGAAGTCCTGTGAAGGGATAATACTGATACACAAAAACAGACATAATAAATGTCACTCTTGATGTTTTTTATTATTATTTTTTTTTGGACCATTGTCAAGTATTTTGAAGAATGTATTGCAGTACATATCCTTGTCAGTCTAATCATTACAAATAACTCATCAAATTATTACATTTTCAGTTCAAAAACACTCCATTTCAATTTACAACAGTATTTCTGAGATATAAAGTGGTTTTTGTTTCATATTTTGATGAAAACATGGTCAAATTCATACAAATTCTGTCAATTTTACAAATGAAGACAAATTTGAGTAACCTAAGCTCTCCAGACAATAACAACATTTGGCACATGTGACTGTCTCCTGTAAATACTTTTATTATTTTTTGACGAATAAATGTAGATCAAACTACAAAAACACCCACCAACATTGGCCTAGAGTTCGACAAGTTAATCTACAGTTGCAGGATTTGCCAGCATGGGCTGCTGCGGTCACACGGCCTGACCCTGCAGTGAGAGTGGGCTTTTGGTACAGCAGTGGTTCTTCCTCCTCTATTGTGTGATTTGTGACAGTATCCTCAACTTCCATCATCCTTCAGAAAGTCCCAGCCATCAGTTAGACAAGTTGAAGATTCCATTATCACCCAAAAATGAAAGCATTAGTACTGGTTGCACTAGTGAACGTGTGCTGTGATACTAATACAGCCCCTTATTCCTGCCATGACCACTGCAGTACTGTTTACACATTTCTGAAATACTAATCACAGTATTTTAGCTACAGTGATTATTTCTACAGTAAACATAGTTTGGAATGAACTACAGCAATGTACTAGATAATTCATGCTCATTCTCAGACATTTCAGTGTCTCTTTATAATAATGTACTAAATAACCTGCTTAATCTTTATCTTTATATTCAGAGTGGAGAGTCCCTCGCTTGGTAACTGTGTGGACGGTTATGTTTTGAATGTTTGATCCTCTTTTTTATGCTGAAAACCCTTAAAACACGTCTCTCCTGCTTTTGCTCTGCAGTCTGATAACCATTTCCTCAAATCTGATCATCGTGAACAACTCCAGCTCTCTCACAGGACACCACTGGAGCCCAGTTAGATTCAGCCAGTGGTGGTGAGTTTTAAATGGATAATCATCTAAAGAAGAAGGAAAGCAATTTCTCAATGTAGTCATTAACCTTTGTGCTGTTTTTTTTTAACAAAGTAAGATCTAGGCCACTGTTCCAACTCTGGTCCTGGTTTTTGTGTTTTCCCTACTTTAACAAATTCCATGCAACTTTGAAAGGGCTTGGTAATGACCTGAGTAGTTGAATCAGGTGTGTTGGAAGCAGGGAAAGCACTAAAATATGCATGCCTCCAGGACAAGTGTTGAGAAACACTGGTCTAGACTAAATGGTGCTAACAGTACAATCAGTTAATAGTGAATAGCTGTAACTTACCACTGAAGTGTCGTTGTATCTGAAGTATCATTTTAGCACAATTTCACACAGTTCAGCTCTTCAGTTTCTCATAGAAAACATCCTTCACAGATCACAGAGCATCTAGTATGATTCAGTTATTATTATTATTATTACTATTATTATTATTGTTGTTATTATTATTTTATTATTATTATTATTATTATTATTATTACTATTATTATTGTTGTTATTATTATTTTATTATTATTATTTTTATTATTATTATTACCCTTATCATTAATAACAAGTGCTATTATTAATAATGTTATTGTTGTTGTTAAAAATATTGTTAGTTTTATTATTATTATTATTATTATTATTATTATTGTTATTATTATTATTATTGTTATTATTATTATTTTTATTATTATTATTATTGTTGTTGTTATTATTATTTTTTATTATTATTATTATTATTGTTATAAGAGGGGATATTGAATTTTATAATTTGATGATATTGTTGATGTTCAATGTGGTTCAGCTGTTCTAACAGGTTAACTGTCTCATTTTCAGAACTGTATTCTGATGCCCCTGTTAAACATATAGCATTGTGCTGTGTGAGTTGAGTACATTATTATTATTATTATTATTATTAATATTATTGTTATTATTATTATTATTATTATTGCTCTGTTATTCCTCCGTTTTAATGAGCTGAAAGATATCAGCAGCACACAGCCCTAAGAAGAGCAGCTTTTGACGAACACTCTCTGTTATCTGCTTCTTTCATTTCAGGGCTGTACATTGTACCGAATGTCTGGTAGATACACTTTTGCGCTCCACAGACGTCCCACATGTCAAGTTGCTCAGCAGCCCAGAATGATCACCTCCAGAAT
Organism: Acestrorhynchus altus; assembly: GCA_034509495.1. Classification (NCBI taxonomy): domain Eukaryota; kingdom Metazoa; phylum Chordata; class Actinopteri; order Characiformes; family Acestrorhynchidae; genus Acestrorhynchus; species Acestrorhynchus altus. The sequence goes on from CM067514.1 coordinate 29,670,570, forward strand.
CAACAGCAGAGGAAGAGAGAGGACATTCTGAATGAAGATCACACCACCTGTGATGAACGTTACATAGATGAGCCTCCAGAACAGACAGCACTGAAGCAGGCTTCTTATGGGAGGTCATCCTTACATTTTTTTTCTCCGAGGAGATTCTGGACCTGTTGGAGGCAATCCCTGGAATCTGGCAGCTGGCTGAAGAGATGAGCCAATGGCAGCATGCGAAGTCACCATATTTATACTGTTGATGTAAATAATAATCATCATTTTATTGATTCTTAAGAATAAAATCTGCTCTGACTCACTTTGCCACTATCAGCAGAGGAACAGCCACCTTTCCAAACTGCTGGCACGTCTGTTTGAACATCTTCCACCAAAGCACTCTTAAACAGTGCTCGCTTCTGTGTTTTGGCCTTTTCTTATTTAGACTTGGAACGTGTGATCACAGAAGGTCTGCTGGTATAATTCATGTCCTCTCATCAACTTTGCAGAACTTAATAAAGTGTTTACAGAGGAGACAGAAGGGAACACTGACTCAAAGGCTATAAACACTCCATTTACAATGAAATAGTGAGTAATAGTAATTACACTTTTTGACCAGCTATGTTGTGCACACACAGATTTAACCCATCCTCACACACTGACACACACATACACACTAGTGACTTCACACACCAGGGGGCAGTGAGCACACGTGCCCAGAGCGGTGGGCAGCCCTATCCTCAGCGTCCGGGGAGCAGCTGGGGAGTTCAGTGTCTTGCTCAAGGGCACTTCAGTCATGTCCTGCCAGTTCAGGGATTCAAACCAGTGACCTTCCAGGCACAAGGCTGGTTCCCGAACCCCCAGACCACAGCTGCTCATATATATCAAGATTAATACATATAGTATGATATGAATTTCTACAATAAACCATAATACTGCCTTTACAGGCATTGTTTAATTACCATCAGTATGAGACAGTAAATCCCTCTTATATTCTTCATGCTGTTAGTCATTCCTAACACAAACCTCATATCTCTATGATCCAGTCAAGTCCACTGGAGATGCAGGTTTGATAGAAACATAGTAATGTACAGAGTAACTCATCACTGCCCAGTAGAGGCCACTGAGCAACACGGTCATCACAAATATATGTAAATTGTCAACACAGCTGGTGTTTCAGGCAATAGTGTCTCAAAAACTGCCAAGAATGCAGCTCAAATATGTTTACAAGCCATTTAAAATCATATATCATATTTAATATCATATTTAATATCACCTGATTATTTCAGCTTGGTCTCAAGAGGAACCAGTATGTAACTGGTAACACCTGGATTCAGGCTGGTTAGAGGGGTTGGGTTTTGGGGGGAGAGCAAGTATGTGAATTTACTACACGGGCTGTGCAAGACACAGACGTACACACACACACACACACACGCAGGCATACACACACACAGGCACACATACACAGGCACACACCGGTTCTTCTTGCATAATCTATGCTCTGAGGTCATGAATGTGTAAAGAGCATGGCGCTGTGAACTGGTGAATGAAGCTGCAGCCTGCAGGCGCATCTCAGCACTTCACATTGAGAGGAACTCCACGGGTCACACAGAGCTTTTGTCAAGCAAATGAGGCTTTGATTTCAAAGGCGAAGATTGCTGTGTTTTAATGGAGAAGGATGGGGAGGGGGAGGGGGAGAGGAAAGCGTTAACGTTAAGAAGAGATGAGTGAAGAGAGGACAGAACTATCCGCTCATATTGGGGCAGAACGTCTATCTGAACTGCTAGAACCAAACGGGATAGAGTTCTGTAGACTTGCCTTGTTAGATTGTGCAGAAGAAGGCTGTCGGTTCGAATCCCTGAACTGACAGGGCTCAAGCAAGGCACTTCACTCCCCGACTGTTCCCCAGTGGCGAGGGCTGCCCACCACTCCGGGCATGTATGCTCACTGCCTCCTAGTGTGGATGGGTTAAATGCGGAGGACGTATTTACAGTGTCACCACATAAACAAGTCTATTAAACATGACCAAACACCTCCACACAGCGTGAAGGGAGTGAGATGATTTAGACAATTTAGAGGGCGATAAGCTTCTATTACTGATGAGTTACACTGTCCTCAAATCTCCACTTAACGAGACGAACTTCAGACACCAAACCCTTCTTGGCAAATGATCTGCTGTATTTTAAAATTCTAGTCAGGTGTCTCTTGAAATGTAGCCAAATGAATCCTCCAGCAGCTCGTGTTTTAAAACTGGCTCCTGTTTTCTTAATCGAAGGCATAACAGCATGACCTTTAACCTGTTGCCTGCGGCGAGACACTGTAAGACAACTGTGCCAAGTCCGGCATGGCCTCATAAAAAGCGTTCAGACGGTGAGGAGTTCACACCGGCACAGGCAAAATGAATGTGCAGAAGCTCATTATCAGCAGTGAATTATTCAGCTTTCAAACTTAATGGCAGCATAAATATCAGGACTGAAATCCTGAACGGCAGCGAAAACGGGGTCTGAATTACACTCGCTTCTCAAAACCTGTCTGTCTGTCTCTCGGTTTTTATTCATGCATTGTGCTGATCTGTGTTTATTTCCGTGAGATGCATCAGTTCACACAGAAGGCCTCTGCAGTTCGGACGGTTATTCTGGCCACATCAATTATGTTTATGGACAGTAATTATCTTACAATTTGCCAGACCCTCTGAAGAACGAGACACTGAGACCCTCTGAAGAACGACACACTGAGAGCCTCTGAAGAACGAGACACTGAGAGCCTCTGAAGAACGAGACACTGAGACCCTCTGAAGAACGAGACACTGAGAGCCTCTGA
>CM067514.1:29678362-29682360 GCA_034509495.1 Acestrorhynchus altus
GACAGGTCCGAAAGGCACAGTACTCTATTTCTAGGTTGAGCACCCAAAAAATTAAACCGAGAGCAACTGCAGTCAGAAACTGACCACTAGAGGTGGGTAGAGTAGCCAAAACCTGAAGAGTAATATATTAATGATAATTACTAAAATAAAAATAAAAGCATTCAGTTAAATTATTTCAAAAGTAAAAAAGAGGAAAGTGCCTAGTAACAATATGACTTAAGTGGTGAGTTATTTCTTCAGATCTCATTCAGAATATCTGAATCAAAAAAGAAATATAGAATGTTCAGGCAGCAGAACTGCAGCTCATACACACACCCAATCAGATATATCCATCAGCTCATACACACACCCAATCAGATATATCAATCAGCTCATACACACACCAAATCAGATATATATATCAGCTCATACACACACCCAATCAGATATATCCATCACCTCATACACACACCCAATCATATATATCCATCAGCTCATACACACACCCAATCAGATATATCCATCGGCTCATACACACACCCAATCAGATATATCCATCAGATCATACACACACCAAATCAGATATATATATATCAGCTCATACACACACCCAATCAGATATATCCATCGGCTCATACACACACTCAATCAGATATATCCATTAGCTCATACACACACCCAATCAAATATATCCATCAGCTCATAGACACACCCAATCAGATATATCCATCGGCTCATACACACACTCAATCAGATATATCCATTAGCTCATACACACACCCAATCAGATATATACATCAGCTCATGGACCCACTCAATTAGATACACACACCAAATCATATATATCAGCTCATACACACACACACACACACACACACACACACACACACACACACATACACAATCAGATACAGTATATCCACTCATACCAGCACTCTAACACACCACCACCATGTCAGTGTGACTGCAGTGCTGAGAATGACCCACCACCCACATAATAGCTGCTCTGTGGTGGTCCTGTGGGGTCCTGATCATTGAAGATCAGGGTGAAAGGAGGAGAATAAAGTCTTCAGAGAAACAGATGAACTACAGTCTGTAACTACAAAGTGTATGATAAGTGAAGCTGGTAAAATGAACTACTATGACGCTACTCCTGGGAGTGTGAAGTGGCTGTGTTGGGGGTATGTGCTGTCCCTGATGATGTTGACTGCCCTCCTAGTGGCCCTGGTGTGTTAAATGTCCTGCACTGAGGGGATGGCTGCTTCTGAGATGGAGAGGAGAGACGAGAGGCTGCGGATAATAACTGGAGAGACGCCTGAAGTGCATGTCTTAATGCAAGGTTAACATCAGCACTGAAAGTCATCAGGAGTGAGGGGGAGTTGCAGGCGGCTGTAGTTTTATTCAATTTGTGTGGGCATTTGACCGCTTGATTGATTTACTACACATTCCTGGGCTCACTCAGCCCATCTGGCATCGCATGCAGAACGCTCTGTTAAAAATGAACGACTTCTTAATCAGTCCAGGTGAACCTAATAGAAAGGAAGAACCGACAAATCCCAGCTCTGATGTTTTTTTCATTTTCAATCCATATTTCAGAAGAGATTGAATAAGACGTGGCGTGGATAGAATTTGTTCTTCGTGGCAAGCCTCTGCTTGTTCAATCTCTTTCAATTACATTTCTCTTCTGATGGAAGCATCCCTTCTCCTTTCTTTGCTTTTCCTTTCTTCTCCTTTCGTCTCTTCTCTTGTCCCTTCTCCTTTCTTCTTTCTTCGCTTCTCCTTCCCTTCTCTTGTCATTTCTTCACCCTTCTTCTCTTCTCTTATCTTATTTTCATTTCTTCTCTTCTGTCCTCTTCTCCTTTTCTCATTTTTTTTCACTTCTCTTCTCCTTCCTTTGCTTCTCCTTGCTTTTCTTCTCTTCTCCTTTCTTCTCTCCTCTTGTCTTGGAAGGTCCCACAAACACAAAATCACACTTTCTCTCCCTCAAGTTGAGCTTGCTCATGCAAACCGCTGGCTGGCAGTGCCTAACCCTACCCTGGCTCATGGTTTTATGATGTAACATATGTTGAGGCTTGTTCAGTGGCAGAAAGTGTGGTTAGGGCAGTAGCGCTGCTTTGATTTACATTCTATAGACACGAAAGCAGTGGTTGGCTGTAACACTCCAGTCCTGTAATTTGATGTCGGAGACCTATGGTTAGGCGTGATAAGGTGTGCTATGTGCCTCCGAGCCAAGGAACTTGTGTGGAATCTACTGTTGTTTCATGTTGGAGGTGTGTGTTCACAGTCAGATCTGGAGAAAGTGGGAAAAGTGTGCATAGGGAGTTGTCAGATTCCTGACAGGGAAGAAGGAGTTTGATATGCCACTGGTTATTCATAGGGTTCTTAAAGCAATGCCATAGAAGAACCATGGTTCTGATATTAAAGTAGTTCTAAGAATATCACTGAATTAAGAAACATATTTGTAGACAAGGTGGATATCAGACTCTCTGAATCGGCCGAACGCAAGAGCATTGTTTCACTACAGACCTCTAAACGCACCGTATTGGAGATGTGTTTATGTGTATAATAGAGGTGAGAGAAGTACATATTATTAAATATGAAGTCCAACAATTAAGCTTGTGAAGTGCAGACCACACTTAAGGGAGACTCAAGGACTTTAGGCTGGCATTCTATCAGGATTCCTCTGATGGAACTGAACTGTGACCCCCTTGCCAGGCAGGACAGAGTATGGACAGGAGGAGGAACTGTTTTTCACCATGAGGAGGGTGAATGTTACTTTCTGACCCATCATTGGAGAGAACATTGTTATAGTTTGTTGTCCACTGTACGGTAGGCTGGGCTGTAGTCCATCTGTATCTCTGCAGACTTTATTCTCCTCCTTTCACCCTGATGTTCAATGCTCAGGAGCCCACAGGACCACCACAGAGCGGCTATTATGTGGGTGGTGGATCCTTCTCAGGACTGGAGTGACACTGACATGGTGGTGGTGTGTTAGTGTGTGTTGTTCACTTGTAGGAGTGTATCAGACGCAGCAATGGTGATGGAGTTTTGAAACACTACCGAGGGTCTCCACCTTCAGAGTCAGAAGTTCATCTGTTTCTGCACAGTTTGTGTTGGTCGTCCTTTAGTCCTTCAGTGTGGTCTACCCTTATCCCAGGTTTTCTCCCACTTGCTGAAAATACACATGGTAGGTGAATAGGCCATAGAAAATTCCTACTGTCCAGGGGGTATTCCTTCCTTGTGCCCAATAATTCCGGACCTGCTCCGGTGGATATTATATATGAGTGTGTGTGTGTGTGTGTGTTTGTGTGTGTGTGTGTTTATCTAAAATCAAACACTTTCTTCTGCTGATGAATTGAACCTAATGATTTTGGAGCCCAGGCCTTTCACTCTATTGGCTCTTTGGCTTCCCTGTTTTATGAGTCGTCATAAAATCAGAGCTAAGATGAAAGCCAGCTGTCACAGGCACGTCTGGAGTAAGCCAGCTTATAAAAGCCCAGATGATATTTAGTTAAATAATGACTATCCGAAATTCAGCTTGGTCATTTAGCTGCTTTATACGCACATTAATGGAACACTGCACAGGTTACAGAGTTCATACTGGTCCGTGCTGCAGATCTCAGAGGAGCCTTTAATCTGATTTATTAACCCTTTAAACTCGACACTGATTCTTATGATTCATTCAAATGATACATGTTCATTCAAATATTCATTTATCAGCCTTTAAAATGCATGAAATTCTGACGAGTTCAAATTAATTTGTAGATTTTACACCAAAACGACTAAAGTGCCATATTTTATTTTAGAGATAAACGTTACTGTGTGCTTCCACTCACTGCGGGTGAGAAAGGTCATCCAGAATCCATTCTGCAGTGGCAGTGTTAATGCTGACCCTTAACTCATCAGGGTCTTTACTGTACGAGGGAGAGAGAGAGAGAGAGAGAGAGAGAGAGAGAGAGAGAGAGAGAGAGAGAGAGAGAGAGAGACAGACAGACAGACAGACAGAGAGAGAGAGAGAG